>CAJQUW010015885.1:0-273382 GCA_907163375.1 Prostheceraeus crozeri | reverse complement strand
CAAAAAGAACGAAAAGCCAAAGAAAGGCAGAGGACAGGAGAAAAGAGAGAGAGAAAGAACAGAGGAGAAAGAGGAGAAAAGTAGAAAGAGGAAAGAGAGGAGGAGAGAGAAGAGAGAGAAAAGAGAAAGGAGATGATAGGAAAGAGAGACGAAAGAGAAAAGAAGAGAGGAAGATGAAGAAGTTAGATAGAGAGAGAAAGAGAGAGAGAGAGGGAGGAATAAGAGAGAGAAAGAGAGAGAAAGAGAGAGAGAAAGAGAGTAAGAGAGAAGAGAAAAGCGAGAAGAGAAAGGAAGAAAGAAGAGAGATGAGAGAGAGAGAAGAGCGAAGTAGAAAAGAACAGAAGCTCAATAGAGCAAAGTCTGCAGATAGTTCCGAGAAAGAGGCAAAGAGTCGAAGAAGAGAGAGGAAATATAGTCGGCAATCGAGAGAGGAGAAAGAGAGGAGAGGCAACGAGAGAGAGAAAGAGTAGATCGAGAGAAAAGCGATAGAAAAACGCGTCGCAAGGCGCACGAGAAAGATAGAGAGAAAGAGAGAAAGACAACGCAGAGAAAGAAAGAGAGAAAGAGATGACAGAGAGAAAGAGAGAGAGAAAGAGAGAGAGAAAGAGAGAGAGAAAGAGAGAGAGAAATAGAGAGAGAAAGAGAGAGAGAAAGAGAGAGAGAAAGAGAGAGAGACGAAAGAAGAGAGAGAGAACAGAGAAGAGAGAAGAGAGACGAGAAGAGAGAGAGAAAGAGAAGAGGAGAGAGAGAGAGAGAGAAGAAAAGAGAGTACAAGCGAGAGGAGGAGAGAGAGGAGAGAGAGAAGAGAGAGAGAGAGAGAGCGACTGAAAGAGAGAGAGAGAGAAAGAGAGCGAGAGAAAGGAGAGAGATTGAAAGAGAGAGAAGGGGGGGGAGAAAGAGAGCGAGCGAAAAGCGGAGAGAGAGAAAGAGAGAGAGAGAAAGAGAGAGAGAGAAAGAGAGTATAAGCATAAAGAGCAAGGAGAAAGGGAGAAAGAAGCGAGAAAGAGAAAGGAGAAAGGAGCCAGAGAAAGAGAAAGATAGAAGGAAAGAGAAGGAGAAAGAGAGCGAAAGCGAGAGAAAGAAAGAGAGAGAGATAGAAGACAGAGAGGGGGGGGAGCACGAGAGTACAGAGAGAGAGAGAGAGAAGAGCAGGAGAGAGAGAGAGACGCTATATCAGATAGCTGATAGAGAGAGAGATCGGCTGACGAGAGAGAGAGAGTGAGGAGAAGAAAGAGAAGGAGAGAAAAGAGAAGAAGAAAGAGCGAAGAGAAAGTAGGAAAGAGAGACAGAGGACAGCACAGCGAAAAGAGAAAGAGAAAGCGCAGAGAGAAAGGGAGAGAGAAAGAGAGAGAGAGAGAGAGAGACGAGACCGAGAGCGAGATAGGAGCGATGAGCGCGAGCGCAATAGATAGCTAGCGAACAGACGAGCGCGAGTACCGCTTCTTCCCTCTCTTCTCCTCTCTCTCTCCCTCTCTCTCTCCCTCTCTCTCTCTCTCTCTCTCTCTCTCTCTCTCTCTCTCTCTCTCTCTCTCTCTCTCTCACACTCTCTCTCTCTCTCTCTCTCTCTTCTCTTCTCTCTCACTCTCTTCTCTCTCTCTCCCTCTCTCTCTCTCACTCTCTCTCCCTCTCTCTCTCTCCCTCTCTCTCTCTCCCTCTCTCTCTCTCTACCCCTCTCTCTCCTCTCCCTCATCTCACACTCCCTCTCTTCTCTCACCTCTCACTATCTCTCCTCTTCACTCTCTCTCTCTCTCTCTCTCTCTCCCTCTCTCTCTCCCTCTCTCTCTCTCCCTCTCTCTCCCTCTCCCTCACCCTCTCCCTCTCCCTCTCCCTCTCCCTCTCTCTGCCTCACTCTCCCTCTCTCTCCCTCTCTCTCCCTCTCTCTCCCTCTCTCTCCCTCTCTCTTCCTTCTCACCCTATTCTCTCTCTCTCCCTCTCTCTCTCTCTCCTCTCTCTTCTCTCTCTCTCTCTCTCTCTCACTCTCTCCCTCCTTCCCACTTCCCTCTCCCCTCTCCCTCTCTCCCTCTCCCTTCTCCCTCTCTCCCTCTCCCTCTCTCCTCTACCTCTCCCTTCCCTCTCTCCTCTCTTCCTCCCTCTCTCTCTCTCTCTTCTCTCTCTCTCTCTCTCCTCTCTCCCTCTCCACCTCTCTCCCTCTCGTCTCTCTCTGTGTCTGTTACAGGAAAATTGTAGTTCACACGGACATTGGCCATTCTTTAAACAATTGCAGTGTCTCCCCCTTCTTCCCTTCCCCCTCTTCTTCCCCGGCCCGCACTCTATACCCCCCCGGCAGGCCCCTTCAACCCCATCAACCTCCATCCTCTAACCCCCCCCTTTTTACCAACAAGGACCTCCTACTCATGCCCCCACCCCCCCTTCCACCGCTTCACCCTTCCTCTTCAATGGCGAGTAATTCCCCTATGCTTTTAATTACAATGACCTTGAACGCTAATGGAAATTTACACCAAATGGTTTCTGGTCTGCCGGAAAATGTGTAGAAAGTTATGTCGACATGGCTGTCGATAAAAGTGCGACATGGTTCGAGAGTCGGTGTATTTTTCTACAAAATTAAGTCGAAAGAATGCTTGTTATCGGAAACTAAAATGAAGGGAAATGAATGAGCATTTCTATTCTTCTCAAATGTCTATTGTGTTTAGATTGTATTTGTCTTTTGTTTCCTGTGTGAATGAGATTTCACACCCCCGCATCATGCGCTTATAGTCTGTGATTTACCTTCACCCGTATCAGCTGACACAATTTAGCAGCAGCTACCGCCATTCTTTGAGAAATTTCTGAAATAGATTTTTATTTCATTTAAAATGAGTCACATAAGAGCTTCCTAAAAAAATTACGGCAAACAAACAACAACGAATTTCGATTTATATAAGATCGCTAATCAATTGGGAATAAAGAATTTTAACCTATTGAAGAGAATGAAATGCAGGTGAGTTAAAGATGTACGAAACATCACTCTGCTAATACACTGAAATCCTACAAATGAAACGTTTAAATTTAGATTAAATTAAAACATTTCAAAAATCGAATACGTAGTAAGGAAAGTCATCATTATGGGACAGTTTTAAACAATTACCCCCTTCTGACTACTAGGGGTCCTTATAAGAAATTTTATATAAATTATTAAAAATGACGCATCAAAAACACGTTTTTACAAATAATATGACAACCACACCCACAACGAATTTTGAACTAAAGAAAAATCGCAACTCAATTGGGACTAAATAATTTTCACATATTGATGAGGACTGAATTACAATGATTAAAAATAAGCCAACTGTAAAATACATACCACATCTTCATAAGTCAGCTCAAAACGGTGTACATTGGTCTGCAGGTATGTCTAATAAAAATGGAGATTAATTACTATTTCGCTCTTATGGACTTCCACCTACAAACGAAGTTAAAAAATACTTGGCAATTGAACTTATAATACATTTCAAATTCCCAAAACAGGAACCACTTACTGTGGACAATTCTTGTCTATATGATTAGTATAAATTACAAAAAGGTAGTAACCATTTCTTTGTATTTATGTTAGAAATTGAACAAGGGAATTTCATTCCGAAACGTTAGTTCCAATAATAATAATGACTAATGATAATGAAAACTCGCTCCTTCGGTTGTAATTCATTATTGATAAAATCGGCCCTCTGATTTCATCATCTAATCTCTTGATTTGTAGGGTAATCGGATTTAAGTTTTTTAACTTTTGTAATTTTTTTTAAATTTTTTTTTTTTTTTTAAGGTTTTTGTAACTTATTAATTTATAATTAACGTTATTTATTTTTTTTTTTTTTTTTATAAGTTTGTATAAATTTTTTACTTGCTTTTTATTTTTTTTTTATTCTAGTTTGGTTTTTATATTTAAATTTTATTAAAGTTTTTAAAGTTTTTTTTGTTATTATAATTAAATAAGTTTTTTTTTTTAATTTTTTAATGTCAATTATTTTTAATTTTAACGTAAGGATTAATTAATATGTTTTATATTTTTTTTTTATTTTTTTCATTAATTTTTTTTATTACGCTTTATTTTTTTTAAGTTTTTTAATTAAACATTATTTTTTTTTATTTTAAGTTGTTTGTATTTTTTATTTATTTAATTTTAATTTAATTTTATTTATTTTTAATTTGTATATTAATCTTTTTATTTAAGTATTTTTTATTTTTTGTTTTTTTTAATTTTATTTTTTATTTTTTTTTTTTTTATTTTTTTTTGTTAATTTTTTTCTTTTTTTTTTTAATTATTTTTTTTTAATTTATTAATTTTAAAAAATTTTTTTTAAGGTTCACTTTTTTTTTTTTTTTTTTTTGTATTTATTAGTTTGTATATTTAAGGGTTTTTTAATTTTTTTTTTTTTTTTTTAATGGTTGTTTGTTTTTTTTTTTTTTTTAGTTATTTAAGTTTTTTTTAAGTTTTTTTTAATTTTAAAGTTTGAGTTTTGTTTAATTTTTAAGTTAGGTTTTTATATCTTACTGTTGTTTTTTTTATATGATGTTGTTTTTAAGTTTTGTAATTTTTTTTTTTTTAATTAATTATGTTTTAAGTTTTTTTATTTTAATTTTATAAGTTTGTGTGTGCTTTTTATTTTTTAAGTTTTTTTTTTATTGTTAATTTTTTTTTTAATTTATTTTTTTTTTTTTTTACTTTTATTAATTAGTATTTTTTTATTTTTTTTTTTTTTTTATTTACAGTTAGTATAAGTTTTTTTAATATAATTTTAAGTTTTTTTAATTATTAATTTTTTATTATTTGTAATTTATTAGTTTATATATAAATAGTTTTTTTTTAAGTTTTTTTTTTTTGTTTTTTAATTTTTTTTTTGTAATGTGTTATTAATTTTATTTTTTTTTTTATTTAATATAGTTTTTTTTTTAATTTATTTTTTTTAAAATTAAGATTAAGTTTTAAGTTTTTAATATTTTTAAGTTTTTTTATTTTTTTTATTAAGTTATTTTTAATTTTTTTTTTTTGTTAATCTTTTTTTTTTTTTACGAATTTTTTTTTTTCATTAAAATTTTTTGTTTTTTTTTTATAAAAATATATTTTTTTTTTAATTTTATTTTTTTTTATTTATTTATATATTTTATAATTTGTTTTTTTTTTGCTTATTAATACTTTTTTTTTTTTTTTTTCTTTATTTTTTTTTTTTAAAGTAGTTTTTTTTGTTTTTTAATTTTAATTTTTTAAGTTGTAATTTATTTTTTTTTATTTTTTATTTATAAATTAATTATTTTAATTATTAATTAATGTTTTAAATTTTTTAAGTTTTAATGTTTTTTTAATTTAATTTACTTGTTTTTTTTTTTTATTAAATTTTATTACGTTTTTTTTATTTGTTTTGTTTTTATAATATTTTTTATTATTTTTTTTTATTTTTTTTTATTATTATATTTTTAATTTAAATTTTTTTTTTTTTTTTTAAACAAAATGCG
This sequence comes from Prostheceraeus crozeri, assembly GCA_907163375.1. Taxonomy (NCBI): domain Eukaryota; kingdom Metazoa; phylum Platyhelminthes; order Polycladida; family Euryleptidae; genus Prostheceraeus; species Prostheceraeus crozeri. The sequence continues at coordinate 267,937 of CAJQUW010015885.1, read as the reverse complement.
TATAAGTATTATTATATTAAGTTTGAATTTATTATTTACAAACTTCAAATATTTCTTTAAGTCCAGTAGCAACAAAGCCCTTTTCAAATTTATTCTTCTATACTTTAAATATATCTAACTCTCATCACCAATTTAAAAATTTCGGCTTAAGTTTCTGCAAATTCGGACATTACCTCTTATTCGAATAATTGACTTGTCGAATATTTTTTTTCTTATCAAAATCAGGGTCGTCAGAAGAGAAGCTTCTTTGGGGTTTTGCTTCAATACCTGAATGAACTTTATTATTGTACTCTTCTACAACTCCTGGTAATATCTTCAACCATTTAGATTTCCCTCGCTCAGGTAAATGTCTATTTAATCGTTCAATTAGCTACAGCCTTCCTGCATTTTCAGTTGAACTAAACAAGTTTCAAATAGTGGCTGAACGGTTTCGGTTATATAAAATTCCGACCCTATATCAACAAACATTTTTTTGCGCTTTTGCTCTATACTTTCTTTAAAGCATTTCTTCAAACGCATATTTTAAACTGATAGACCACTTTTACTTTTTTGAAAGGGATATTTTACCCATAGCATATCGTGTATATAAATCTATAACGGTTCAATGCGTACTTTAAACCCTCCTTCATTCGGCATAAGAATACAGATCAGCACTCCAAATATCATCTTTATTAAATACTTTTACTTTCAATAAATATTTAGGCCTTCTATTATCTTTATGAATTTCGGCACGCGTAGGTTCGAGCGTTGCTCTCAGACAGCTTTGCTGACGTTTCATTTGCTGACGGATCAATACCCTGACCGAATAATATTTTAGCTTGTAAAGCTTTCTTAACAGACATTCTTTCAATTTTTTCTCTAAATGTAGGATTTTGAATACTATCTAATTCTTGAATCATCTTATCAGCTACATGTCGAGAACTTAGATCATGATTTCGATAAGCTAAATCATGCCTGTAAGCTGCGGCATCTACCCTATTTATTGGTTCTTCACCTGGTTTCGGATTATTATTCTCATCTAGTCTTATATCTAATCGTGTTCCTGGGCCGGTATATGAATGACCAGGAAGATGTTTTTCTTTCGAATATTTACTCCAAATAAATCCAGGAAAGTTTTCTGATGCTTTTTGTATGTCACCTCCAATATGCTGACAATTTGAGTTTTTATTTTTGTTTAATGGATAATTTAATAACTCTAAATTAGAAAATATTAATTTAATTAAATTGTCGGAATTTTTAGAATTCATTTTAAAAGATAAAATAAAAGTTCTACCGAATAGAACCAAAGGTCCTGATGTTATTACCTTATCATACTAGGACTTAGATATATTCCAGAGCCATCTTTGGTTTCTTTAATTTCAATTAAATCATCAAAATTATGGAGAATATTTTTAAGAACTCGTTTTCCTTCATCAACTAATTTTAATTTACTAATAAAATTATCTACTATTCCGTCACCCCTAGCAACTTTCTCTAACTCTCTATTATGACGTTTTTGTTCTTCTAATGCTGCCTTCTCTGATTTATTTTTATTTACTGCTTGGAAAATACCAGCTGTCCCACCTGCAACACTTCCTGCTGCTGCTATGCCACCTATTATTAGTGGAATTAATGGGAGAATTCCACCATTCTTTTCTTCTTGTAATTGAATATTCTCTATCATTGGTTTACTTATGTAATACTTTTTTTGTCAATCGTAATAGTTTGAGGGGTATTTTTGTCAACAATATTACGTAATTTTAATTCAACAGTTTTATTATTATTACTTTTCGCTTCCGACATTTTTAATGAAAAAATTTTAAGTTAAGAATTTTTTTAATCTATTCTAGTTATGAAAAATTTTTAGTTAAGAATTTTTAAGTTAACAAAAATTTTAATCTATTCTAGTTATGAAAAAAATTTTAATTAACCTATCGGAGCAAAGCTCCTCTGGCTTTAGCCGATCGGACCAAAGGTCCTCAGGTTACTAACCAATCCTAACCATCTTTCCATTAAGAATTTCAATAGAATATTTTGCATCTTCTAGCAATAAACCATAAGCCATCAATGAAGTTGTGGAATCTTTCTTTTCAATATTAATTGTTACATCACAACCATTTTTAATAATATCTTCAGATTGTGCACTTAAATCGAAACAGAAAACAGGACATAAATGTCTCCAATCTCCATGAGTTAATCGTGGTTCAACTCCAAATTCTATACAAAGATTTCGATAAGAATCATATCCTTCCATAAATCGATTATTGGTATCATCGAATCTTAATGGATCAATTGGATATCGGGTTTGATTGAATGAAACTTGTAAACTTCGAATTGTATTAATATGAAAAAGATTATTGTTCTCATCAAAACTTGGAGAATTATTTCTTTGAAAAGTTAGTAATAAATATCTTGGAGTATTCGCAGTTCTAGTAAAATGCCAGTTAAATCTTTGTTCGGAAAAAGTTACTGAACTAGCAGTACGCTTTAGAAAATTTACTGGAATTGGTTTGCTAGTATTTAATCTTTTTGCAATAGCTGTTTCAACCTCCAAACTAGGAGTAATATGCTTAATCCACCATTCAAGTCTATCAATTTTTAGATATGCTTTTTTTCCAGTCTTACCATAAAAGATTAATTCATTATTTGCTGTACGATGAATTATTAATTTAAATTTTAATTGATATGATATTTAATCATAATCTAAATATCCGAATAATGGAGACAATGACCAATTTACTGTCTGTTTACTTTTCTTGTTAAATTCACGTCTTTCTTTATATGCATCATTATTTGTTTTATTTAAATGTTTTGCAATATTTTCTACATCTTCCGCAATTCCTGCGGCATCTGCTCCAGCGTGAGTTAAATCAACAACAATTATACCATCATAAGTATCAGGAAACCAACCTTCGATTTCATGCTTTTTATTATTTTCACCAATTGTTACAAATCTAAGCATTGTATCAATTACACCTGGAGAATCACTAATTGTTTCTATATTTTTGAGTTGCAACATCTAAACGCATTTGTGTAAATAATCTCGGAAAGAAATTATTCTCTAATGCAATATTATCGGTATCTGGTAATGGTGTTGTAAAATTGGCATCACTATATAAAGAATATTCACAGTGTAAAAATGAATCAGGTAGATATAAATAACTCTGCTGATTATCAACTTCAAAAATTAAATCTCCTCCAGTATTTACTCTACTGGAAGATCCGGGATTCATAGCCATTCTTATATAGTCATTCTTTTTTTGATTGTAACTGACGAACGGAGGATCGTCTAATCTAAATTTATTTCCGATAAGCGAAGACATTTTTATAAAAAATAATTTGACTTTTTGTTTTTTCTCACACACAGAAAAAATTTTACTAAAAAAATTTTACTAAAAAATTTTACTAAAAAAATTTTACTAAAAAATATAATTAAAAAAATTTTACTAAAATATAACTAATTTTAGAATTTTGCTAGACCATTGCCTCTTATTTCTTCAATTGTTTTTTCATTATTTTTATTTTCATTATGTTTACTATCAGACAAAGCTCTGCTCCTCTAGGTTTCACCCCCCACAGCTATGTTAGCAATTTTGTTTTTTGTTTCCTCTGAAAGTTTTTTTATTTTTTTAGCTATTCAGAATCATTCCTAAGTTTACGAATAGCTTCTAGTTGTTTTAATTCGTTTTGAGACTTAACAGCATTTGATATTGCACTAGCTGTACTACCTATAGCAGCTGCTCCTTTTGCAGCAGATGTAATCAAATCTTTATTATTTTTAATTAAGTTAACGATACTTCCAATACCAGAAAAGATGCCAGCCCCCTCTTTTTGAATTGTTTCTACACTGTCATAATGGTAAACAGATTTCATAGATGGTTCATGAGCAATTTTTTGATTTGAAGCAAAATGTTTAAGATTGTGTTTATAAATTATAGGCATTTTTTAAGATTAAATTTGACTTTTGGGAAAAATATTTACGTTAAGATTTACGTGTGTGAATGTCCAACAACTTCGTGATAACTTTATTAATTTTCCGTTGCACTTTATCTATTGCGTCAAGTAGCGTGTGATGTACTTTAATTTCTTTTCTATTAACTTGCATTTTCTCCTGATTCATCTTCAACGCCGCTTTAAGAGCATCTAACTTAATTTTAAGAACATCTAATTTGTCTTTTAACAGAATCTAACTGTTCTTTATTTTCTTTAGAGTTTTCTTGCAATTTTTTCTTTAATTCATTTTCTAAATTATTTTTAAGAGTTTTCATTTTATCAACTTTTTGATTAAGTGAGTTTACTTCATTTATTATTCTATTCATCTTTTTCATTTGTTGAGTAATTTTAGAACTTAATTCATCAACACTTTTTTGGAATGTAGTTTGTAACTGTTTTAAATTTTTTTTAAATTCTTTCAGGTAGTTTTTCTATTTCATCTTCTAATTGTTCTTTAAACATTTTTATCTGATGTTTATTTTTAATAACTGCGGATTTTAAATTTATAGAAAGTAATATTAAAATTTTTGATTGTTCTGAAATCTTTTTAAAAAGTTTTGCTTTATCTGCTTCTAGCTCTCTATCCTTTTTATCAAGTTTTAATAATTTTTCGTTTAATGATTTGTCATTAAGTTTTAGCAACTTTAATTCATTCATCAGTGGAATCAAAACATCGTTTATATATTTTGCTTTTAAGTCATTGATTTGTGTATCAACATACTGTTTATTTGTTAACTCTGTATTTTGTTGCGGAAGAAAAGAAAGATGCGATGGACCAGATAAAACGTCTCCAGTTTTCATAATATAATTTTCTATTTCTAATTCACGATTATTCGGGATATATGCACCTCCACCAACATTTGGTAACATCATTTTTAAAACAATAAAAAAGTAATTTTTTTATATAATGAGAAAAAAATAAAATTTTTTCTAATAAAAATAAAAAAATAAATTTTTTTCTAATAAAAATAAAAAATGGATAAAGAAAATTTAAAAAAATTATATTCGTCCGCATCATCCTGTTCTTATTCGACGAGATCAACGGGATTTGAAAATAAATGTTTTGATAATAATAATAATCCATGTATAGATGTAAATATTTTATTTGAATTACAAGCCGAAATATTTAGAGAACAAACAAAAGGTTTACCTTCTATAGAAACTAACTATTGTATTTTCCCGAGGGATCCATTTATAAAATTTATGGAGATTGTAAGCAAATATAATGATGTGGCTTATGTAGAATTAAATAAAGAAAATATGGTTATTATTGGTCATAATAATGTTAATGGTTTTGTTAGAGCAGTGTTACCAATTAGTAATACTGATTGGATAGAAACTAAAATTACCAATTATATCAATATTAGAGAATTAGTTAAAAAATTAAAATCCTTTTCAAAAGAAAAAATAAGATTATTTGTTGATGACCAAAAACAATATAATATTCATATCGAGAGTAAAAAACATAACGAAGAATTATTACGTCAAGTATATTATAGAGACACTATTTATAAACAAGAAACATTAGAAATGCCGCAAAGATATGATGATGATACTTATATAGGATTATATTCAAACTTAAATATAAATTTGTTAAAATCTTACATAAATGGTTTAGCTCAACAAGAGAAAATTTGTATGTGGACGACACCTTATACTATTAACAATGACCATAATCATAATCATAATATTTTTAAAGAATCCAATAACAATAATTTTAAAGAATCTTATAATAATAATAATGATAATAATATAGATGATGATAATATAAATGATGATTCTGAAACATCTGAAAAAGGTGTGAATGGTAACAAAGATAATAAAAATATTAGTGATTATAAAAATTTAAGTGAAGAAAAATTTATCTCTCAACATGATATTAATACTACATATAATCAAAATTTATCTAAATTTCATTTTCTTACCATTGAAAATAATGATGGAATAGTCGAAGACACTATAAAACAATTATGTGTCGGGTCTACAAAATTTAAATTAGGATTTACATCTAATCAATTTAAAATTTTATCATCTTTAATAAAAACTAAAAGTGATTCAGATTATGGTGGTGTTATTAAATTTTCCAAAAGAGATCAAAGACCAATATTTTTCTCTATTATATTATTATCAAATAATAAATATAACTTACAATTAGATATTCCCATCAGGGAATGGTATCCTATCAGGGAATGGCATCCTATACCAAAAAGTGTAATTTATGATGTTGAAGAATCAATTTATGATGATGATGAAGAATCAATTGATGATGATGATGAAGAATCAATAGTTAGTGAAAATAAATTTAAATTATCTTTTGATAAAACGTTATATGATAAAACTTAATATGATAAAACTTAATGTGATAAAGAAAATAAAATAACTTAAGAACGTGAAATATATAATAACATAAAATAACTCTCAAGACCTTGATATTAGAATGTTTATATCTAAAATTAGAACACAATTTTTTTCTTTAAAAAATAAAAAAATGGAAAATACCAAGTTTTATTGTAACTTATGTAAAAAAAGTTGCAAACAAAAAGAAGTTATCAATCTCATTTAAATAGTAAATTGCATTTACAAAATGTAGAACGAGTTGATGAAGGAAATATATTAAAATTAAATAATTATATAAACTATCTAGAAACATTACCTACCGATATAAAAGTTAAAAAAATATTTGATGATTATTCACATTCAGAATATAAAAAAGTTTTTAATAGTGAAGATGAGTCCATACAAACCGAAGGTTCTAAGGCTTGGCCCGTACCAGATGGAAGATATTTATTTAGCGATACAGATGAATTTAACGACGTAGATGAATTTGATGAAGCTGAACGAACCGATGAAGCCGTAGCAAATATAAAATATTCATTTAATCAGTCTGTGCACGGGACATCGGAGATGTCTTCCAGGGCTTCGCCCGTTGAATATAATGAAACCGATGAAACTTTTTATAATGTATTAACAAACTTTTATAATATATTTAGAAAATCTTTCAAATGTTATATGAATTTAGAAGTACTTTATACAAAGAATGGACCTGATGGAATTCCTGAAGAAATAATACAAGGACATTTTACAAATTCACAAGAAATTCATAATGTAAATGATATACAACCCATATTTGAACAAATGATACTTAAATTAGAAAATTGTGTAATTGAAGCCCAGTTACGTGAATCTGGTTGGAGATTTGTTAAAATACTATCTAAGAAAATAGTAATTGATAAATATAAAAATAATACTGGTGGTAGCTATGTTCCTTTACCTTTCAGTTCACCACAAATAATCAACATAAAAAATGAAGATGATTATTGTTTTCTGTGGAGTATTATAGCACATTTACATCCTGCAAAATATCATAAAGAAAGACTAAGACATTACAATAAAGAAGAATACATATATGAATTTGATCTCTCTGATGGCTTACATGAATTTCCATATGATTATAATAGGTTAATAAAGTTTCATGAAAAGAATAAAAATTTAATAGAAGTAAATGTTTTTGAATTAAATGTGAATTATGTTTCTATTGGTAATATTACTCCATTTTACTCAGATTCAAAAAAATTTTATTTGAATAATAAAAATTTATGTCAATCAGAAATAGTTTATAATGATAGAGGAAATTACATGCATCATAATATTTTTTACCAAGGAAATATCATATGTACTGAAAAATTTGAAATTATAAAAACATTATCACCAATAATGATTAATCATAATAATTATAAAGGACGTAATTATAATTATGATTATGATTCCGATTATTCATCTTTATCTTTAGAATATCAACAAAAATTACAAAATTTAAATGAAGCTTTACAAAAATGTAAAACATATTATCAACAACAAACAATAACAATAGTACAGGAATATGGCCATAAATATCAAAATAAGATAGAAACGATACAAAAATTAAATGAAGACAATAAAGAATTAAATAATGAAGAAAATGAAACCAATCATAAAAAATGAATGTTTAGAAAAATGTCAACAACAATATAAAGAACAATATGATAAAGAATAGATTTATCAGTTACAAATATTAAATCAAAATTATCAACAGTCTGAAAAAGATTTACAAAGATATATCGACTTAACACATGAAATATATCAAGATAAATTTGAAAAACTAGAACAAACAAAACAACCAGCACAAGTGAATGTATTATATTATCAGGGTCATTTTATATTGTGTAAAGATGTTTCTATATATACAAAAACTTCAGATAATGCTAATTTTCCCTGTCTCCAATGTATGACGAGCTTTAGAACTAAAGAAGAAATGAATAGACATTTGGAGAATTGTCAACAAAACGAAGCAGTTGAAAATACTTTTCCTAAAGATGATTATTTAGAATACAATAAATGGTATTTCAAAAATAAAGTACCCTTTACAATATATTGTGATTTTGAAGCATATAATGTTAATATGACACAAAATTCTGAAAATGATAATTCTGATAATTGTAATTATGAAAAAAGTGCACCTGAACAAAGTAAAGAAAAATATTTATTTGAACAAAAACCATTATGTTGGGGAATGTACATTCATTCAAATTATCCTGAATTATTTAAATCAGAATATTATCAATACTATGGTGAAGATAGTTCAGAAATGTTTACAAAGAAAGTAGAAGAATTACAAAATTATTTTTCACAATTGCTTGAAACAAATATACCAATGATGCCATTAACAGAAAAAGAAAAATTAAATTTTATTAATGAAACAAAATGTTTTTACTGTGGAAAAGAATTGGGTAATGCTAAAGTAAAAGATCATGATCATCTAAATGGATTATATAGAGGTGCAGCACATAATTCTTGTAATCTTAATGCTAATAAATTTAAATATAACTTTGTTCCTTTATATTTCTACAATGGTTCTAAATATGATTTCCATCTAGTGAAAGATTTATTTTCATCTGAAAAATTACAACAACAACAAATAAATGTACTATGTAAAACAGAAGAAGAATATTTTTCAATGCAATTAGGTTGTATTAGAATTTTAGATGCATTTAGATTTTCTACTCCTTATTCATTAGATGTTATGGGAAAAACTTTGAAATCTGAACAATGTAAAATATTAAATAAATATAATTTAAAACCTTTAAAAGGAATATTTCCGTATGAATATATAACTGGAGATTTTAATTCTGTGAATAAAATAATGAAAGAACAAAAACTTCTTCCAATAAATAAATTTAAATCAACATTAAAACAATCACAATTATCTGAAGAAGACTATGCAGAAGCTGAAAAGAATTGGAGAGACTTAAATTGTAGAACAATGTACGATTACACTATGAAATATCTACAGATAGATGTATTAATCCTTGCTGATCTTTTCGAAAACTTTCGTGATATGTGCTTAGAATATTATGGAATAGATCCATGTTATTGTTATTCTACACCAGGTTTAACATGGTTAGCAGGATTAGAACATACTGGTGTTAAACTTAAACATTATAAAGAAAATACATATGATAAATTATTATTTTTTGAATCTGGAATTAGAGGTGGAGTTTCATCAGTTTTAGGTAATCGTTATGTACAGTGTTATAATAAAAAAGTAAATCCTGATGATTATGGAATAATGAAACCTTTATCTCCAGAAGAAAGCGATCAGTTTATAAAATTGTTTAATCAAAATATAGGACTTATATCAAATGAAGTTAGTCAAGCAGCAGTTGATGAATTCATGAGAGAAAACTATTTGTTATATTATGATTTCAATAGCTTATATTCTTCTTGCATGATACAAGAATTACCAACAGGTGAGATGGAATGGTGTAATATTCGTACGACATCAGAGATGACTACTAGGGCTTCGCCCGTTCTTGATTATCAAAAAACATATGATGGAAATTATAATCATGGTTATATATATGAAGTTGATTTAGTATATCCGGATGAAATAAAAGATAAAACAAAATATTTTCCTTTCTGTCCCGAAAACAAAATTCCCAATATAGAAGATTTTTCAGATTATCAAAAATCTTTAATTCCTAAGAAATACAGACCAACAAAAAAACTTATGTTAACAAAAAGCAATAAAGGAAAGTATGTCGTTGAAGGAAGAATGCTAGATTGGTATTTAGATCATGGAATGATTCTTTTAAAAATTCACCGGAAACTAGTGTATAGAAAATCTAGGTGGTTAAAAGATTATATACAGTTCGATATTGAAAAACGTAAAATAGCTAAAAGAAAAAAAGATGATTTTGGAAACGTGTTCTTCAAATTAATGAATAATGCATTTTATGGTAAGACTTTAGAAAATGTGCGTAATAGACAAAATATTGAAATAGTTTATGATAAAAATAGGTTTCAAAATTTAACAAGGAAACCTACATATAAAAGAACTACTAGATTTAGTGATGAACTATGTGCTGTACCTTTACGTCGAATCAGCGTAAAACATGATAAGTTTAATTTTATTGGATTCACTATATTAGAATTAGCTAAACTATTTATGTATAGATTTATATATGATTATTTAGCACCTGCTTATGGCAAAAACTATAAATTACACTTTACAGATACCGATTCTGTTTTCTTAGAATTAACAATACCGTATAATTCTTCACTTGATGAAGAAATTAATAAAATAAAAGATATCATTCATCCTTCTGATTTATGTAAAGTAAAAGATGAATTAGAAGGAAATGAAGATTTCATAACAGAAGCTATATTTTTAAAATCTAAGTGTTATTGTTATAATACAACTAATAATATTAAAACACATAAAAAAATTAAAAGGAATTTCAAAGGCATCAGTGGCTAATCAAATAACATTTCAAGATAATAAAAATGTATTATTTAATAATGAAATAAAAACAGCATGTAATTATAGACTTAATTCAAAGAAACATAAAATGTATTTAAAAGAAGAACATAAATTAGCATTAGATCCATTTGATGATAAAAGAAAAATTTTACCTGATGGAATAACTACTGAACCTTTTTAATTTTCTAATTTCTAAGATAGACAAATTTGATATATATATATAATAAAAAATAAAATAAAAAAATAAAATATTATAACACTATATTTGTATATTTTTATCACTCAGCAAACAGATGTTTTATCGACTTTCAGTCAGAGAACAATTGTTCGATAACTCTATTATGAATTTTTTTATCAATATTAATTGTGATACATCCATAATCTTTTGACCAAGCATTGTTACACTATTGTTTAAATTCATCTTTATTTCTTACGCATAAATCTCTTAACAAATCACTTAAGTTTCTTGCATTTATTTCAAATAGTATAAATATATTTGCATTCTTTCTAATAACACTTCCGTCTAATGAATACATACTTTGTGTTAAATAAAAAACACTACAGTTATTATGTCTACCTCTTGTGAAATAATTTCTCTGAACTGACTGATTTCTATCATTAACACAATCATCAAAAATTACACAATGTTTCATTGTTTTATCTAGTTTACTAGGATCTTGCATATTACCACTATCATCTATTAATTGTATCTTTATATGCTTATTTTTATTGGATTCAACTAACTGATTATTTTTTGCTGCTTCTTCACACCACGAACTTATTTCTTCTTCATCTTCAGATTTTTCATATTCTTTGAATAATGAAGCAATTGCTGTTTTTTTACGATTATTTTCAAATCCATATTTTAAAAATTGATAGACGGGTTGTTCTGCTGTTGTTGTATAAATTATAAGATTGTTATAATCCAAAAAATTTGGAGTCGTTAAAATTTTAAACAATAGATACGTTTTTCCACAACCTGATCGTCCGCAAATAACTGACAAAACTTTATTAGATAAATTTGGATGATGATTAAATTTGAGTTTTTTTTATTTAGTGGTAGTACTTCACTCATTTTGTAAAAAAAATTTTATTTTTATTTTTTGTTTTTAAAGAAAAAGAAGAAAATTAAACTTCTCTAGCTTCGCGTGGAAGTTTATACCTCTCGAACGGGAGTTTATACCTCCCGAGCGGGAGTTTATACCTCCCGAACCAAAAGATCTATCATAATCTCTTCACCTCCAAAATTTATTTCTTGTCCTTTCTCATCAGTGATTTTTATGTTAATGTTGTTAATAGTTTTTCTTGTAATAGGGAAATATATTAATGTTTGCGGAAATACATTTAACCTATAACCAATGGGTACAGTAAAAGCTGGAAAACTGAATATTAAATCTGACAATTTACCATTATGTATCCTCCTTCAATAATGTCACAATGTACAACAATTGAATTTATTTCAGTTATTTTTGGAATCTTCTCACCTAAATGATAACCTTGACTATAGGTTTGTTTATTAAATCCTAATAGCTTTGACAATGATCTATCATGGTTAAAATCAACTTGATGATTTTCGTCTAAAGTAAGAGAAAATTTATTAACTGCCGGTTCAACTGCAAAATGTAATTGTTTCTTATCTTTAAATGATATACCTAAATGTCTCTTAATTTCATTTGATATTGTTTCAACTTCGTAAGAACCAGGAAGAAAAGTTAGTACTTTCCACATTTTGGCTTTATCAGTAGAATATCTAAATTGATCATTCACATCTTTGATAACGTTTTGAATAGTGTTAAATGTGGAGAAACTAGTCAATGCAATTTGATAATTTTTATTTTGTTCCAAATGTAGAATGGGTTCTAAATTACAAGTGTGTGATGAAGTAGTTGTTATAATTTTTAACGTCGTACTAAATTTTGATGAACCTAAAATCTCTGTCAAATTTTCTAAATGATTATTAATTTTGTCTAAATCTGCTGAACACATTTTTTAGTTAAAATTTTGAATAAATATCTTTTATAAAAAATTAAAAACAACAACATATTTCAGCTACGGGCGAAGCCCTGGAAGACATCTCCGATGTCCCGTTATACTTTTATAATCCTCTTCATTTAGAATCTTCTTTTCTAACAGTCTTTTCAATATAGCATGAATTTCATTGAAACTAGAATTATGTCCTTCTTTTATTGCAGATATCAAAATATTTAATCTATTTAGTAATTCTTGTGGATCATCTGGTAAAAATACAGTTGTTTCTGTTTTAAAACCTTTTCCTACTTTAACTCCCGTTGATAATAAATTTTCTAATTCTCTATAACGTTTAAGAGTTTTTCCTGCTTTAACTCTATCTAACATAGCTTTATATTTTATGAGATCTTCTACAGCATAATTATTTAAATCTGCTCCTCTTAAAAGATCAACAAAATTTCTATCTAAATTAAAAGGAGATTTATCTGGTGAAAAAATTAAACCTCGAAAAGGTTGCGGAAATATTTTTTGTCCGAGATAAAATCCAGGTATTGTTTTTCCATCTATAAATGAGATAGAATGTTCAAACTGCATAGATTTTGGTAATTTCTTATTAATGTTTGATTCTAGTAATCCATAGTCATCTAATATAGTTTTGTGCTCTGGATCTGTTATATCAATTTGTTTATCATTATTTGTACTTTCTTTTTCAAGAGTTTTAAATGGTTTCATAGTTTTCTCAAAATCAGTTTTTTACTTGCTCGGTTTGCTGCATTTTTTCAAACATATCAGATTGAATACCAGCTTTTATCATTCTATGTTGAAGATGATTTTCTTTCATAATATTTCTTTGTTTTATTAACTCTTCTAATTGTTTTATTCTTTTAAAATTATCAGCTCTAATTTTATCCATTTTTAAAATATAATATTTGAATTTTGTGGTAACATTGGAATACAGCAAAAACATTTTACTGAACAAATTATTTTTTTATTGCTTTGTTGTCTGACATCTTTTCGTTTTAAGTTTTGTTTAATAAAGTTATGTCTAATAAAGTTTTGCTTAAATTTTCGCTTAAAGTTTTTAGCTCTTCTAAAAAAATTTTGTCATTTTCTTCATTAGAAATTTTACCATCACCAGAAATTTTGCCATCCTGTTTATTCTTATCATCAACTTTTTCTGACTGTAATTCAAATGATATTTGATTTACTTCATTAGCTATTTGATCAAATTTTTCAATCTCACCTAACGTAATAACATTATCATCACATACTCTTTGATAGTAATGTAGTTTATCATAGACTTCTTTAATATGTAAATGCTTAGTTTTTAATGATTTTCGTTTCTTAGTTATTAAGGATTTATCTAACATTGTAACAAGTGAAGTTGCAAAAACACCCGTACCTGTTAAAGCTGTAGCAACTACTGGAATTACTAAAACACCTGAAGATATAACAATTGTTAAATCACCTAAACTTATTGTTAAGAATATGCCAATTCCTTGTGTTACATTCTTAACTTTAGTCCATCTCTTTCTTAATTTTTTATAATGTTCTAATCTTAATAATAATTGTGATTCCTTATCTTTCATATAGCGTACTCTATCTTTGTTTTTCTTTATTCAATTCACTTGTTTTTAACTGTGATAACGAAGGATATATTCTTGCGGTTTCTTCCACTTTTGTTTCTTCCATTTTTAAAGAAATATTATTAGACATATAATTTTAGTTATCTCATATTTTAAAAACCTGAAAAATGGATAAAATTCATGAATTTGAAATTCTCAACTTTTATGATTTTCGGTGTCCTGGAACGGTCGTGATTTTAAGGGTGGGTGAAAATTGTAATTCTCAAATTTGAGATTCCTAACTTTTATGATTTTCGGTGTCCTGGAACGGTCATCAATTTAAGGGCGGGTGTAAAATGATCTTAATCTCAAATTTGAAATTCTCAACTTTTATGATTTTCGGTGTCCTGGAACGGTCATGATTTTGGGGGTGAAAATTATAATTCTCAAATTTTGAGATTTTGAAAAAATTGAAAAATTGGGTATTTTTAAAAACGCATAAATTTATGAATTTAGGTCTTCATAACCTGAAAAAATGACCAAAATTCATGAATTTAGTCGTTTTTAAAAATACTATTTTTTCAAAAAATGATACTTTTTAAATGGACTAAATTTATGAATTTAAGTAGTAAGCAAAACTCCACCACTGGACCGCGCAAGATGGCCGCCGTCGAAAAAGTCGCTGACGTCCCCCCCTCCTGTCCGTCGAGTCAGTCGTGGTGTGCCGCCGAGTTGCTTCGAGTCTGTCGTCCCCCCCCCTCCTGTCCGTCGAGTCGGTCGTGGTGTGCCGCCGTGTTGCTTCGAGTCTGACGTCCCCCCCCTCCTGTCCGGCCGTCGTATAGCGCGCGGTGATGTGCTGTCCAGGTTGGCGTGGTGTGCCGGCCAGGTTGGGAGGGTGGACTGTCGTAGCTCACCTGAAAAAATCCTAAGTGTCAGAGTGGCTTTGTATGGGTAAAATTTTGAAAATTTTCCAAAGTGTGGCATTTCGACCTGGGACCCTCACCAAAACATTTTTCATCAAATTTCACTGACCCCCCCCCCCGACAGCAATCTTCTAACTTTGGTTCTAGTGGACGGATTTTGTCTTACAGCTACTCGTTTGAAAGAGGAGAAAAAACTGCTCGACGCCATTTTTGTCGCGAGTCAATCGGACCAGCCGTTCAAAAGTTAGAGCTGTTACAAGATTTTAGGTCGGAGCTCACCTGAAAAAATCCTAAGTGTCAGAGTGACTTTGTATGGGTAAAATTTTGAAAATTTTCCAAAGTGTGGCATTTCGACCTGGGACCCTCACCAAAACATTTTTCATCAAATTTCACTGACCCTCCCCCCGACAGCAATCTTCTAACTTTGGTTCTAGTGGACGGATTTTGTCTTACAGCTACTCGTTTGAAAGAGGAGAAAAAACTGCTCGACGACATTTTTGCCGCGAGTCAATCGGACCAGCCGTTCAAAAGTTAGAGCTGTTACAAGATTTTAGGTCGGAGCTCACCTGCAAAAATCCTAAGTGTCAGAGTGGCTTTGTATGGGTAAAATTTTGAAAATTTTCCAAAGTGTGGCATTTCGACCTGGGACCTTCACCAAAACATTTTTCATCAAATTTCACGGACCCCCCCCCCCCGACAGAAATCTTCTAACTTTGGTTCTAGTGGACGGATTTTGTCTTACAGCTACTCGTTTGAAAGAGGAGAAAAAACTGCTCGACGCCATTTTTGCCCCGAGTCAATCGGACCAGCCGTTCAAAAGTTAGAGCTGTTACAAGATTTTAGGTCGGAGCTCACCTGCAAAAATCCTAAGTGTCAGAGTGGCTTTGTATGGGTAAAATTTTGAAAATTTTCCAAAGTGTTGCATTTCGACCTGGGACCCTCACCAAAACATTTTTCATCAAATTTCACTGACCCCCCCCCCCGACAGCAATCTTCTAACTTTGGTTCTAGTGGACGGATTTTGTCTTACAGCTACTCGTTTGAAAGAGGAGAAAAAACTGCTCGACGCCATTTTTGTCGCGAGTCAATCGGACCAGCCGTTCAAAAGTTAGAGCTGTTACAAGATTTCAGGTCGGAGCTCACCTGAAAAAATCCTAAGTGTCAGAGTGACTTTGTATGGACAAAATTTTGAAAATTTTCCAAAGTGTGGCAATTCGACCTGGGACCGTCACCAAAACATTTTTCATCAAATTTCTCTGAACGAGGGGGGAGGAAGAGGGTCCGTGAAATTTGATGAAAAATGTTTTGGTAAAGGTCCCAGGTCGAAATTCGGAAGTTTTAAATTTTTCAAAATTTTCACCACACTGGAGCTCTCACACTTAGGAATTTTTTCACTTGTGGCATGTTACATGGACATGTGCTGACGGACTGACTTCCCGTGGTCATATGAGAATGGTTCAGGTGTCATATGATAGAGAATGATGAGACGAATCGTTTGCAACAAACCGCATGTCGCTACGATGAATACTTTCGGAGATACAGGCATTTTAAGTTTTCTTCCGAGCATATATAAACCCCGACAACGTAAGTCTGATCACTTCATCGAAAGACGAGGTAAGCGACGGTCGTCGCTCTGAGCTCCCGATATCGGGTGTTTCAAAGGACTCTATCTTTTGAAGTAGGCAAGCTATCTTCTTACTTCAAAGTTTGTATGATAGAGTTTGATAGTGTCTTTACTACTGATAAAATTTTTTAAAAGTAGTATGAGTAGTAAAATACGGAATTTTTTAAAAATTCTTAATTTTCAGTTTTTTCAAAGTTTTAACATGTAGACTAAGGTTTTCAAGTATGCTGAGTTCAAATCTACTATCAGATTTGAAATTTAACTCAGTCTAAGGCAGCTTTGAGGGGTTAGATTCCAGCTACTGATCACTACCTTTGACTCGGCGTTGCTGTTACCACTTCGGGGCAGTGACAATGATGTCTTCAGCTGTAAAGAGCGGGTATCGGGAAAGATCTCTCACTTCCCTAGTGATCAGTACAAGGCCTTCGGGCTGTCGACGGGATCGAGTGCCACTCACTACACTCAAATCTATTATTCCTCACTAAGTGTTATGCCTTAGGCTGTATACTACATGATTCCAAACTTATAAAAATTTCATTATCTTACAGTTAACGATAAAATCGAAGCCATGGTCAATAATGACAAAAATAAGAAATTCCATATTAAAATGTGTGTATGCGGCCGAATTAACCGCCGAGACGGTCTCAAGGACCACATCAAGAAGGCAGGGGCCGACCACATGGTTATCCTGAGTAGGGTTGCCTGTGTGAAGTGCAGGGTGCGGTTGGTTGTTGGGCAGGAGGCCGAGTTTTATTTGAGGCATGGTGAGTGCACAGGAGGGTTGGCGACCGATTTGAGATTTGTGGAGTTGATGAATGCTGAGAAGGAGCGAATGTTGGGGAAAGAGGCCAAGAATGTTGTTGAGAATGCTAGTGGGAATGTTGTTGAGAATGCTAGTGGGAATGCTGTGGAGAATGAGGTAGAGAATGCTGTGGCCGGTTTGAAGGCTGACAAGTGGCGGAAGAGAGTGTTTGAGAGTGATGATGAGGATGATGTGGATTTGGATAGGGAGCGAGTGAGGAAGCGTGTGAGGAAGTTGAGCTCTTCGTCGTCGGAGGTATCCGATATTGTCATTACCGACCCCCCGCAGAGCTCATCTTCCCCAATAGTGAAGGGTGGTGGGGTACGGAAGCAGTCGGCGCGGTGGGATGAGGACATGGAAAAGAAGCATGTGTCGCAGCAAGCGGCACATGCTTTGTTGGTTGATCGGTACGAAAGTTTGAAGAAGGTGAATGAGAGAACGTTGAGTGAGTTGAGTGAGCTGAAAATGAAGGAGGTGAAATGTAAGGAGGTGGCAGATGAGAATATCCGTATGAGGCGTGTTGTGAAAGAGTTGAAGGAGAATGTGCGAGTGTTGGAAGACAAGAATGATGAGCGAGAGAAGAGGACGAGTGCTGCAGAGAGGAGAATGGGAGAGGCAGAGTCGAAGTATGAGGAGTTGAAGGAGATGAGTGTATTGAGAGCGAGGAATGCTGAGTTGGAGAGGAGTGTGAGTAGGCAGGGTGATGAGAGAGAGTCGTTTGCGAAGTTGGAGCGCATGAGGAATGAGTGGAATCGTGTGAATAAGGACAGAATGTTTGAGTTCCACATCCCTATTCGGGATAACCATCTGGACGGTCAAGTCCTCGTCAACCAAAGCCTGGACGAGAGTATAATATGCTATAATGGTCATCCGACTAAGAAGTGCTTACATGCCACACTCAGAATGCGCGGCCATTTACAAAAATTTTCAGTCAGGAAGCCCGCGAGACTGCTTAAGGATGAATAACTTGGTGAAAAGCAAATAAGATAGTATATCCTATTCTAATACATATCATTTTCATTGCAGATCTTTGCCCGCCTTCACCACCCCATCACGACACTCCCGAGAACGAACCATCGGCTCTCTTAAGGGCCACCTAGGGGCAAGACATGATAGAGCCTCCACGCGGTTTGCCCTGGGCAGTCTTCGGACTGGCGAATACTATCATTAAGTTGAATCTGCTATCAGTCAACTTGAACGTTACGTCGCGTTAGAGGGGTATATAAACCACTGCCTCTCATTTCATTTCATTTCAATCATGCAGACGCCGAACAGTCAAGTCAGCTCTCCTCGCGGACCGCAGTTAAGGCCGCGAAATTTATTTGAGGAATTTGTCAGGCTAGAGGAGCAAGACAGAGTTTACAATAATCTTGCTCGGATTGGCAATCCGATGACAGCAACTGTTGTCAATCCAACGGAATGGCGCTACATTCCACTTTTTAGCCACGTACCAATTAGCGTGGAAGTCGACACTGCTACCAAAGAGAGAGTCAAAGACTCAGCAGAGTTGGTAGGATGTAAGATGACGTTACTCCCGAGAACGAACCATCGGCTCTCTTAAGGGCCACCATGGGGCAAGACATGATAGAACCTCCACGCGGTTTGCCCTGGGCAGTCTTCGGACTGGCGAATACTATCATTAAGTTGAATCTGCTATCAGTCAACTTGAACGTTATGCAGTCGATTGCTATCCCTGAAGCATTCTGATTCGCTGTTGAGCAATTCATTGTTGAAAACCCTATATAAGCCAGAAGATTGTAGCGCTTCTCATTCAATTTCAAGTCACGATGGAAGCAACATCTACTAGCACCATTCCCGTCTTCATCGATGAAGACAACGCCATTCCCGAGTTCATCATCCTCGACGAGTGGGATGAAGAGGATGATAAGAAGGGGAAGATCAAGAAGATCGTTTGGACGGATGGGGTGTGGACTCCGAATACCACTAGCATCCGAAAGGTGCCAGATGCAGCAGCACGACCTAGGCGGTATAGGGTCTATGACAACCTAACCGTCATACCCATTGACTATTCCAGCCAATAGTCAACTTAATTGACACCATTGACACCGAGAACGAACCATCGGCTCTCATAAGGGCCACCATGGGGCAAGACATGATAGAACCTCCACGCGGTTTGCCCTGGGCAGTCTTCGGACTGGCGAATACTATCATTAAGTTGAATCTGCTATCAGTCAACTTGAACGTTGCAAATGAAGTTCGGTGTAATACTTCCTTTCGACGGGCGTTCCTGTGAAGGGCGGCGGTGAAACCCGTAGCTATGCATACCGCAAGGGACATTCGGCAATGGTCAATCTTGTTTAACCTCTCTGCGTCGTGTTTGCAAGTGATTGCCTCTGTCTCAACGTAGTATGCATTCGCGTCAGGGCGACATTTAGCCAACTGTCGAAGGTTGCCTAAAACTTTCCATTGCATACGTTATGAGAACCATGAGTTCTACCTGTCTCTATCAATGAGACGAATTGATGAATGGAATGAAATGGGAGGACACTCACGCGCCACACGCAACATAACACACTTCTCTCTTCCGTAGTCTAACAAGCTCTTTACACATGGATCGCAGTCGATTGCTATCCCTGTATCCTGTATCCCTGTGTCAGAAGTGTTTCACTATCATCATCGCCCATATGAAATGTTTTAAGATTTACAAGTTAGACTAAGCGTGCTACTATTTCCAAATGAAAAAGTATACCTGGTTAAATCATCCACTGAAGCCCCGTTCAAGTAAGTCAGTATGAAAGCAAAGATAATACGAAATAAAAATTTATTATGGCATGTATTTCAAAAGGTCTTCATCGTCAATATCGTCCCAGAGTCTGGCTTCACATAGATAACAAAAACAGTTCACTTGCTTTAATCGTTCTTCCACTGCGAGCCTCACTTTGTCGATATACTCCCACTCCGCCATAGTTCGTGGCTGGGAGTTAGGGGTGTACCACTCCCATAATTGGTGGAGGAATTTGGTGTTGCTGATCTCCATCACATCGTCAGTATCGTACTGGAGATACTTCCACCTCACGCCTGTTAAGTCGGGACACTCCTTCTCACATACACTCTCTTAGTTGTCCGCTGGTAATGACAACTTTCTGATATTGTCCAGTCGGTACACTTTCTCTACCTTCCCCTTCGTTGGAGCGTTTGGTGCAACGAGCGCCTTTGGTGTTGAGCATGGAGAAGAGAATTTTGTGTTTGGTGTTGTCGGAGGGCTTGTCATGTTGACTGTGAATAATAACTTTGAAATGTTTTCTAATTCTTAAGTATCAACAAGCAACCAATCAGAATGAACAGCCAATGAATGATGAATATGAAAGTATATATGTAAAGTGACATTCGTGTCATTTCACTCTGTCTTTGTGACATATAAGTGAAGTGTTCTCTGGCGAATTCTATATTTGAGGCGTACAAGTGAACTGCTCTCTCGTGAAGTCTCTATCTTGTTGAAGTATCAACCTTAAACTCGATTTCGTTGAAATGGTAAGTTGAAAATTTCTTCACTCATCTCCCTCAAACGTGTGGCTAATAGCATCTTCCTCAATTTCAGGCATCAACTTCATCACCAACGCCCTCCCTTCTCGAGGAAAGTTAAGAGTTGTTGAGTCAAAGTAGGTTGTAACAATACACTGAGACTTGAACAGAGATGATAGAATGGTTTCTCTTTCAGGTGATGTGAGTTCCAGCTCAGGACTCTCGCGACAAGGCAACGAGTGGGAATGTGCCGACTGCGAACATATGTTTACAAGGAAGCACAGTCTCCTTCGACACATCAAACAACGTGTGTGTCAACGCAAAGCGGCGTCAATCTCCGGAGGTGAAGTTGATTCTGACGATGACATCTCCTTTCCTTGCGATTTGTGCCCTCTTTCTTTTGATAGTCACTTTCAGCGATCTTCGCACAGACTTCAACACACGCATGCAAATGATCACTACACCAACGGTACCTCTACCATCTCCCTCATTAATGTTTCACATAATAATTTACTACGCGACTACTGCATGGAGTCCAATACTCAAATAGTAGATTTTCCTGAGTGGCTCCTTCAAAATTCTAACATTATCGAAGCGCTCTTCAACAATTTAGACAATTTTAGAATGAAGGCGCTCATCTACCTTAAACTAAAATATATTAAGATAGATTTTCAAACGGGTCAAGCGACGGAGAGAATACAGTTTCATGTTCCTTCCTCTTTCGCAACTGCGAGTCTTGGCTAAATTTTCACATTCAATGTTTAAAATCAAATGTAGATAAATTCAATCAACGCGACAGCGCTCTCATTTTTGATGGTGTGGACTCAGCCATATTCAAAATTTCCCTATTAGAAAGTCATGCAGCTCGAGGCACATTTAAACTACCAAAAACGTTGTATAATAAGAAAGCTGTCATCAATGTCGATTGTAAATCACAGTGTTTCAAATATGCAGTCCTATCCATCCTTCACTATAATGATATCAACGCGCATCGAGATCGCACCTATAGCTATAGACAGTGGGAGGATGAACTAGACTTTGAAGGTTGTGATAGTAACAACATGAAAATAAAAGATGTAGAAACGTTCGAAAAACATAATAAGATTAAAATTGTAGTTCACGTGTGGGAGAAGGGGTTGAAGGGTGCGCGCTATAATTCACGTTCAACTTGTTATGAACGTGTAGTGAACCTCTTATTAGTAAAACAAGATGATAGCGAGGAATGGCACTACTGTGGTATACCCAAAAATCTCTCGCTTGTACACTCACTTGGGGCACTCTAAAAGAGGTGAACATTTTGCATGCACTATGAATGGTGCAAGCGAGGTAAATTACGAATGGAACGCATGCCCAAAGATAAAATATTTTCACATAGGGATAATGGTGACGAATTAAGTCCCCTGCGTGTCATTTACGCAGACATAGAATGCTACATTGATGATATCATCCACAAGCCAGCAGCCATATCCTGCTATGAAGTATGGTATGACCACTTTAGGAATAGACAAAACAAAATGCATACTTGGCAAGGTGAAGATTGCATTTCAAAATTTCTAGAATTTCTCGATAAAGCTGCTAAATTTCAACAATCATATGATTCCCAATTGATATGATATTAATATGATTCCCACATATGTCAGATGAAGACAAACAAAAATTTGAAAGTTGCACATCCTGTCCTAAATGTCATAAAACGTTTGATGACGATAAAATTAAGAAAGTGCGTGATCATGATCACATCACTGGTAAATTTAGAAACGCACTCTGCTCCAAATGTAACTTTTCACTTAGGTTGAGACGTCGTGTACTACCCGTCATTTTTCATAACTTTAAGGGCTATGCCAGTCATATGCTCATAAAAGGAGGGTTGAGCCAGATGAAATCGTGGCAGTTTAATGTAATAGCGCAAACGAGAGAAAAATTCATGGCAATGACAGCAAAAGTACCAGTTGACAAAACTAAAGAAAATAAGACAGTCTTCTTCGAAATAAGATTTTTAGATTCATTTCAATTCATGTCAGCGTCACTAGCTTCTCTCGTTCGTAATCTCAAGTTTCTTCCCCATAGTCAAACTTTGAAGAAACACTATCCAAACTTAACGGATGAAATAATCACTCGCAAAGGAGTCTTTCCCTATGCGTATTTTAGCTCAATGTCTAAACTAAATGAAGCAACCCTTCCTTCCATTAACAAATTCCAAAACGATTTGACGGGTCAAGATTGTCCAGTAGAAGATTATGAACATGCTCAAGAGGCATGGTTAAAATTTGATTGTAAAACGTTTGGCGATTATATGATCGCTTACTTAGAATTAGATGTCATTTTGCTGGCTGGTGTCTTTCAGGAATTTCGACGAGTGGCATTAGAAGACAAATTAGATCCTGTCCACTTTGTCAGTCTACCGGCCATGCCCTTTAAATCAGCCTTTAAAATGACTGGTGAGACCATTCATCTCTTACAAGATCTGGAGATGTATAATATATTTGAGCGCGGAATACGCGGTGGTCTCACATTTGTAAATAAACATCATATAAAATCATAAACAGTAGGTGATGATCATATCCACCTAAAGTACTATGACCAAAATAATTCATATGGCAGTTCACTGTCTAAACCACTACCTCATTCCGAGTTTAGTTGGTTAAATCGAGATGAGCTTGAGTATTACTCCAACCCTTCAAACATACTGAAGATTCCAGATGAAGGTGATTGGGGATATTATTTTGAAGTGGATTTGATTTATCCAAATAGCATTAAAAATAAAACTGATTTCCCACTCGCACCTGAATCTGGTGAAGTGACTGAAGATATGTTTTCACCATTCATGTCACAATTTCATAATAACTTAACAGAGTGTGGACAGCCAAGGTACAAACCATGCCGCAAACTTTTGCTCACCCAATATGATAAGAAAAATTATCTCGTACACTTCTGCATACTAAAATTCTATTTAGAAATGGGCATGCTTCTTAAGTCAGTTCACCGCATTATCAAATTTAGACAGAAAGCCTTCCTCAAACCTTACATAGATAGTAACAGTCAAAAACGTGCACTCGCCCAAAATAATTTTGAAAAGGATTTTTATAAATATAAGAATAACAGTCTTTTCGGAAAGACCACGGAGGATGTTAGAAAACGTATGAACTACAAACTAGTCGTTGATGAACAAAAATATCACAAATTGACCTCATCACCTCTTTTCATTGATAGAGACATCATCGATGAGGATCTTGTAGGTGTTAAAATGATAAAATCAGAAGTTGAGTTGTGCAAACCCATCTATATTGGGCAAGCCGTTTTAGATTATTCCAAGCTTGAAATGTATCAACTCTTCTACAAAATATTAAAACCATGCCCTCTCGTAAAAGAGATTCGTTTGTTGGGTGGTGATACAGATAGTTTCTTTTTAGGAATTACCACTCAAAAAGATTTAAATTTTAATGAAGTAGGTAAGTCATTAGAAAAATATTTCGACACATCTAACTACAATCCCACTCATCCACTCTATTCCATACAGATTAAAGCCAAACTTGGTTGTTTTAAGGATGAAACAGCAGGAAAGGAAATAGATAAAATGATTCTCCTCCGTCCTAAAATGTATTCCATGAAATTAAAAGAATGTGCAGATAGTATTAAGCGTGCTAAAGGTATATCAAAATCCATTGTTCACAAAATGAAACATCGGTCCTATAAGAAGGCCTATAAAAATAAAACTATAACGTTTGTCAATATGTCAGTCTTAAAATCTCAAGTTCATACTGTGAAAACGCACACGTTCAAGAAACGAGCGCTTTCAGCATGGGAGGATAAGAGGTGTTGGATAGGACATAACACATCTCGTCCACATGGACATCCTGACACAAACATACCTCCACCCAAAAGAATAAAACTCACGCTACCACATTCAGGAGATGTATTGACATAATCAACTTTAACTCAGTATTTTGATGTTGCTTTTTGTAGATATACATGGTTGTTTTATGTATCGCATGAGATCGTTTCTTCCTTGTGAATATATGCCTACAGTCAGCACATTCCCCCTTAATCTGTGAAAAGACTTTTTCATACACATATTTTTATTTCAATAAACATATCACAATGACTTCACTTTGTTTTCCGAAACACTAAAGTTACGAGGGATTTAGTATCTTTCACATGGATGCACTCTTGTAAACCATTGGTAATTTTGATAGCAATAGAGGGTATAGTTTGTTTGACGACGGGATGATAGAAAATAGATTCAAACATCTTCTCGACTATTCCATATGAAGCGTCTTTATTATGAATGAAATCACGTAAAATGTATTATTTTTCTCACCAACAGAAATAGGAAGAATCAAATCACTTTGAATGTAAAGGTGCTGTTCATGTTTATCAAGTGTCATTGGTGTTTCTATACCAATCGTATGCGCAGCAGTAAACACAGTTTGTAGCATTGAAAAAACAAAGAGTTTTTTCAAATTTTTACTCAATTGACATTGAATGTCATCACCCAGTTTCAGAACAACGCGTTGATTTTCAATTGAAAACGAAATGTGGTGTGTCTTTACATCATATTTACTTTTCATCACATGCTTCAACTTCTGTTGTATATAAGGATTTACTACATGAATGAAGCTTTCAACTGTATGATATAGACGCGGCATTATATTGATAGCAACTTTAGATTCTTGATAAAACTGGTAAATTTTCTTGATGCGATCACCATAGATGTCAACCCACCATTCATCATTAACTGAATCAGCTTTAGTGTGATATTCATGAGAAGCATACACCAGACCGCTTCCAATAATAGGGGTTGGATGTCTTACAAAATGACGCAAGGTTGGAGAGAAATAAACTGTAAGTTTGTCATTATGTTTCTGAATAACCAACTTATTTTTGTCCGCCATAATTTTCTCTCCATACTTCTTACCCACAGTCTCATTCCATTGTTTTACTAACTCAATAAGTGATGAAGGTTGAACACCACGCTTTTTCAAAATGATGCGTTCTTCGCATTCTACAACATCTTCATCAAATATTTTAAATTTATAATGAAATTTGTTGATTCGATTTGAATAAACTTTTTTAACATTTGCAGTAGCAATTGACGTTAGATGTAGTCCATGACCAAAACCGAGATGTGGATAGAATTCATTATCCAACCTCAGTGTAAGACCTTTAGTAAAAGAATGAAAGCGAAGGAACTGTCTCCCACTCCAATGATAGATAGTAAACTAATAAACTTTCTGATCCTTATTCTTCATGATGGAAGTATTACCACTGTTGAATGCCTTAATAATTTTCTCATTCCCAAATGGACCATAATAATCTGATTTTATCTGAATCCATTCATAGTTCCACTTTCCATCTGACGTTAAATTGTATGGGAACTGGAATGCATTATTCATCGTTATTCCATCATGGGTGCGAGGAGTCAATATCATTTCTTCCAAATCATTCACATTCTGAATATTCCTATCATAGCAAATACTAGAAACGCCAACCTCCCATTCACCTTCTAAATGTAGTGGGCGATTTAATTCTACTCGATAGTCTGATGGTTTATTTTTGGGAAATTTATTCATAGAAGCATTACTGGGCGAGATTAGAAACGAGTCCTTATTTTCACTTTCCATATTATTCACATTGGAAAAATATATTAGCATACTTTTGCATTAACTCTTCATTCGGAAATGGAGTGTGATACTTGTCACAGCATCTTTATGAAAAGGAATCAACGCACCAGCATCGTCATAAATTGCAATATCAATTTGTGGGATGTAGTTTGATTTCAGCTTTGTATAATGCACTTTCTTGAAAGTATGCTCAGATAAAATACTGCAGCTTTTTGGCTGGTATGGTATCATTGTTAGCAATGGAGCTTCAACATCTCCCACACGTACATCTTCACCAATATTGGAATATATCTGAAAATAGTTAATACGACGCGATAGTGACATGTCTGCGCTACCTTTGGTTACAGTACCACTTTTAAAGATATTTTGATCAAAACCCAAAATGTCCATTAGAGTTTTATCCATAATTAGTTCAATACCTTTTCCACTTATAGTGAGAGACAAAACACCTTCTTTTTCAGAAAATGAAATTTGTTGGTCATTAATCACTTCATTTAAATAATCTACAACCAATTTAACTGAAGTAATAATGCGAGGCATCAACACTCTTGTTTCATGTAAGACACCACCGAAAGGCTCTACACACTTTCTGTATAAAGATACGGCCCATTCTGTATCAAATTGATTTGACCTTTCACATGGTAAATGTTGCATATCAAATTTTCCATGAACAGCTGCAGAACGATGTCGTAAGAACTGATGAAAATCTTTTGAACAAACTAATACTAGATCATCATCATTTAATTTACTTATTGCAATATGATTAGATGATTTGATATAAGTCAATGTTGCCACTTGTTTACCATCAACTCGAAGGAGATAATTAAATTTCTTCAATAATGTTTCAGGAGTCATGTTTGTCTTTCTTGGCTTAATCACCATCTTCTTCACCAACGTCTTCTCATTTTTTGGAATAAGATCTACATAATAAGCTTCCTCTCGATATATTAACTGTTTATGACCACTTGGGTGGTAATTAACGTTATAATTATCATAGCTTGTTAAGGCGCTAGCGAGGTAACCTAAATCATTTCTTAAACTTGGACTTAAACCAACAATCCAATCTTTCTCAACTACATGATGTACATAATTATGATCATCATTGTGCGGAGTAAATTGGGCAATATGTTTACACGCTTTATTCAAGAAATCATATATAAACTTTTTACATGATAAGAGATCTTTCTTTGGCCACTGTTTAATGTATACTCGGCAGACCTTTTCACATTGGTAAGCAGCTGTGCGTCTCATATTAATAGTCATCATCTCATGATCAAAAGTATAGACACAGTTGCTATGAACTAGTTGAGTGACACCCACTTCCCACTTTCCATTTAGCTGTTGTGCATGATCAATGGGAGTAGAAAAGAGTGTGGCTCGATTACTAGCAAATCTATTTGCAGCCGCATTGCTAAGCAAAATATGATAAAACGACATTTTTATATTGCTGATCTGCGACTTTGCATAACATCATGAAGACTTGGATTTTGGACTCTCTACAATATATCAGAGTTGATCGTGATGGAAACGTACATTTCAAAAATTCTCATGGTCATACATCAAGAGGTATTACATTAACATGGCGACAATTTGTCAACCTCAATGATATCATGAGGGATTTGGAATATTTTGAAACATTAAGATTCATCTCCTTGGGTGATCAAGTTTGGCTTCAACGTCGCAACAATGAAATTCAAATCTGCCATTCTCATTCCGCAAACTGTTTCTCATTTCGCAAATACAATTGGGAGAAGTATAGAAGATACATACATCGCTCCATCATGACATTTACTCGTCGTGAGTTCATCGCCCTACTATGCAAATCTTAATCAGACATGACTACCACGCACCATGAGTTGGAAATTAGATTCCCTACAACGTATTGAAACGGATCATGATCGAAACGTCTATTTCAAAGATTCAACTGGAAATGTGAGAAGAGAGTTTGCTTTATCTTATCGTCATTTTCAATCTCTACATCATATCATGAAGGATTTGAAATACTTCTATATGAAAAGACATTCACGTATTGGAAATCGCATCTGGCTGCGCGTCAACAAACGGCGAATTCAACTCTATCATTCCCAACTTCATACTAACTTCACATTTCATCAAGGTAGTTGGGAAAAGTATAAAAGGAAGGTACATCGCTCAATTTACTCATTTTTTCATCATGAAGCGCCATCGCTACACTATCGTCAACATTCTCCGTCGCTTCAGACTCTACACCAAAATCGATCTCACAACATTACACCAACACCTTCCAAACAGCAAGTATTACCCGGGCCGTCCTCAAATGTTCGTGGTGAAGATGAACAATTCACGGAATCTTCAACTCTTCCCAAATGGGACTGTACAGATTCTCGGCGCCCTTTCTCATTCATCGGCGCAGTCAATGCGCTTAGAGCTACAGAGACTACTACGTCGGATATGGAAGAGGGAGAGGTGTGTGATGTCGAATCTGACTGTGGACAATATGGTGATCTCTACTCAATTGAGTGAAAGTGTATCATTTTTGAAGATTCGTACCAGCAGTTACAATTTGTGTTATGAACCCGAACTTTTTCCTGCAGCTCTCATTAGTTGTTGGTTACCTGTGCATGTGGCAATCCTTCATAATAGTAAAGTGATCATTACTGGACTAAAATCTCACGTACAAGCAAATGTGATCCTAGACTATCTCATCGAGTATGTACGCACCCAGCGGATTGTAAAATAAAAAACAATTTTTTCCAACATGATGTTTTTATTTCAAATCATGATAGAACTTACAAATCATTTTTTCATTAGAGGATGGATTACATGAAAAGTTTTGAATAACAGATACAAATCGAGATACATGTAAACGTTTTAAGATGAAGTACAGTACAAAAGCACCACACGTTGATGAAAGTGGATGTTGTAGTATGCGTTCATTTCGCTGATATTGACGCGTATGTTTTCTCAACCACTGCTGTGTTGGTATATTTGGAGGTTGAGCAAGAGAGTCAAATAGTTCACCACGTCGGTCTTCTCCAATAAAGATCGCTTTCCAATGCTCACCGCCTAAATTCTGCGAATGAGTGTTTAGCACAATAAAGATGGGATAGTGATTTACTGCAGGTGGTAAGGTATCGAGTGAATAGACATTATCGAAAGCTTTCAACGTCGCTTCGTCTGCATTACGCTGCACTTTAGTTTTAATATCGTCAGCAGTCAACCAACTCATTAACGATTATACTGAAGAATCACGTCACGATACTTTGTAATTTCAATATTTGAATCGAAGACTGCATAAATTAATACATTGATCGTCTCAGGTAGTGTTCTTTTGAACGTCAAATCCAAACGAATATTATGAGGCACGTTCGCTTGACGATAGGGGGCACTAAAATCGCTGTCAGCAGTCAAATCAAATGCATAAATAGTATATCCACTCTTAAACTCTTTCATAGTCAGTCCGTTGGTGTCATCCGTATTGTAAAAGCCAAAGACATCCAGAAAATCAACATAACTGCGCATAAATTGATCCGAAGCAAAATCTGGTTTGTAGGGTGGACCAGGATGACTCACACCATTTACACGTAAAGCAATTTCACTTAACTGATTGTGTTTAAAAATGAAAGGATTCTTCTTTATATTACCATTAAATGCATCATTTTCAACCATTGCCACCATGAGGAGCTTCGGTGCTTCCGATGGAAAGAGGCCATCTTTCATGAAACTCTTTTGATCTTTCGGAATTGTAAAGGTGAGAAGCTTTGTATGCTGAACGGGGTAAATGGCATTTTGGCGGTTAAGACCTTCAGCATGCCCTCTAATGACACTTGGATTCGGTACTACTCGACGAATGTAAAGTGCAATATCTTCCACATGAATTCTAAAATTGTCAACTTTAGCAAATGCATTCAGCGCAAATTCAGGCTTATTCAATGTCAGCTTGAGTCGCATGCTGGTATTACAGAGTAAAAACTTTGACTGTCTAAAGAAGTCTAAATTCAGCGGACCATATAGCTGACATACTCTACTATCTTTAATCATAGCAGATCGCTTTACAAAGCCACTGTTTGTTTCAACATCAAATTTTCCTGCTTCATCTCTGTACCATCCCATGGCTTCCATATGACTTTTTTGTGCTGCTGGATGAAACTGTGATACATGATTGAAATATGATTTATAGGGATAATCGCTTTGACCACCTTCCACCTGCTGCTCTCCAATCGTTAGAGAAACATCGCGAAGTAATGTCGTCAATGGTAAATTGTTCAGTCCAACTTTATGTGCATCGTCAATAGCAGTTCCATCTGCTTGCTGAATTCTAAACCTCAAATCAACCATCGCATAACTCAAATCTATGTAATCATCACTACCACCAGGAATAACAAATTCAATGGGGCCAGCATTCTCAGCTGTTCGAGGATGATAATCTACAATACTTGAACTAAGAATATCTGTCTGTATGGCTTGTTGATCAAACAAACAAAACCCGGATGTTTTACACTCCATAATTAGAAGTTATGGCAGCGTCGTCGTTTAGCGCCTGATGAATGATTAGAGCCTCTACGACGTTTGCGTGAATGCCTTTTGACTGAAGATCGCACCTTACCAGCTCCGCGATGTTTCCTCCTTCCTTTATTCATTCGTTTAGGTGATTTCTTTCCTTGAGTAACACCAGCAAAGGTCTGCTTCAATGTTTTCAAACCGCGTTCCTTCCCACGATTCAACAAACTGCTCTTAAAACTTCTACCTCTGGAAAGATCACTAGCAACATCACCAGCAAAGCCAACGGCATTACTTAAAACATTTCGTTTTAAAGATCTACCGACATTGGATATGAGAGGTGCTACAACAGATTTCAGTGCACCAAGTATGCTAC
This sequence comes from Prostheceraeus crozeri, assembly GCA_907163375.1. Classification (NCBI taxonomy): domain Eukaryota; kingdom Metazoa; phylum Platyhelminthes; order Polycladida; family Euryleptidae; genus Prostheceraeus; species Prostheceraeus crozeri. The sequence continues at coordinate 236,325 of CAJQUW010015885.1, read as the reverse complement.
CTCCACGTTGGCGGCGAGCGCCGATGTAAATTTGTCCTCCACCACTTACATAGGAGGGTCGTGAATAAAATGAGGCAGTTGGATTCATAGCTCAAACCCTAAACATTGTTAGTTACAACTTTGCATGAATCACTGTCGATCACTTAGATGAAAGATGTCGGCACGACGCATCCAAGAGTTCATACTTGAAGGATAACCAGTCCATTTAACAAGACCATTCTTCACCTTGCCGTTTTTTACATCGAATGATTTTCTCTACCAAATATGTTTCACTTTCAGTGACTACCTCAATCTCATCGCGGTAAAAGCTACCCTCAATTTCTTCATTATCGTAATCTTTCAACTTGTAGGTGGTGGGAGAGTCTTTTTGATTAATCCTTGATACTGTAAATACCTCCTCTGTCCAATTCGGAAAGTACCCTTTAGCAAAAACACTCTTCACTTTTGAGATACGAACTTTATCACCAATTTTCACATCACTTTTCACATGAGTGTGTTTACGTTGGAATGATTCGCGCACTTTATCTACATTGTCAGCATTTACATCTACTGGTCTGAGTCCAATAGAACGATGGATAGACTGATTGTAGGCATGGAGTGTATCTTGTGGAACCTTTGTCCAATTTTGTGTCAAGTTGGCAGTAAAATGTCGCCACAAGCGATTTTTTAATGTGCGATTAAAACGTTCAACGAGTGCAGCTTTATAAGCACTCTTTACACTAAACAACTCAATGTCATGCCTCTCAAATAATCTTCTCACATGCTGATTTTCAAACTCTTTTCCTTGATCACTCTGAATTCTTTTTGGAATGCGACCTTCTCGAAAAATTGTTTGGAATGCTTTTGCTACTCCTTTCCCTTCTTTAGTTTTTAAAGGTTGAGCCCACGCCTAACGCGAGAAAATATCAATGACGGTTAAAATAAAATTATTGCCCGAGTTATGTTTTGAAATGGAGGCAACATCACACAAATCTGTTTGCCACTGTTCATCGATGTCATGAACAATATAATGGCGGGTGCGGTACTTCTTTTTCGCTTGTTTGTGGAGTGTATAGGTAGCCTGACCCTTTAACCATCGTTTCACTTGTGATTGTGGAAGACCACTCGCTTTTGATAATTTCTTGATAGATGCAAATCCTGCCGGATGTTTTACATCATAATAGATTGACTTCAAACGTTCAGCCGATGACGACTGACTCTTTTTCCTCCTTCTCATCTTTTTGTTTTCTTGCCTTTCTACATTTACAACAACTGCAGCATTTAGCTTTAGCGGTTTTGCGATCGTGTTCACATTGCTTAGGGGTTTCATTGTGAGAGCTGGCGCAGCAACTGCAAGTGACAACGACATTCACCTCTGGCGGCTCATTACATGGCAAGCAACACATCTGCTTCATATTAATAGTCTGAGAACATGTATTTCCTGGGAGGAGCTGTTTTACGTTTTCCTTTTACTAGTTTTAGTGGTGATGTAGATCTACGTCGAGTTCTTCCTCTTGTTTGCTTAGTGAGTGTGGGAGGGGATGTAGCAGGTGACGTCTTAAACCAATTTGTTGGCATTTTCATCGTCTGAAGCATTGGAGCAGTAGCCACTGTTGAATCAAGTTCTTTCAATGTCTCATTATTCAAAGCAAATTTTGGCACATTATGCTTTTTCAATAGTTTAAGAAAGTATGACCAACCAGGTGGAACATAGCCCTGACGGCGCTTTCTACGTGTCGCATACTGAATCAAGTCTTCATAACGTGAAGCATCAATCACTTTATTTTCATCTGTAATGATTTCTCCTCTATCATTTACATTGAGATGGGGTTCAATACTGTTGAAAAGAGATATGGCATGTGCGCGAGATGCTAAAGGTGTAGCAGTCGATACAGAGTCACGCATCTTATTCTTCAAGTTTTTCAATTGCTCAACAGTTTCCGATTGTAATAATACAGCACGATGTGGATCTTTGATGTGAACATTTTGCTGATAATCTATTTCTTTCCTATACATTTGATTTGCAAGAGGTTGCTTTACTTGCTGCATGGCAGTCAATTGTACATATTCATCCTGAGGAATAACAATCATGCGAGAATAAGAACTCATAGTTTGTAGATAATCATGGGAGTTTTCAAAATATCACTTCGAAATCTAAATTCTTCCGGACACTCTTGCGTAAAGTCAATGAATAAGTAACCGTATGGTTTTTCAGTAGCTGCTTGAAAAATTTCAATTAAGGCTTTTGATCCTCTGGGTGCAACTTGTCGCGCTAAAATTTCAAATTGACTTTTATCTCGCGGATTCTTGAAAATAGCATAATAGTGTATTCAGGTTTCGTGTACGAGCTTCTTTTCCATCAGGAAACAAATTTTGTGTGATATAGATGATAAAGCACTTTTTATGATGTGCTGCACGAGTGAACATATCTGTAACATCTTTTGAATTCTTACTTTCTTTTAATAAATCATCCAATACAACAACATCATTAGACTGAAGTTTATCCACTGGAATAATTCCTTCATGTCGAATAAAGTTGAGACTTTGCAATTCCTGAAACAGCGACGGTTGATAAATACCATAACACCAAATCACTCGATTGATAGGTTCCTTAAACAACTCCCTTCTTTTATCCAATAAATTCAGCGTGAAAACAGTTTTACCTGCATGAGATGGACCTGATACAGTCAGAACTTTATCACATTGAAGTCTGAAATCCATTTTAATACTTTGAGATTCAACATTTGCATAATTAACGCTTAGAGCCAAACATATTATCCAATAGGTTGCCCACGACAGGAGCTAACATTGGAAGTATTGCTGAAAGGAAACCACCCTTTTGTGTTAGAGTTTTCCTCTTTCTTTGAAGGGTGACTTTAGGATTGGAGATGAAACGCAATTTTGTGGCATATCGCTTAAGTAACTTTCGTTGTTTTGGCGCTAATTTCTTCGTCCTCAACTTTCTGACATGAGAAATAATTTCACGAATGAATTTACCGTTGGCATGTCGTATAGCATTGTATCGCTGATTTGCTTTCATTCGTCGGAGAGCTTGAATGGCTGAAGAAAACTTTGAAGACTTTTGACTTTTACGTTTCGCCATTTTCCGTGTTAGTCTTTGCTAAAACCTATCTTTACCACATTTGCATAGGTACTAACTATTGCGACATAAGTGACACTCGAAATGAGCAATATCACAGTGGTTACATTTGCAAAGTCGAATGCAATTACGTATGAAACAGCGTTGACAAAAAGCGTGCTTACATCTCTTGAATATGCGCTTTTCATTTCCATCCTTTCGCTTACATACATCACAACACATAGTTTCACCGCTACTGATGTCTATAGCAAGTCTTTTTGAAGATATGACTTTGCTAGCCTTTTCTAAATAATAGACGCATGTACAGAAGGAATATACTTCGAGAGTGAGCAGACATAGCTCGAAAACCAGTTGTGCTACAATCAAGTACCGCTGCATTTTCAATTTTTCTTTATGGAAAGTTGAATGTGAATATCTGAAATCGCTTCAATCACTAGACTGCTACCATGATGGTTAAATGCGTTAAGACGTTCAGCAATTTTTATCATGTCTTTTAAAAAATTCTTCGGGGTGATCTACCACTTCCATTGAATAAGAAGCAAAATGGAAAGAGCGACTTTCCACCTCTTCCTTTCCAAAATGACTAAACTTAATTTTCGCAACTAATCGCGCCATGACAATGCTATCAGAGAATGTATTCATTAACTCTAGAAATAGAGTGCTAGCATCATCGACCACTGCTTCGATGTCGGTCTCATCTTTATGAAAATTTATCACATAATCTTGAACAGCTCCTTTTAAACTTTGCCTATGAAAATGTAATGTTCCGCAGTCGTTTGAGAAAGACATGATCGCCCTTTATCTAACCCATCCATTGCATGAAAACAACAACTCTTCTCATAGTAACATTTATTGAATAACGGTAACAAGCATGCATTATAAATCAATGGTTTGAAACAGATAAAATAGATACAGCTGGTAACTATCATACAGCGAGCAATGATAACCATACAGGACTTTGGCAGTGCTGAGGTAAGGAGGAAAGAAGCATTGGTTATGAACGTAGCTACTACAACGAACAGACAAAATAGGAACAGACAAATCCTTAAAACGTTTCGTGACTTCATGGTAGTGTTGATTCACTCTACTATCCCAAGGCGGGAGCAAAATATCATCAATGATTAGATTGGGAAATACTTTCCTCTCCCTACCAGGATTATTACAAAAGATGCGTATAACATTGAAAGCAGCTAACCATCGTTTAAAGTCAATAAGAAGAGCACTCTCACAAGAAAAGCCAGTCTTGCAAATATTTCAGATTAAGTCCATGAATGCGTTTTCTCGCCCATTGATCAACATTGGGATTGCAGTTGGCATGTTGATGATAGACACTGACAATCTGATATGTCCAATTGTTCATAGCAATAGCACTGAGCTCCTGTAAAGGTTCACCCTCACAATCCATAAAAATGATGATAGAAGCCTAAAACGGAAATTTACACATCTAAGGAAACGTTCTATAACATGTTACAAAATGAAGAATTACATCGATGCTTTTCACGACAAAATACAAAAAAATGATATGATGGCAACGAAGAAGTAAAATGTATCTAATAAGACCACGTCTACGACACTCAAAGCACATAAGCGAATTGTCATAGGGTAGAGTTAGGAAAGGACTAGTAATTCTCCTTCTTTGATTTGCGTTTTGATGCAGCATTCTTCTCCGACTTGCGCTTCGTACCACTGCTGTTAAGGATTTGATCAATTATGTCGTCCACGTTGGGTGGTTTTGGAATATACAGGATGGATTCCAAATGCATGGAGAGAGAGGCTATTTTGTTATCCTTATGCCGACCATAATATAGCCCATTCACTTTGAAAAGGATATCCCAAGTACCTTCTCCGAGCTCGTCGCATGTGATGGGTGTTGAATGATCTCCCTCCTTCTTATAGTAAGTACGCCAATGTGATACCGGTAGGCAAATTTGATTACCATCCCAAATCTTTCTATAGGGAGTATCCTTGTCATCTCTCGCCTTCCACTCTTGAGCAAGAGGAGTAGGAATGTCCATATTTAATGTCACGTACTCCTCAATAATATCAAGTTGGTGGCGAATGTACGGACTCACGGGGATCAGTATGTAGTCCCCATACTGATTGTGCATTATCTTGACATCCGTGGAAGGGAGCATTCCCGTTTGGAGTACTACGCCATGATTGTCATAACGCAAGACTTGTTTAAATTTACGCTGTAGCGGTGTAGGATTATGTACCTTGGTTGTTTTCTTCCACTGGCCTCAGTTGTAGATGATCTGATCGTAGCGAAACTTGTAACGTTTGACCGCCATTTTGTCCTACTAGTGCAGCAGATGGAGTAGATGCCTGAAAATGGAAAAGATTGTATTAAGTTTACGTTCAAGGGAGGAGAGGGAGGAAAGTAGCGACTTACCATTTTAGTTGGATAATAGAATAGGGAACTAGAGAGAGGAAATGTGCGTCCGTCACTCGTGTGATTCAACGATGGAATGATTCTCACTGTGGAAGGCTCGCTATTTATATAGAAATGCTTGATTCTCATTGGACAATAACATCAAGCTGATTCCAAATCTGGCCTCCGTTTACCAATCCGAGCCTTCATTCGCCCGCTGGAGCTGTTTCTTGGGAAGTTCTAACTCTATCGTTTTTCGTCAATCTCCCAAAATCTTAAATGGCGTCTCACATCTAAACGAAGACAGATATGAACAAGCCGTTTCTTTCACTGAATTTGTCTCACTCTTAGCTTTCAAACGAGCTATTGCACGACTTTCTACGATCCGAGGGGGGGTCAGTGAAATTTGATGAAACAAACTTTGGTGAGGGTCCCAGGTCGAAATGCCACTTTGGAAAATTTTCAAAATTTTGTCCATACAAAGTCACTCTGACACTTAGGATTTTTTCAGGTGAGCTCCGACCTAAAATCTTGTAACAGCTCTAACTTTTGAACGGCTGGTCCGATTGACTCGCGGCAAAAATGGCGTCGAGCAGTTTTTTCTCCTCTTTCAAACGAGTAGCTGTAAGACAAAATCCGTCCACTAGAACCAAAGTTAGAAGATTGCTGTCGGGGGGGGGGGGTCAGTGAAATTTGATGAAAAATGTTTTGGTGAAGGTCCCAGGTCGAAATGCCACACTTTGGAAAATTTTCAAAATTTTACCCATACAAAGCCACTCTGACACTTAGGATTTTTTCAGGTGAGCTACGACAGTCCACCCTCCCAACCTGGCCGGCACACCACGCCAACCTGGACAGCACATCACCGCGCGCTACGACGGCCGGCCAGAGGGGGGGACGTCAGACTCGAAGCAACACGACGCCACACCACACCCGACTCGACGGACAGGAGGGGGGGGGACGTCAGCGACGGCGGCCATCTTGCGCTATCCAGAAGTGGAGTTTTGCTTACTACTAATTTAGGTCTTAAAAACCTGAAAAAGGGTCAAAATTCATGAATTTATGTCGTTTTTAAAGATACTATTTTTTGAATTTTATGGTGTCCTGGAACGGTCTTTTGCCCATTACTTACATATTTGATTGCTGATACGCCGGAATAAGAATTTCGACTGTCAATACGAGGAATACGTGAATTCAGAATACATAATTTCAGTGAATACGAGGATTTTCAACGTTTCCTATTGTATCCAAATGCAGTCAGCCACCTCAAAGAGAGGATAAGAGCCGTGTCTTGATTCTTTACATAGGACTGAATATATACGCGCTCATATTTATCAGTACCTGATACAGGGTGTTATAATTCCGAGTCAGGCAAGAGAATAAATCCGCATGTTAGGTATCTAAGGTTTATTCGGGCAATTCCAACATCAGACCTCAACAGTAAACACATTGAACATCTCCCAGCCGCAGCCAGTAGTAGCTGCAGCCAAGAACGTGCATTTAATTGCAGTCGCAGCCAAGAATGTGTATTTAATAGTAGCCGCGGCCAAGAACATGCATTTAATTGCAGTCGCAGCCAAGAACGTGTATTTAATAGTAGCCGCAGCCAAGAACGTGTATTTAATTGCAGTCGCAGCCAAGAACGTGTATTTAATAGTAGCCGCAGCCAAGAACATGCATTTAATTGCAGTCGCAGCCAAGAACGTGTATTTAATAGTAGCCGCACTGTTGTGATTCCTGAGGTGGGACAAAAGACGCACATACATATTTGATTGCTGATACGCCGGAATAAGAATTTCGACTGTCAATACGAGGAATACGTGAATTCAGAATACATAATTTCAGTGAATACGAGGATTTTCAACGTTTCCTATTGTATCCAAATGCAGTCAGCCACCTCAAAGAGAGGATAAGAGCCGTGTCTTGATTCTTTACATAGGACAGAAGATACGCGCTCATATTTATCAGTACCTGATACAGGGTGTTATAATTCCGAGTCAGGCAAGAGAATACATCCGCATGTTAGGTATCTAAGGTTTATTCGGACAATTCCAACATCAGACCTCAACAGTAAACACATTGAACATCTCTCAGCAATGGCATATGAAATGGCTTGTGAGACAATATCAATGACATAGATATGAAACATCCCTTCTTTTTAAAAAATTCAAATGTATATAAAAAATAAACTTCAAATGTTGCCGATAATAGTCAAAAGTCAATAGTACTCCAATCGATTGGGAGGCTTCTATCCCTTACCGGATAGCGTCGTTCTTGAGGTAATTCGGGCCTCATAGTATGGACTTTGTTTGTATTTGTATCAGTGTCGACCACCTCTGCCTGTCACATCGAAAGTTGCTATCGAAGTATTTGATCCAAACTGTCGTTTGATTATACCAGGCTCCCAAGTTGAACCATCAGTTCTGAGTAGGCTATTTCGAGAGTCATGACTCCATTCTACAAAGTTACTGAGCTGTGCGATGACTATATGTGAATAGCTCTCGATTTGGCACCATACCATCTGAACAAGGAGTATTATTATGAAGCTCACAAAATTTGATCAACAGGCTCTTGACATTACTGCCTATGATACTGGGCCACATCAATATGTACACGTTCCATAGGCCTAATAGTTTCATCCCAGGACTTGAGGTATGCATTGCACTGTTTGTTACGGAATATAAGACATTTGTCACATTTCCCAACAACATCTCCCACCATTGCATCCAACTTTGGCCACCAAATATAATGACGTATCATTCTCCTTGTTTTGATGATACCAAAATGATTTTGATAAAATTTCTTGATAACTTGACGAGTAAGTCTTTGAGGAGCAACCACACAGATTCCCTTTAACATTAATCCATTTTCTGTGGTGTATTCATCTGTGTTACTTGAATAAGGCAATAATGGGGTAGGAGTGTACTTAGGCCATTCATTCTTGACAATCCAGTATCAGGAAATCGACTCAAAGAATCGGACAAGTTGATATCCTCACCTTTTCTGTAAGAGATTGAAAAATCGTAGGCTCTCAGGAACATTGACCATCTTTGTAATCGCTGCGATATTCTGTCCGATACACTCCGATTATCAAATATCTTCAGAAGCGGTTGATGATCAGTCACACTAAAAAATTTATGTCCAGCCAAGAATTTATGAAAATACTTGATACCTTCGATAATTGCTCTCAACATTTGAATAGTTGCTCTGTGCAGGAGTCAGTACACAACTACCAATCTTGACTATCTGCTTCACATTTTTGTCGTGTAACAGCACAAATCCAAGGCCATCTTTCGAAGCATCCGTCGTTAAGAAATGTTGTTTACGTATGTCATAGCAGTGAAGTGCAAGTTTACTTCTTTTTAAATCATTTATGAGATTTCTCAAAATTGTTTCTGACTGTTCAGACCAAACATATGGCACATTCTTGCGGCGTAAACGGTATAACGGCGCTGCTCTTGCCGAAAAATTTACCATGAAGTTTCCGTAATATCCCAATGTACCCATGACACTTTTTAAGCTGAGTCCTGTCACTTGGAGACTTGAATGAGTTCAGTAGATTAGCACTCGGCATCAGTTTACCATTCTCAAGAATGTAACCCAGAAACGGCACGCTTGATTTGCATATAACGGGTTTCTCCTCATTAATTTTTAATTTCAATGATTGTAAACGTTCCATTACCTCTTTATAACGCTAATCATGAACACACTTTGTAGGTCAAGCAATTACAACATCGTCCTGATAAGCATTAACACCTGCGGTTGCACATACTATATATTTGTCCATAAACTCCTGAAATATGGCAGGTGCCGCAGAGATGGCGAAAGGCAATTTGGTGTAAAAAAAGTTACCTATGTGTGTGGAAATCGTCGTAAATTTCTGAGCTTCCTTTGATAGTGAGAGTTGTAAATATGCAGATTTCAGGTCAAGTTTTGAATAAACTTTGCAACCAGTTAATTCAGTAGTTATATCATCAATTGTATTCATCCGACATTGATCAGTGTCTATCACAGAATTTACTATCAGTCTATAATCACCACATACTCGTATTCTGACTTTTCTTCCCCGTTTGAGAACTGGAACAATCGGCGCAAGGAGCAATTATACCATCATGTAATAACCGCTTCAATTCGATTTCAACAATCGGTTTCAGTATGGAAATGATAGAGCAGCATAAATAATGCCACTAAAATCCGAATTCTTTTTAACATGAAAATCCACCATGGGTCTGCTGTCTTCAATCGTGATCGGAGCAACTTTATTGTTGATATCAGATTTCATTCTTGAAAGGTTATCCATTCCCGAAATACACTCCCTTCCTGTATCCACTACTTGAAACACTAATCCATCATTTGTTGTTATAGAACCATGTACATGTATACCAACGAAAGATCCTGTATATCCAACATCCTTCACATCAGATGAGAGCACAGAATTAGATTCATCTGCGCGCGCTTTGGTTTCCTAGAATGGAAGGGTTATGTGTAACCTTAATATCAAAATGGCACATATCACATAATTAGACAACTTGCTCCTTCTCGAATGGATAATTCGTGTATCGCTTGCTATTGGAAATGACAAACAATAAGCTGTCAGCAGAGGACACCAGAGCCAGTGGGAGATGCGTGCGTGCTGTGATATCACTTCGCACACACCAAAACACAAATCGTCTGGCTAACTTTCGATTCAGTGTATGCACTATACAGTGAGCAATGTCGAGGAGAGGATCATCAAGTGAACTAATTTTCGTACGCCTGCTACTTTTTTAAATAATGATCGGAAGGGTCAACATTATGGAGAATACTTGTGCGCAATGATCTGAATTCTTCGAATCTGTAAGAATTTTGGCAATCGAAGCACTTTGCTGGAACTCACATTAATCCGCAAGCGACGCACGACTTTTTTTCCTATCTCTGCAAGGTATTAGGAATTCCTTTTGCCCACTTAATAGGTTCCTCAATGTGCCGTCCGTTTCGTATTAATCACACTTCTAGCAAACCGAAGCAGATTAACAAAATATTTAATTCTGTGGATGACAGTATTCTAAGGTTAGTGCGCTTAGCAATGTTCATTGGCAAAGTAGGTATCATACTGCCAGTGTCCACTAAAAATGAAATATCAATATTTCCAATCACCAAGGAGTGTTTTATTCTACGAACATCAGCATCAACACGGATAATAGAGTTCATCGCTTGATAATCTGGAATTTCATCTGCAGTAATAATATGCATTGGAGATATACATTTACTTGCGAAGTGGTTCATTCTGCCACACTTTTTACAAGTTTTTCTCCACACTGGGCATTGCCTTTCCAAATGATCATTGCCACAAAATTTGCAATTCTTTATCGTTCAAAAATTCCTTTGAAATGAAACTCTGACAGCATCTATATCAACTGATAAATTTCAACTTGATAACGTCTTCTTTACCTTTCAAGTCATCAAAATCACAATACTGACTTTTCTTCCTCAATTTCTGAATAAAGTCTACAACAGATTCATTAGAATTTTGGTTTGTTTCAAGGAATCGTGAGCGTTCAGCAATAATTAAACCTTTTCTTAGGTGTGAGGTAATTTTTCATAAACTTTTTACATCCGCGAATTTCATCTTCGAAATTTCGTTTGGAACAACGATAGTTTTCCTTTTCATGTATGACTGGACATCCACCAATGAAAGAAAGAAATCACACCGAGATTCATCAGCAATATTTCTGTACCAACAAGTTGCATCAAATATATGCAACCAGGCTATCGCTGCCTCACAGTCATTTAGATGAAATTTGCGTAGATTTGGCGACGCCATGTTATAATTCCGAGTCAGGCAAGAGAATACATCCGCATGTTAGGTATCTAAGGTTTCTTCGGACAATTTCAACATCAGACCTCAACAGTCAACACACTGAACATCTCTCAGCAATACCAATGACATAGATATGCAACACAGGGGGCACTACTGCAGTTTAGTGCACCCTCTTTTACCCCTACTGCAGTTTAGTGGACCCTAAAATGCATGTGAGAACAACATGATTTAATCAACAGAATGAATGCCGTTCGTTCATCCCTATAGTTATAAATGAGTGTCTTTGTGTCTTGGTCTTCGTCTTCGCACATTACACCGTATGTGGGTAGTCATCGTTTGCGGGAGAATGCGCCGTTGTTTTAGGGTGCACTAAACTGCAGTAGGCGCGTTTCCGTCTCTTTCATAGAGGGTGCACTAAACTGCAGTAGTGCCACACAGGGTATCAACATAGAAGTAGATAATAGCACACTAGAATGGAAGTTTGATATCTTGCCTCTGTGCAATGATGGCACATGGAAAAATCTATGGTTTGCAGATGAGATTCGATCTAAAACATTGTATCATAGTCAAACTATTCGCCAAGTTGGTTGTGGAAGTTGCTGACACCTAATTTCAGGATTTTCATTAAGAGAATTGCAAGTGAGATGGTGGCATTTTTTCGTGTGAAATAGCCTACTATTCCATGGATTAATATAGTGCGTCTATTTGTAGCAGTCATTGACAACTATTTTCCAATGTTTCAATATTGGAATGCGAATTAAAAATTGGTTCACAAAGTCATAATTGAAAGTGGTCGGTGTACTGTTTGTGAGAACATCTGAAGAATTCACTGATAGAAAGTCTAATTATTGGATTATTTCTCCTTCTAGCGGTCAAGAATCCTGACGCATTTCTGGAATAAACACATCGAAAATTTCCTTAGCTATATACCGTCATTTATCAGATAAATGAAATGTCGCTGGAACTTTTCAATTAATCACTAAATGACATATATGATATAGTGTGATGATATTTTCGAGGCTCATATTCGAAAGCATGCACAGGTTTTGAAAATTGTTCAAATATATTGAACAGGGGAATCCTTCAAAGTAAAATGAATACTGTAAGATTTCTTGGCCTCCGATTTCCAGCTGGAGCAATGCATGCTCTGCAAATCGACATTACAAGTTGCATATGTGTCTGATTATACTCTTGATTGATTATAGGAGCGATATTTCAAAGTAATGAACGTACAGAACGTTTTAAAGGATTTCCTTCTTTGTTATCCTGTCGCTGCACTATTTTGTAAATTCACTATTGCTTTTGTGCACATGATCCTTGGACAAGGGGCAACAATCCAGATCACAAATTGACTTGATAATTTAAAATGTCAACCAGAAAACACGAAAGCCAGGTCGCAAAATCTGCTTTTTGCCCCAACTAAGTTCCCCCGGAGTGTGCCATAATTTTCATGCAATTTCTATGGTATGGTTAATTTCTATGGGTATCAAGGATTTTCATAAACTCGTTTTTTCTTCGAAATGCTGAAATAGTGCTTCAATCAGACCCAAAGTTATTAGCGTCAATTACTGTTTTTCGCAAAATTTTTCGTATTTCTGCTATGGTGTCAGTATCATCAATTAGATAGTTGTGCAGCAATAAGAGCATAGGCTTGTAATTGGTTCCATAGAGGAAATATAAGGGATTGTAAAGATTGATGTGCTTCGTTATATTGCTATGTTTAACTGACTTTACGCAAGATTTCTACGTTCTCTTGATATCATTGCTCTTTGATATCGTTGTTACAGTTTATTGCTCTTCTCGTTGATCGATGTCTATGGCACAATAGTAACGCAAAATTTATAGAATGTACATGTAAATGACTAGGTCCTCTTTTCAAACTGTCGTTATATGGTTTATTCCACGAGTATAACGGATTCACATCTGACTACTTTTCTGGATATATCTCAGGAACAGTTGCAGATATTTAGCTGAAATTTTTCGTGCATATGCAGTGGACACTCCTACAAATACATATGTAATTTAAAGCAGATAGCTATCATAGTTCAGTCTTGAGAGTTCAAAAGGTCACCGTAACGGATTCACCCTGACAACCTGCTTTCGTCAGCAGGTTTTTCATTCGCTACTCTTTGAACTCGTTGCAATGGAACTTCTTTGCCACCGCGCACGCTAAGGGACCAATCGATGGTATGGGTGGTGCACTAAAACGACATGTGTGGCGAAAGGTCAAGGCCCGTCAAGTGATCATTAAATGCGCTCAGGATTTCGTGGATACTTGCCACGACAGCAACGTGGAATGTGTGGTCTTTTCTCCTGACTTTATTCAGACTAAGTACAAAACCGCGTATGAGTCGATTGAGAATGCTCCAGCTGTACCCTCGATAAAACCACTTCATCACTGGAACCAGGTTTCCGATGACTTCCAAACTAGAAAGCTGAAAACAACTAAACGTTACGGGGTAATATTTACATGTTTGGTTAGTCGTGCAATTCATATCGAGATATGTTACTCACTTGAAACGAATTCATTCATTAACGCTCTCCGTCGCTTTGTCGCTCGCAGAGGTAATGTAAAAGTCTTAAGATGTGATAATGGTAAGAATTTTGTCGGTGCAAATATGGAGTTAAGACGAGAATTGCAGAAACTGGATAATTTCGCCATTAAAGAAAATATGATGCAGAAAAATATTGATTGGATTTTTCATCCACCACATGGTTCCCACTTCGGAGGAGTTTGGGAAAGAGATATTCGTTCAATACGTAAAGTTCTTGATTCTGAAACTACAACCCCTGTTCTTCGCAGAGTTAAAAATAGTTATAAGACTTTGCCTAAGAGTACCGAACTAGTCAGGCCAGTATCAAAATTGATACTTTTGCATTCGCTTAAAGAGTTGTGAAGTTTTTTTTAGCAAATGAACAGAGTTATATTTGTGGTGCGGTGTAAAGATTGATGTGCTTCATTGTATTGCTATGTTTAACAGACTTTACGCGAGATTTCTACATTCTCTTGATATCATTGCTCTTTTATATCGTTGTTACAGTTTATTGCTCTTCTCGTTGATCGATGTCTATGGCACAATGGTAACGAAAAATTTATAGAATGTACATGTAAATGACTAGGTCCTTTTTTCAAACTGTCGTTATATACTCACTTCACGTGGTAACTTAGTGAAGTACACACGTTTAGAGTTGTCTTTCGTGACTGGACTGCCAACTAGTCGGTGAGTTATTTGTCATTTTTGTATGCACGTTATTTTTAACTTTTTTGTAATACGCCCATGTATTTTGCAGAAACCGTCTCAATAAGGCTTTCTTTGGTGAAAATAAATACCTTGTAAAAGCACCTGGATAGTTTTATAGACGCGTTTTACAGGGATCGTTCATAATTGACGTCAGCCATGACCGGGAGAGGAGGTCAAAAAACATCGATAAATTGCTTGACGTCAATTGCAAACGATCCCTAAGTTATAACTAACATGATTTTTTCATCTATATTGAAAACAATGCATATGCGAAATGGGGAAGAAGAGCAAAAATCTTTAACAAATCAATTACCAATAAAAATTGATCAGCCACATGCAATAAACATTCAAGGATTGCATATGTAGACCATACGTAAACAAATACAACACGTAAACTTCTTTAATTCAATCCTTCCTTCAGAATTAAGTATATAAATGAACATTAAAATATAATTATCAAATATTGAGTTGCATCCTCAGTTGAAAAATGGGAACAGACCTTAACAGACCATTAATAGCACTAAACTCAGATACATTTTTTGATTCTTGAACTTGTGACTCACATATTCGTGAAATCTAGTATACCATAAAATTGTTTTTTGCAGTAAAGTTGTTATAAATATGTTATATAAATTGTTATTGTATATTTCGCGCAGCATTGAATCCGTCATTTCTTCTGTAATAATATATCATCAAAAAAGTAAGACTAAAAACCTAGCGGACGAAAAACACGCGCAAATTGGATAAAAATGGAAAAAACACGCTTGCACGCGCAAACCATAAAAAACGCGCGAATCGCAACACTGAGCCGCAGCCAAGAACGTGCATTTAATAGCAGTTGCAGCCAAGAGCGCATACTTTATAGTAGCTGCATCCAAGAACGAGTATTCAACACTGGCTGCAGCCAAGAGCGTGCATTTAATAGCAGATGAAGCCAAGAACGTGTATTTAATAGTAGCCGCAGTCAAGAACGCGTATTTAACACTGGCTGCAGCCAAGAACGTGTATCTAATAGTAGCCGCAGCCAACGTGTATTTAATAACATGCAGCCAAGAACGTATATTTAATAGTAGCAGCAGTCAAGAACGTGTACTTGATAACAGATTCAGCTAGAAACGTGTATTTAATAACAGATTCAGCCACGAACGTGTATTTAATAACAGATGCAGCCAAGAACGTATATTTAACACTGACTGTAGCCAAGAACACAAGTTTAATAGCAATCCCGACTGTCCGACCAAATGTGCAGAGCCGTACTAGAGAGTCAGAGGTGAGACAGCCTTCACACACTAACCAGGTTAGGGTTAGTGACCTCTAGTGAGACAGGTGTCAAGTCCCGAGGTGGGCAGACTCAAACCCTAAACTTTATGCACCTCTGTGCCGAGGCGCGGCCCTTAACCAACTGAGCTATCCGAACAACTACCACATTATCAACTTCAAGGAATATTCATTATGACATTTGTATTACTTTGTCCGACATACTCGCATACTTTAATAGCAGTACAAACACCAGCACGGATTATAGTTGTTTCAAACTCACTTTCAATTTTTCCCAAACGTCGTCATTCATATACGGCCAATACAGCTTTCCTGAAACAGGTAGAATCTGCACTGGCCAAGCACTGAACGGGACAATATCAAGCAAGGATTTCCCCTTCGTCTTTTCAGTCACACTTGCTTCGCTTGTGAAAAACCATTCATACTTAAGCTGACGCTTATAGGAATTGATCGCGATCTCTTCATTTGTGCAAGCCCACTCTAAAGATTCATCCCTTACGAAAGGCTTTTCCGGATTCAAAGTTCGATCGTAGGGCTCTGAAAAGAGAAGTTGCAATTTTATGGCGCATCTCCTTACTTGAAACTCGTTCAATTATAATTTTTAAGGCTTTTCAAGTGGGTCATTTAACCAAGCCCAACGGTCACTCATTGAAAGGTCCTATCCAAAACGCTTCGAGATATTACAGGGAAGAACTTGCTCTAAGTTGCACCAAGGTTGTCAAGTTTGACGTGTAATCAATGGCGGTATTTCTTCAACCTTACTCGCTCATTCCTAATGTTGACCGATTTTTGCAACTTTGCGGACAACTTGCGCAAACTGACAATCTGTGTATTGAATGCATTGAGATATCATTGCAGTTCCTCGCACTAGTGCAAGAACTTAATATCATACAGGAAATATAATATAACATAGACAGTTCGTTCAATGATGATGAATGTATGCGGTAAAAAAACAGATGACGTTTATGGCACTTAAGTTCCAGCATCATGCAAGTATCGAAGCTGTATTTTCCTTACTTCTTATCTCGTTGAGGTTCACTAGGTGATCGAATACATGTCACCATCATCATCATCAGGGTATTTCTCTCTCCCTTAGGAGGAACCCCTATCTGTTCAGCGTCCACAGAACTTTGTCTTTGATTTCATGGGAACTTTCTTATATCGCATGATATCGCCAAGCTTCCAAATGGCATTCCACCCAAGACTGATCATTCGCCGCAATTCCATCAACTGGTTGTGATCTTTAGCCTGCATCTTGCCAAGGTATGCATATTTGTTGACTCCTTCGATCTTCTTTCTATCGATAATGACGTCGGTCTTCCGCACGGAATTGTTACACAAAATCTTCGTCTTGGCAATATTCATCTTTAGTCCGACTGACTGGCCATTGTCGTGGACATTCCAAAGCATCGTTTGCAACTCCTCTGTGGAACTCGCAATTAGGACTATGTCGTCAGCGAATATAAGGTGAGACAGAAACTCTCCATCGATATTGATACCTTTGCCCTCCCAGTTGATCTTATTGATTACTGCATCTTGCAGACATGAGGTGAAGAGTCTGGGGGACATATTATCAACTTCTCAGGCACCTCGACCTCGGTTGAACTTTCTGCTGTTGGTGTGGAGTCGTAGGGAGGCAGTTGGTTCGTCGTAGAGGTATTTCAGAATGTCAAGGTAAGTATCTTGAACTCATTGATTCATCAGTGCTGTAAATAGGGGTCCAAACTCGATGCTGTCGAAGGCTTTCTCGGAGTCGACAAGCGCGAGAGAGAGGTGAATGCTGTATTATTGTGAATGTGGTCTGTGGTAGGTAGAAAACCCTGGTAAACTGATTGGCCTGTAGCATCTGATGCCGCTCTTGTATAGTAGTATGATAACTGCATTCTTCCAAGATTTTGGGACTCGAAGTTATTTCTTTTATAGTTTCAATTGCCTCCAAGAACTGTTTCTCATTGAAACTTTTGATATCGTCCGCCATTTTCTGTCTGAGAGTTTTACAGGTCCCTGCATATTCAGTGTTCTCTCTTGTGGAGACGCTTCTCTTCATCTCCCTTCTCTTGTTTTTCAGATGTTTGGTAATCACTGACAGTTTATCAAACTTCCTCTTCTTGTGCTGGCCTGCGGTAGCTATGGCAGCATCGTGGGTGATCGTGACAACATCATTCTCATTTCCATCCAATTTCCCTTCTTGTATGGAGGTCAGGGAGGAAAATCTGTTGCTGAGTTTCACCTGGAATTCAGTTCTCTGGTGCTGCAAATCAGGGGTTTTTTTAAGGTTTCGTTTACCCGCCCACTCCCAAATTCTACCCGCCAATCTAAAACAAAGCAAAACAAGGCTTGTATATCTTTCTTTCAATTTCCTTTCCAGCTGTAAAAAGAAAGCGGAAACAAAGTTGCATCTTTTGAATATTCAGCAAATTAGAGGTGGTGGTACAATATATGCCTACATGACGTACATGCACTAAAATGTGCACAGCAACAATTGCTGGATAAGATGGAGAGGAACAGTGGAAAATTGTCTCTTGAACTTGCAGTAAAAACATATATGATAAATGCATAATACACTACATGATTTCACAGTGAATATGGCAAACTGCAATTTATATAAAGACAAATTGCATTCTGCAACGTCATTCCTCATCGACAAGAGCCAATTGATGATCAACGAAACAGTGCCGCATATCAATGAGAAGTGAAGTTAAAGAATGTAAATAACCGTTGATAAGCGATGAATGTGTTATTTGCACTGCAAAAATCTGCAAATTGCTTAGTTAAGTCATGGATGATGAAAAGTTGTGTTACAATTATTACTTAAAAGTTGAATATGCCTAGTTTCTCTTTAACGTTCGACATTTATTGTCAACTACGTATAGGGGGCATACATACATGTACTGTACAGTTGTACACCTCCATAACTTTCAGTGATGCAAATTCTATAAATGAAGTAAGCTATGTGAGACAAGAAAGCACCACTGCGAATGTATTTCTTCATTCGCAACCAGTAAAATTTATTTTGGCATGGTCCACTACATGACTACATAGTATTTCCGTTTTGATAACTTCCTACTTTTAAATGCGTGTGAGTGAAGGAAAGCTTTTGTACTTGTTAACTTGACGATGGTTGCGAATCGCATAATCGAACATAAATAGGTTTCGTATAGATTATCCACACCTGAAATAGGGTTGGGTTTAATAATTTTTAAATTCGAATTATGAGAATAATTCGAATTATTCGCCTCATGTGAAAAACAACAGTGACTGACATGGACAGTGGCCCGAGTTGACATCCGAAATTTACCCGCCCATTTGAAATTTTTACCCGCCCAAATCGGGCGCGTATATCGCCTTAAAAAAACCCTGCTGCAAATCATTTTCATTGACTTTTGCCGGTTAGGAGACCATCTTTGCTCTATCAAATCTAGTATTTATCCTAATCTTGCCTCGAAACATCCTGTGGTCGCTTCCTGTGTACAACTTATTGATGACTGAAGCGTCTGCGAAGATATCCATCTCATTTGACATTATACAATCGAACTCATTCTTTGCTTTTGCATTTGGTGATATCCAGGTACAGCGACGTTGTCGCGGCTTCTTGAAGGACGTGTTGAGGATCTTGAAGTTATGTCGCTCTGCAAAATCAACCAGCATGTCTCCTATAGCATTCCTGTAGCCCAAACCAAAATTTCCGGTGGATGATTCCCGGTGCTCGCCCGTACCTACTTTGGCGTTGAAGTCTCCCATCACAACCTTGTAATGCGACTTCTACATCCTCATCTGAATAGTTGCTGGTGGGTAGATATTCTTGAATGTTGTTTTAGATTATATTAATTAGATTGTATCTCTTGTTGATGCGCATCGTCAATTCAGCTGCTCTGTCTGAAATGCCTCTAAAACTTGTGACGTCATTGGCGATGTTCTTGCTGACTAAGAATCCCACCACTCGTTGACATTCATTGGATCCTGAGTAGTAGAATGTGTGGCCTGAGGATCGTACATTGAGGCATCCAGTGCCTTTTCTGCGAACTTCACTTAATCCGATGATTTTCCAGTTGATCCTGCTGATCTCCTCCTCTAGTTCGGTAGACGATCGCCCGTAGACAATGACCTTGTATTGTATGTGCAAATGTTCAATTGCCTGACTAGCACTCCAGAGATGCTTAGCGACGCTTAGCGACCTCCGCTCCTTCTCCCGGTGCCCTGGGGGTGGTACTCCTGAGTCGCTGGGTGTCGCTGGGGGGACTGAGGACCGTTGATTTGTGAATACTTTCATAGAGGTTGTTGCCGTACTGACCACGCTAGGCCTGCGGGTTGGCGAGGGTGTTATTTCGGATAACAGGACGTCATGCCCGAATACATGTATCTACTTCATTTAATTATTTTTGATAGAGCTTCCCTCTGCGATTGATCGGCTGACTAGAGGCAATGCCAACATCCTCTCATGCCTCACTTCCATGTATTGGGAACAACGAAAAGAGATCATCGTGGCCACCCACAAGGCACATCCACAGTTTGGTCATTGATCACCTTACAAACATTGACAAACTACAGGTAATACAGTAGAAAGTGCTCAGGAATACACAATGCTTACACGAAGAAACACACGTCCTCCCCACCGGGCTTCGAGACCCTATCCGCGCAAGACGATGCCATACGCACAGGCAGCGTATCGATGCAGGGTATTATAAATGAAGCTCTAAATTCTAATCCTCTAAATTCATAACCCCAAATAAAAGAATATTTTTCTGAGACCTTGATCCGCGCCATAGACCTAGGATTAGGGAAGACTGTCGGCTCTCATCAACACGTGAAGCCGGTAAACAAATCATAACAGTTTCTCTCGCCAGAAAATACTTGGGCAAGAAGTTGGCGGATACCGTCGTTCGGGGTTATTCGGACCACCTATGCCTACTTGGGCCACTTTGAAAATATTTGTTGTTTTCCTTTGTATCTTAATCAATAGAAATTATTTATGCACCCAATTCATATTATTTTTTGGGTTTATGTAATGGTTGGTTATTATGCATGCTTATCATATTCTAACGAATGGGACTACTAATGGTGGTTCATTATTGGTACTTCATTCGAGCAAAAAATCAACAATTCAAAATGGGAAAAAATAGTGAAAAAAATAACACAAGAAGAAACACAAAATTGCAGGAGATGGCATTTTCATATTTGATTTTCATAATTTGAAGTCATTATTAATATGTCGTGCATCATACGTAGCGTAATATATGCTTTATTCAGATTTTTGAAATTTTTATCACAAAAATGGGTAACTCGTACCACCCATTTTCATGGGGCAACTTGGGCCACAGTTAATTTTTGCGAAATAATTTGACTTAGAAGCCTAAATATTATGTTTTTTGTGATATATGTGTTTTAATGACCATGGCTTTAAATTATTACGGTATCTCATTATCGAATACATGTAGGTCTATAACCACTGCTATGCAATTCCATAAAAAAATTAGGGTCATTTTGTATATCTAAAATCAGGATTTTCGAATGCTATTGTCAACAGATCCTTGCGTTTTACAAGTCCATTTATGTTGTTACTGTTCTCTCGACGCTGACTCTCTCGATTTCTGATATGACTCCATATCTGAGCCAAACAATACAAAGTCATTTTTATCAAACATTTTTTATAGTTTCATTTTTTGTTTTTTTTCCTGTGTTTCGATTAATTCGGATTTTGGAGTTCAAATTGAAACAATTAAAATTGATATCTAAAAACGCCGTCTGTCACGTTAAAGTACCGTACCGCCTACCGTATGCATACGATGCCGTTCCATCTACATGTTATCAAGTGTCGGTTGTCAGAAGATACCGTGTATATACCGGTACTACCTATTGCGTATAATTGCGTTAGTAAAAAATAATGTTCCTGAAATAAATAAATATATCTTATATAAGAGCGACAATACATTAACGATACATAAATAGAGAAAGATGAACAGATACATTTACTGCATAAAATGGTGTGATTTAGTAATCTTTTCCATGATATATGGCCCAAGTTACCACAACGTCCATCTAATTCGGACCACCCCACTTTTTTTAAAAAAAATAATGTTTGAGACTCAAATTCGTAAGAAAAGCTGCTTTGCGATAAAGTCTGAATGTCCTTGGACCTCTTGAGACGACGGGGAAAATTTTTTAATAATTAGTCTAGGAGTGACAATCTTTCAAAAATGAAAAATGGCCCAAGTAACCCCGAATGACGGTACTACTAGAGTTGCGGCAATTATTAATTAATTGATAAAAGCTCACTCATAATATGAAGCTCACGTGATAATAGGCAAACATTTACACCATTTCCATTTATATATGTAATCACGCAGTACGTACGGTCTCTGATACAAGTGTTTATTCAGTCTTATCGTAATTACAGCTTCATAGAATTGCATCTCTTCGCATGGCAAGTTTATAAATTAAAGTACAATTAGACGCTTTGTAGATAGATGAACGTTTCTTTAATGAAAGGAATGTGATCATTGATCGCCTTCATGATTGCCGGTTTGTAATGAATATGTTTTACTCCCAACTTATTTGCGAGAATCAGTGAATCATTTGCTTTGCAATTTATGAACAATTTCAATGCAAATCCCTTCAATTTCATTAAGTGCCCCATCAGAATAGTTGAAAGAATTTGATAGTCATGCAATACCAGGTCTGTCTTCATTAATAACTTTTACTGCTATGAATTTAGAATGACGAAAAACCTCTCAAATATGTTTTTAAACTTGCTTTACTTGAATTCAAGGTCAAATGGCGATTTCTATTCTTCATATCCGATCACGAGGCATTTGAATCTCGTGATAATTTTACTTTCGGCGAATTTCGATTTCTTCATTTCAATCAGTGATGGCAGAACGGTTAGCACAGCGCTACTGTATCAAATTTTGTCAAAAGTTGGGTGAAACTCAAGCGGAAACAATTCGAAAAATACAACAGGCTTTTTTTGATGAATCCATGAGCATCACACAGATAAATTCAAGGAAGGTCAAACATCTGCGGAGAGTGACTTCCGATCTGGCCGGCCATTGACGTGTCGCAATGAAGTTGTCATCAACAACGTTAATGAACTCATAATGGACGATCGCCGTTTGAAAGTGCGGGAAATCGGTGACGAATTGAACATCAGCAAAGACTCTGCCCATGTCATTTTGACACAGGATTTGGGCATGCACCGAGTGGCTGCAAAATTTGTGCCAAGACTGCTTTCTGAAGAGCAGCGGTGTGTGCGCAAAGAAACCGCTGAAGATTTGCTCCAAAATGTGACGCAATCCCTGACTACCTGGATACCATCATTACCGGAGATGAGACATGGGTATACGGTTATGACCCCGAGACCAAAGCACAATCGTCTCAGTGGAAACGCCCATCATCACCGAGACCGACGAAAGCACGCCAGGTCATGTTGACGGTCTTCTTCGACTGCAAGGGAATTGTGCATCACGAATTTGCACCAGAAAATCAGACAGTGACGAAAGAGTACTACAGAGAAGTTCTACGACGTCTTCGAGAAGCAGTTTGACGCAAGAGGCGGGATTTGTGGGAGTCAAGAAATTGGCGTTTGCACCATGAAAATGCACCGGCCCATTCCTCACAGTTGGTTGGAGATTTCTTGGCAAAGCATAGCGTCCCTCTCGTTCGCCAACCTCCTTACTCACCAGCCTTGTCCCCCGCTGATTTCTGGTTGTTTCCGAAGGTAAAGAAACAGCTGAAGGGCCATCGATTCCAGACTCGAGAGATCATCATTAACCATGTGAGAGATCAACTGCGGGCCATCGCAGAAGAAGGATTTCGGTGGTGAAAGTGTGTTGACTCTGATGGGGCTTATTTTGAAGGTGATACTGTTTACTGTATACGTGTATTTTCGGCATTAAATTGTTATGAATGAAATATATAGCGAGTTTAAAATTAAGAAATAACTTTTATTTTCTTCTACAGTCAAAAAGATGAAGGTCGGATACTTTTTAGACAGTTTTCTCATCTATTTCTCATTCTTGCACCATACTGCGCATTTACACCTGAAAGCAATTATTGCTGATCAAACCTATTCATATATAATATAACACAGAGGTCGCATCCGTTAACTTGCTACCAGTGTTTTTGAGCGTTTCCTTTCGCTCGCTCATTTCTAGATATTACCCTCCTTAATTCCACAAATTTTTTGGTGCTCAGAGCTAATTTCATGTTTTAAATCAAATAAGCACCTTTTATAGGCGTTGAAGGGTGATTCATCATTTCATTCTAGTTGAAATTTGAAAGACACGATGAAATAATGTAGACCATCATACCGTCACATATAGAGCAGCATGTAAATCTTTGAATGATTTAGAAATCAGTTGTCAGCAGATACCAGATGCTTTTCAAAATTCATAATTGTGAAGCATCCCCAAGTCAGGGACTGCCCAAGCAATTTCCACATGGAATCCAAGATTTTGGTATAAAAATCAACATATCCGGTATCAAATGGAGAAGATATCTAATTTATGTCCATCCATAGAATCATAAATAGATATCCGCTGGAAGTGACGCTAGGCTTCAGATTACTAGGAGCCATGAGCCATGAAGGAGACTATGCCTTTGTAAGACCAATACGATGTTTTTTAAGTACATTTACGATGTTTTTCCATCTACCATGTTTTTCCATCTACGATGCTTTTCCATCTACGATGCTTTTCCATCTACGATGTTTTCATTTAAGATAACTTTCATTTAAGATAACTTTCATCTACGATATTTTCCATCTACGATATTTTCCATCTACGATATTTTCCATCTACGATATTTTCCATCTACGATGTTTTTCATCTACGATGTTTTTCATCTACGATGTTTTTCATCTACGATGTTTTTCATTTACCATGTTTTCATTTACGATAATTTTCATTTACGATGTTTTCATATACGATGTTTTCATTTACGATAATTTTCCTCTGCGATATTTTCCATCTACGATGTTTTTCATCTACGATGTTTTCCATCTACGATATTTTTCATATACGATGTTTTCATTTACGATAATTTTCCTCTGCGATATTTTCCATCTACGATGTTTTTCATCTACGATGTTTTTCATTTACGATGTTTTTCATCTACGATGTTTTTCATTTACGATGTTTTTCATTTACGATGCTTTTCATTTACGATATTTTTCATTTACGATGTTTTTCATTTACGATGTTTTTCATTTACGATGTTTTCATTTACGATGTTTTTCATTTACGATGTTTTCCATCTACGATGTTTTTCATCTACGATGTTTTTCATCTACGATGTTTTCCATCTACGATATTTTTCATTTACGATGTTTTCATATACGATGTTTTCATTTACGATAATTTTCCTCTGCGATATTTTCCATCTACGATGTTTTTCATCTACGATGTTTTTCATCTACGATATTTTTCATATACGATGTTTTCATTTACGATAATTTTCCTCTGCGATATTTTCCATCTACGATGTTTTTCATCTACGATGTTTTCCATCTACGATGTTTTTCATCTACGATATTTTTCATATACGATGTTTTCCATCTACGATGTTTTCATTTACGATAATTTTCCTCTGCGATGTTTTTCATTTACGATGTTCTCATATACGATATTTTTCATCTGCGATGTTTTTCATCTGCGATGTTTTTCATGTTACGATGTTTTTAATGAATACCAAACTATCTAATCGCATCTGAAGGTAACTAAAGGAAAATCTGAATATAATTGCACCGGAAGCGGAATCACAGTGAAAAGTAGCTTTTGTTTTGAGTTGATAATCTCCTTTCAAAAGAAAATGTTAGTTAAGAACGCCTATTCCATTGTGAACTACACCGCATTTGAACAAAACCATTTTTTAGTCCCACAATTCTGTGCCCAGCCGTTCAGTTCATCGCTGAGATCACCAAAATATCAGTTCATTGAACTCTTTTCCGTTCACTTTGCGAGACGTGATGATCCTGTCGCAGTTTTATGCGGAGAACGTGAATGTATTTATCGACCATGTTTATCGAAAAGATTTGCGATTGGGACTTGACACAGGTTAACTAGACCTGTGCTGTACCAACTGAGATACAAGCCGCTTACATGCGACGGTGTCACCACCACACATCAGTTGTCATTGAATATTCAGATATGTTCTCAATTTTCATTTTTCAACTGCGGAGCCAACTCAATATTAAATAGCATAATACTGTCAATTGCTTCAGGAAAACTCTCCAACTGTATCATACGATGTTTTTATTATCGGCAACGTTTCAGTGGCTTACAGCACACCTTGGTCAATGCCAGACAAGACAATTCAGAAGTACGTGGAACAGATACAACCAGACAAGACAGCATGAGAGCATATCATTGATAAATAAAATGAAACTGGATATCAAAATTCAAGGAAAGTCATGTTACTCTAAAAGACAAATAAGAACATTACACTACTTCAAGAAAAAGAGTTCTGCAGTTAAATTGAAAACAAACCCGTCGAAACTGAAACCGTTTACTTCCCGTTACTCTCTTCACTCCACTCGCTAGCACGCCGTACAGAGATCGTCTGCCTGGACAGTCTCTACACATCCAATAAGTAAGAAAAGGGAGAATGATACAAAGGTTACACAGTGCAGATCGCCACCAGCGTCCAGAGGAATTTTGCGCGATGATTGCTGCTTCTGATCTTCTCATTCCACACATACAACGCATCAAGAAAATATCAAGATAAACAACTGATTTACTTGGTGAGAGTCCTGTGTTTAGTTTAGGAGATCTTCAGGGAATGCAGGGGTGAAGATCACCCCTAACGGACGTGTTCCTCCCGAACGGTGTAAGGGTAAGTGAAGCGAATCGATTTCAAATATGAATCATATCATAATATCTATCATCACGTTTCATAAGCATTGTTCATTATTCATCGCATCACTTTCAATTTCAGAGTCATTGTGTTGTCATTATTTTTAGAAAAGCAGTTTGTTTAGAAAATGATGTTTTTTCGTGATCATAGGTCTCCTGAAAGGAGTGCATGACCTGTAGTGTTTCGCGGATTATTATTATTATTATGAGAAATAACCTTTATTTCCATCAATACACAACGAAAAAAAGAAAGTCAGGGACACAAAACAAAGCAAAAGTAAAGACAAGTCGGGCAATTCAGTCAATTTTATCATAATGCATTCAAAAGCCGGAAGTCCATAAATCATTTATTCCCTGCGCACGCTGTCTACGCTGGGTACACGACAGAATGAATCAACAATGATTACAACGAATTACAATGATTCAGTACGTAGTTTATTTAACCTTTATTTACTTGTGACCTCTGTACATATTCCTGTTTGCGTCAGACAGTCTGATCACGCCATTGTGATCTGTATTCGTAACCGTAGTGTCTCCGTTGTAATCATTGTTGATTCATTCTGTCGTGTACCCTCAAAGAGACAGCGTGCGCAGGGAATAAATGATTTATGGACTTCCGGCTTTTGAATGCATTATGGAAATGGGCCTATACTAAAAGATTATTTCAATTTTATTATCATTATTATCCGGTGTCGTGCTCGAATCGGTATCGGTATCCGGTGTCGGTGTCGGTCAAAAAAAGCACGACACCCCAGCCCTGAATTTTGTTTAGTAATTATTCATGAATATAAGCAGTCATTTCAACGTGGAGCTGGATGGAGACGGCCGCGAGGCGCTCCGCGCACAAGATGGTGTAATGTCATCAAAAAGGATCTTGCCCAACTCGATATTCGCTGGGAGAACGTACCGAAAGATCGACATGGGGAAATGTGGTGCATTTGTGTTTCATATCATGTTTGTTGAGTTCCTTTCCATGTAAAAATCAATGTTAACAATCTCATTTTGTGCTCCAAAGCAACTTCGCAGCACATTCAACCAATTGGGCAACGTAAATGGCACTCGTGAATAATAGTTATAGCCTAGGCGACGATTGAGAGACCGAATCAAAAATTATAAGAATCAGCGGTCTGTCGATGATAACAAGTTGAGTACACCAGCGATCATAAACCTTTGTTCTTGCTTGTTCGTATCCACAAGTATCTAGACAGGCATTCAATAGTCACAGAAGAACTATTTTGCAAGTTTTGTTGATCAATCGAATTACATCTGTTCATAAAGGTAAAGAAATTGAGTTGCCCTGCTCCACCATTAGAAGCACAAAATTAAATATTGTTAATCTGCTCGGTTTGCTAGAAGCGTGATTAATTCGAAATCGCCGCCACATCATGGAACTTATTAAATGGAATTCCTAATACCTTACAGAGATAGGAAAAAAGTCGTGTGTCGCTTGCGGATTAATGTGAGTTCAAGCAAAGTGCGTCGATTGCCAAAATTCCTTCAGATTCGAAGAATTCAGATCATTGCGCACAAGTTTTCTCCATAATGTTGGCCCTTCCGATCATTATTAAAGAAAGTAGCAGGCGTACGAAAATTAGATCACTTGATGATTTCACCTCCTCTCCTCGGCATTGCTCACTGTATAGTGCATACAATCGAATGTTAGCCAGGCATCGATGTGTGTTTCGGTGTGTGCGAAGTGATATCACAGCACGCACGCATCTCTCACTGGCTCTAGTGTCCTCTACTGACAGCTTATTGTTTGCCATTGCCAATAGCAAGCGATACACGAATTATCCATTCGAGAAGGAGCAAGTTGTCTAATTCTGTGATGTACCACTTCGATATAAAGCAATAGTTATTGCACTGGGAGCAACAGTCGAGACTGGCTTCCCGTGCGATAACTAACTTATCGGCACTGCTTTCTGTGCACGGTGTCACACAAATCTTCCCTTTTTCTTGTGTGAGCACATGTGTAGCACACGTGCAGCACGCTTCAGACCACTCTGGCATTGAAACACGAACTGGACATTTCTCTCGTGTAGTTGACAGAGACACGAAGAGATTCAAGAGAAGATGAGAAGTTAAATATGTAGTCAGAATTTCACTGAGTTGTCTCTTAGTGCCTTGCTTTTATTTTAGATGATCTCCACATGAGGACTGACCGTCAAACATAAAACGTCATTGATTGTTCGTTTAAATCACTTCGATTTAATTGCAATTTCTAAGTGTGATTTTAGGGATGTTTTATGGAAAGTGTTATGACGAGCACGCGTCATACCGCTGCGGAACAGAAACCCGGAGTAATTATTTTTCTAATATGAGTGACAGCGGCATGTGATAATTAATTGGGAGTCTGCAGTCCGAGAATTGAGAGAAGATGATTAAAATCAAATACTTATAGATTTTCATTAAAGTGTCTAGTTTCCTTGCTTTTCCATTATCTCTACACTTCATGATTAATAGTCTGGAGTCTAAGAAATTTAAAGATTGTGAGACGCAAGCAGTTAGAAATTTTGACACAAGTGTGCATGTTCCATGTTTTCGCTCCATTTTATCACTACATTAGGGCTGACCGCTTTCTTTCCACAACATCGATAATTTCTTCCACTTCACTATGTGATCAATTTTCTAGGAGCGATAAAGTCCATACGTTTCCTTTGGTGTCAGTTATCTATCTTCTCACTTATTTATGTGTAATTCTATATGTGTTATGGTTTTCATCACTCCCAGAACTTCATCCTTCCTTACTTCATGTTTAAAAATTTGCTTTGTGCTGCTTTCTCGATTATATGTGCTCTTCGTTACTTTGCATATACTCATTGGTTGATATTCGCGATTTGCATCAATTAGAATACTTTCAATATTTCGTCCGTTTTTTGGTATATTTCATTATACACGGGGAATGAGATAGTAGCTTATTATTCACGGAGACTGGAACATAATTTGCGTGTTTTAATTATAAATGTGGAGGTGATTTACATAGGAATTATTATAACATTAATACTTTTTAACTTTGGGATTTTTTATAACTTTTCATAGAAGTATCTACACTTCAAGATTGATCGCTTTAATTACTATAAGAACAGCACGCGGAATAAATTAATTGTCTGAAGTATAAGAAATTGAAGGATTAAGGCAGCTGCCGGTTCCATGTTTTTGTTGTACTTCATTGCTGCATCAGGGATGACCGCTTCTGCGACAGCAATAACTTGTACCACTTCACTATGTGATCAATTTTGGAGGAGTGAGAAAGTCTCCCACGTTTCCTATGGTGTTAATTACTTTTTCACCTATTCATGTGCAATTGTATCTGAAGTATATTTTTCATCACTCTGAGAACTTTCTTTAAAATTCTCCCGCATGAATTAAGAATCATGAAATCTTTACATCTTCTTGTGCTGATTACCATTGAAACAACTTTATCCCGACTATAGAGAGCAAACTAAAAGAAATCACATTAATTACCACAAAATCTTAAGCGCCCGATCCATGTTTTGTTTAATGTGTTTGTGTGACATGACCAAGACTTGACTTCATACATTTGTATTCTCACCCGCAAACAGACTTCACTTTCAACTCGTGTTGATGATTTAAACACTGCGATTCATTCCATTCCTACACAATGGCATTCACACATTGCATACAACCATGATTTGGAGGAGTGCAATAAGCAACGAAAAAAGCTCGCCGTGCGATAACCAATCCACTAGTTGGTTGTCGCACGGGAGCTCTTGTTATCGTTCGCTGTGCGATAAGGTTGGATATCATTCTTCCTTTCTGGGAAACCGAAGCGTGCGCAAATGAATCTAATTCTGTGATTAGAACATTTCAAAGACCCTTTAAAGTTTCGCACCTATGATGCACTTGTTTATTATGCTTTCTCAAAATGGCTCGCTCACGACAAAAAATCGCCGCTCGCTCAAAAGCACTGGTGCAGAGTAAGCCATGCACCATCTTTTGATTACGTGCCAATTTTTTTCACTGTTATTACAAAACAAAACATGATTGATAATCAGTTACGAGATCACAACAATCGAAAGACAAAATTATTTCCTGAATTCAGATCTTACTCGAGCACTGCGCCTACGATGGACTCTTACCTTTAACGAATAAATATCTCATGTCGTAGATTTTGAAAGAACTGCTTGCTAATCCACCCCGTCGGTTCAATGCATAACAATGATAGGTATTGGTATCTACATCGGAATCTTTTCCGACACCTTTAAATGTGTGGCTGACCGTGAGTCCAGTGTTCTCATTGTATGTCATACGCCAGACGTTCTTCCGAAGGGTTATGTCTCTGGATCCAAATCCTGACGAACTATTTAGAATGTAAGGCTTTTCATCATATCGTTTGTCAATAAAATACATCTGTAAAGAGACATAAAGAACATATAGCACAAACACTGCACACATGTCGAGCAAGTAAGTGGCGAGTGATGTTTAGTAGGCTATTCCATTTATTGTTCAAGCCTCAACAATGGATCTTCAAGTTTAACACGGAAATGAAGACCTTCCTTCAGTTCCTATGGAGGTAGAAAGAAAGCGACAAACTAGACAGAAATTTCAACTTGAGAGACTCACATTTAAGAATATGCGAAGTCATTGTTGACCTATTCAAACTCACAGCTTCACAACGAAGCATCATCGGCTCCAAAGTCATTCCATGCGAAATCTTCAAGGCTGTTCAACCCACCATTTCAGATTTTGTCCATATTTAGTTTTTAAGCAGGGTTTGGTCTCTTTAGGAGAAATCTAGATTTGCTTACTCTGATTTGCCGCAGTTCCTGAGTTACAGGGCCTCAAAGATGACTATGTCGCTTTGTATTGGAC
Organism: Prostheceraeus crozeri; assembly: GCA_907163375.1. Classification (NCBI taxonomy): domain Eukaryota; kingdom Metazoa; phylum Platyhelminthes; order Polycladida; family Euryleptidae; genus Prostheceraeus; species Prostheceraeus crozeri. Next base: position 204,875 of record CAJQUW010015885.1, on the reverse strand, counting down.
CCACAGAGATAAATTTGCTTTGTCTGTGTTGTAACAGCGACAGAAGAATCTATCTCTGTGATTGGACGACAGATTTTCCCTATCAACGACTAAAATGAGCCCAACTTTGTCTCGTTTGAAGTTATTCTCACTAAACTTGGTAATATAGTGTTGATGATGTGCTTTAGTATCGACACTCAAAGTTGGCGATTGTCTTTCCGAAAATTGCGAAAATCGCAAACTTTGAGGCTGAATACCAAAAAAAGACTCACAATCTCATTGGTAGGCTCTCTTCATAATCTCCTTTACTTCCTAAGTTTAAACTGGAACTGTGAATAACAGTATTCTGAACTTTTAAAAACAAAGCCCGGCATGAACAACCAATCTTCAAAATTCCGGTTTTCCATAAAAAAGTGACCTTTTTTACTGAATTGAACTGAAGTGACCTTATTAAACACTGAATACCCATTCAATTACTCTGCTATGTCAACAAAACCGATGTCTTACAAAGTTGAGTTTATCCTCTCCACTGACAGGTTCCACCTCACAATTGATGGTAAACGTTAAATCATTTTTTCCGGTCAAGAAAATCAGTGCCGGACTCCAAGCCGCGTACCAAGTAAAATGAGACACATTATCGGACAAAAACAAAACGTCTTTTTTCATTTCAAAAGGCGGCTTTTTCCATTGTAAATATCCATTCCATCCTTCTCCGGAGTCGAATGCTACGATGGCAACTGAAATGAAAATACAAATCATTAGTAAATGAGCAATTCAGCGGATAGTAAAACTAATTCAGTTCTTCGAAAACAGGTATTAATTTTGGAAGTTCTTAAAAACCAGCAGACGAAATAGAAGTTGACTACCGTATTTCTTTGAATAAGAGACGCGTCTCTTATTTTTTTCCAGATCCCTGATTGATGCGTCTCTTATTCAAGGGCGTCTCTTATTTATCAAATGTTCAAGTTTTCATTCTTTCATTAGAAAAAGATGTCTTAGTTTTTTCCTACTATTCTCTTAGGTAACCTTTGCATTCCTCACTTGACTATGAGGTTTACATCATTCTGTGAAAGTCTCATTGTCGGCCTCGTTCCCTGCAAAAACTCGTGCTGGCTGCCGGACTATGAGGTGTACATCATTCTGTGAAAGTCTCATTGTCGGCCTCGTTCCCTGCAAAAAATCGTGCTGGCTGCCGGACTATGAGGTGTACATCATTCTGTGAAAGTCTCACTGTCGGCCTCGTTCCCTGCAGAAACTCGTGCTGGCTGCCGGACTATGAGGTGTACATCATTCTGTGAAAGTCTCATTGTCGGCCTCGTTCCCTGCAAAAACTCGTGCTGGCTGCCGGACTATGAGGTGTACATCATTCTGTGAAAGTCTCACTGTCGGCCTCGTTCCCTGCAGAAACTCGTGCTGGCTGCCGGACTATGAGGTGTACATCATTCTGTGAAAGTCTCATTGTCGGCCTCGTTCCCTGCAGAAACTCGTGCTGGTTTTCTTTTCCTGTATATTCATCAACGGAAGCTATACATTTTCGTTATTCACACTTTCATCAATGATCGAGGTTCTCGTGCCAAGTTCGGAAAATTAAAATAGAATCCGCCTATTGATCTTCACAACAAATGACGGTTCCTCAATTTGGGTTTCCATGCATCTTCCTCTGTCTAAATTTAAACTGAACAGACAACTAACACGAAGGTTACACTTCCTAACACATGCTACACTTCCGATGCTCTATTCCGATAACGTTTACTATAATCAATTATCTGATATGATCGTTCTATTAGGCGCGGCGCATTGTTTTACAGAGTGAGGGGACAACATGCCATGAGTTATTCATGTTGCTACAAAGGTCATGTTAATATATATATATATATATTCTATATATATATATTCTATATATATATATATATATATATATATATAAAACGGATTTTCTCCGTCTGTGAACTGTGGTTTCAACTTCACATTGAGGAACTATGCCTCGATTCTTCGTAATTCATAATGAAATCATCTTTCACTTCTGATATTGATTGAGCTATTGAACAAGACGAATCAATGGTGATCAGAAAGACATGATGGAAATTCAATGATATTGCAGATTGATGTCATGAGATCGTAAATGCACCGAAGCGAAAGTCTTGTTCCATATTTCTAACATAACGGAGCACTGACTAATCGATCAGACGTTAATAACAGCAGACAACGACATTCATGTCGGAAGAGAAGCATTCTTCACAAATAGTCCGGCAGCCAGCACGAGTTTCTGCAGGGAACGAGGCCGAAGATGAGACTTTCACAGAATGATGTACACCTCATAGTCCGGCAGCCAGCACGAGTTTCTGCAGGGAACGAGGCCGACAATGAGACTTTCACAGGATGATGTACACCTCATAGTCCGGCAGCCAGCACGAGTTTTTCTGCAGGGAACGAGGCCGAAAATGAGACTTTCACAGAATGATGTGCACCCTATGCCTACTACGAATTGGCACGTCTGCCGAGTTCTAGTGAGTTCCTCTTCTGTCAGACAGGATCAAAGAAAAGCACATGTAAATCCAATGGGACGCAGATTGAAAGTTTTTGGTCAAAATGAAATTTTCTATGTTTTCTCTGATTAAACGAAAACTACTAAGCCCAGAGTCACAATTTTTGGCATGGAATGTCTTCAGGTCATTTCCTTTCATGTTCTTGTGCCCATGTCTCTAGAGCCAAACACATTTCGATGTGGCGAGCCTCTTAATGTCGGCAAACACAAACATTTTGAACAACTTTATCTACATTCAACCACATTCTCACATACATTGCCGATCAGAAGCATGATAATAGCATACGTGCATCATAGGAAATGACCTGAAGACATTTCATGTCAAACATCATGACTCTAGACTAGGGTTGGCACGAAATATTTCGCGAAGTTTATCGAAGTTTATTTTTTTCGAGTGCAATGTCGTTTTTTTTATGCACTGATATCATACCGAAGCTTTGCTTGTGAAAGTTATACTTTAATTTATCATTTAAAAATTAATTACTACTTTGAAGGTGTTGTGGTAAGGTGTGATAAGGTGTTGTGGTGTGGCGTGTGGTAATGCTGTCGTTGCCACCCTCAAAGTGGGATGGGGTGCGGCAACAGACCAGAAGGGGCAAAATTTTCACGTTGTAACAAACGACATTCAATAGGGAGGCAGCATTGAGGTTTTATAGAATTTCAATGCGCTAAATAAAAGTTAACAATTTTGAATAATTTTAACTTGAATATAATAGCTTATACTTTCTAGAATGTATTTTAGCCATATATAGTCATATGCCTATATAGGCCGAAAATTCAACGTATGCGTAGATATACATATAAAGTAAATGGTGTATGGTCAGCTAAGTATGTTAAGACTTATGAGGATAAAGGCTATGTAAATAAAACTTCCTACCTGAATTAAATCCTTTGTCTCTGCATTGTAATCATGTTGATAAATACATTAACTTCATTACATTGGATGCGATCTCATTTTAGTAATGTACATGTATGCTAAAAATTACAAATAGCCTTTTGACTGGAGAAGTAGGTCGTATAGAAGTATTGCATGTAATTGAATAGGGCTATTCAAACGAAATTGGATATTTGGAAGTTTAATCAATTATGGAATTATCAAAATGCTAAGAACGCTATTGCCTGTAATCCATTAATTCTACCACAATCGCACTCGTTGATTTTAAGATCAAATATGCTAGTAGAGACAACATACTAAATCTGAAATCTCATCTACATGTACATGGAAGTCGAAGTACACTGTGGTTAATTATGCGCAAATTTATTCAGCATAATAAAAGAAAATGACGCGAGCCGACACAACGGAGTGTTGATATGGTGGACTTCTGCTTCGGTGGCGAGATGGAAGGATGGGAGTGGGAACAGAATTGGTGCACTAATATGGGGTAACGGTGGAGGTAACTTCAGGCCATTGCCCAAAGGCAGTCAAGATTTCGTGATTGTTCTCGAAGAGGGGGGGGCCTCTAAATTCAAGAAAGAAAAGAGTTCAAATATGCGCGGCCATGTTTTATGGCGAACTGTATATCAGAAAAATAATGCCCAATATTGACTGTCTCTAGGCTACATGTCATATCTAAAATGACCGGCTAAATTCGAACTGTTCCTGGTCATACTCTGGGGGAATTTTTTTTGTATTCATCCAAAAATAATAAACTTCGATAAACTTCGCGAAGTATTTCATCTCATTATTTGCTCCGAAACAAAAAATAAACTTCGGAGTTTTGCCAACCCTACTGTAGACTAAATACTTTCCAGTTGATGAGAAAACATAGAAAATTTCATTTTAGCCAAAAACTGCAATCTGCGTCCCATTAGATTTACATGTCTTTCTTTGATCTTGTCTGACAAGAAGAGGAACTCACTAGAACTCGGCAGACGTACCAATTGGTAGTAGACATAGGGTGCACATCATTCTGTGAAAGTCTCACTTTCGGTATCATTTCCTGCAGAAACTCGTTCTGGCTGCCGGACTAAAAGCAGTGATTCATTATATCTTGGTAACAGCACTAACACTCTCTTCTAAACAGCCAGAACTAAATAAAGACTGGTTCTTATGCACATGGGCACGAATCGTTCGAAACAAAAGCAGCCATCATCGTAATCTTGAAACAATGCAATAAATCGGGCTAAAAACCTCGACTTCTACAGTGAAGTCGCCGGAGTTGTCTGCCAAGAATATTAAAAAAAACATGAGATGACACACATACAATTGTTCGGTCGAAGTTCCAACGTGCTGGAAAATAATCACAGTTGGACAACAACGGGCGCAAAAGTCAGATTGCAACTAGGCATAATGCTGCTTAAGGAGAACTATCAAAAATTCCATTCTTTTCAAATCGACAAATGCGTGATTGAAGAAATTCCGTAATATTAGTCCTTTTTTGGTGTAGAAATTATATTTTCTGAAAAATCTGTACAAACGAAAACATTAACTACCCAAAGAATCACCTCAATAAATCAAAAATTTTTAATGAATCTCTTGCAGGTGGTATGGTAGCCAGAACAGACGCTGTATTCCTCCTCTGAACAGTCAAGCTGAGTCTCTGCATCAAAAAAGATGTAGATCTTGCATCCCCGTTGTCTGTTTCAATCCTCCTCCCAACCACGTGTGCAAAAAAACACAGCAGAAGGTCCTCCAGCTCCAAATGTTTCAATACATATGGAATGACTTCGCAAGTTGGCGACAAATTTGAATATTTGGCAAGCTTTCGATCATCAGCTGCAGTCAGCGACTTTCCTGACAATTACACTACAGCAGGGGATAATTCGATAAAGCGTCACGACAGGTAAAATCCTCCACGGAACCACCATTAAACCATCGGGACGTCCGCTATCTGTTCACGAAACATCGGAGGTTCAAGTTCTATCATTCTTCATCAGATCATGGACTTCCAGATGCTAAAAGAAATAAAATAAAAGCGAAACTGTGTTTCAACAGTCTATAATGCTACTCCACCACCGTTCGTTGTTACTGTAAGTTTCAATCGATCGTTATTTTTGACAGTCGTGCATGCCGTGTGGAGTGGATGAGGATTGAAACAACTGATATCGTTTACAGCAGCGCTGGCCTCCACTTCCCAAGTCCAAGTCGGCCGCTTCTCATCCATCACTTTCATGTCCAGGTGCTATTATCTAGAAGTCCATGATCAGACTTAACATTTCAACGCCGTCAGCGATGTACTATTGAATGGCGATTCGCTTGCACACGCGGAGGTTTCTTTGTTGGCAATTGCAATGACTTGTAAATATTGTGTGCATGTGCTTGCGAGACTGCGAACTGCTGATTCAGATGTAGATGATTAATGGCTAAGAAGGAAACGCTATCCCTCTCTTATATTACATTTAGCTGCTTGTTGTTGACATACATGCAAGTCAAAGTCCACTGTGAACATGAGTGAGAGACCGCCAACGAAACGAAGGAAAATATCTGATTTCTTTGAGTCTGTGAAGAAAACGGATGCTACTTCTACAAATCAAAATACTATGAGCACGTCATCGTATAATTTGTCATCTCAAAATCTCTCCTGTTAGTCCTCGTCATCTAAAATAGAAATACAAGGAGAGTCGAAAAATACATCTTCGTCTTATTCGACGTCATCACCCAAAACGCCAGAATTGAAGTCTCAAAGTTTCGAGGTCGACGGAAATGGAATAGGAGAAAGCGACATTGCTCGAGCATTACAACATCCTGGTGGACCAGTCCAAAAAATGAGCAAAGAGAGAAGTACATATTCTTCTGATGCTTGCAGTATTCATTCCACAATAACTAAAGTTGATTTTATTGTTTCTCTAGTAATACTGAAGTCAGTGATGACTGTAACCAAACGTCTCGCATGCGTATTATATATCTAAATGGAAACTTGGACGAATTGGAAGGCGAATTAAGACTTTAGTTGGAACATTAAGACTTTACTTAAAATCTTCGCCTTATTACCGGTTTCATCTGCAAGCGCCGAAAGGACATTTTCAGTCTTGAAACATTTGAAAAGTTATCTGCGATCTAACATGTCAGAAGAGCGCTTAACTGGTCTGACATTAGCTTACATTCATCGTGACATGGACTGCGAAAAAACCGTTGATGCCGTCGTACAATTATTTGCAAGAAAGCAAACAAGAATATCTATGTGACCCGACCCCTTCACTTCTAAGACTGTAAGTACGAACTTTTCCTTCTTGACTCTGTATTCACGATGTGTAGAAATTATAGGCGTTTCACGAATATACATGAGCGTTTCATATTAACATATTGTGTGACCTTTTGCATAGGCTACTAACATTAAGTCTGTTGGCCTACATATATGAGAGAATTATATTTTATACAAATTGACTAAACCAAGTATTAATTATAACTATTTCTGCTTTCGGTTTTACATGTCTTAAAACGTACAGGTTGATATCATTTCAATATTTTATTTTTCATTACTTTGTTGAATGACAGTATTTTCGAAACCCATGACTGTAAGTAAAAGCTTACGAAGCTTATTAAAAGTAAAGAACTTAAATTCAGGATCAGCCGCTGGGCCCCCCCTGTGGTCGAATCCTGGATCCGCCACTGGGAGAATCCGTTTACATTTTCCCATCCAATTAGAGTCCGCATTCTGATTTTGATAGCATATTTGAAGTTTTTTGTAAGAACTTGTCAGATAATTCATTAAGATGCATAATAACTTGTTTTGAATGACATTGTTTCATTGGTTTCAGTAATTCACTTCCAAATTTTATTGAATTGATCAGGTGAAATAGATGACATCACACAAATACACCCAAACTGCCATAAACGAGGATGCCCGTGATATTCTAAATTCAATCAAAAAACACAAAGGAAATTAATCACATTGTTAAATGGGCCCATACTAATAACCTGGAGAAGTTTTCGGTTCAAAATCGCTCTGGAAATGCCTTTTCCTATGATTCTCAGGATGTTCTGAAATGCTCTTTAAAATTGGCTTTTCCCTAAGTCACTGTTTGTCAGGAATAATTGATGAGTCAAAGTTCACGAGAGCTTCCGACTTGGCATATGCTTCATCAAACACAGAACTTTTGTAGTCATTATCACGAGTGGGGAGAAGATGCATGCTGAAGCCAAGAAAACAGGTATTGATAGCTGTGCAACACTCCGAACATCGTCATGAAATATTTAACAGGCAAATACAACTGGAAGTTGACTATTCTGTTTTGCGGTGCAATTTGTACGAGGACCGTAGATGTGTATTTCAGTATCATATCAAGATTCAATTCATATGTAAGATCGATACAACGATTCAGTGAATTCACCGGATGATAACTGATACGATAAAAGTGAAAGTTGATAGCATCGACGCGCTATCTCTACAAAAAATTAAACAATTGCAGATATTCATGTTGGCATTGTATCAAGTGTATTTCACGATATCATCAGAAACGTCAGTTCCTCTCGCATATATAAATCTTGACATGTGTGATCACCATCGAGGGTAGAGGTCGGAACATGGAAACTTTTGCATATTACGGACATTTTAAAAATTGGTTTGTTTAAAATCATGAGTTGTTTCAAATAATTTTTTTCAACATCAAGCTTTATAAAAGGCGGAGCGCGATTACAAAAAAGAAGGAAGCCATAGTCGACTACGAAAAATGATTTTTTAATTACAATTTAATTTATCTTTTCGAATAATTAAAAGCGATATAAGATTTACTTGTGAAAACTGATATCTTTGATAAGCGATGCTACCACCTGGTGTTTCAATGAATGACATTGATTGTGAATTCATGACGAAACTAGAGCCCGACGTCGTCTGTACGGATTCGTCTGTGGCGGAGATATATACAAAACCGTGTTCTCAAACACATTTACTTTCTTTATGTTTACTTACGCGCAGTGTTCACCGCTGAGGAAAAAATATATTTTTAATAATATTGAATAATTTGAATAAGTACAAATAACGATTTGAATAAGTAGTAGTTATACCATGGACCAATGTGGTGTATTGAGATTTATTTCCATAGCTTCAAGACATGAGTATTCTGCATAGATCACGAGCTTTAGCCAGGGTGTCCGCGCAATTTTGGATGAAAATTTCCAAGTGTTTTCCAGGATTTCCAGGGCAAAATTCATTTTCCTGATTTTCCAGGGAAATTTAACAAAAATCAGGGGTCAAATTTGAACGAAAATGTTCAGACTTTCTGCAAGGAAATTTTACTCAAATATACGCGTCAAATTTAAAAGAAAAATTCTAAAAAACCATTATATTTCTAGAAAAAAATGAAAAGTTCGACAACTGTTCATAGTTAACCATACCACGCAGTTCGGTCTCATTCATGCTGTATACGTTATGATAGGAGACTCCAGTCACTGCAATGTTCTAAGAACAAGAATTGTATGAGAATGAAGGCTGTATTTGTAACAAATAAGTAGAGATATGAAGAATAAAATCTGGAAAAATAGAAAACACTTCAACCATTGAGTAAGTATGACTTCAACAACTTGCAATTAGTGTTTTATTAAGTTTATTTCCAATTTTATTTCCATGAGTTTTCGAGGATTTCCAGGTTTTCCAGGGCAAAATTCATTTTCCAGGTGTTTTCCAGGGAGCGCGGACACCCTGTTAAGCGAGTATTCAACTACTACTTGGCAAGCTGAATCTTGATTATACAAATTTCTCTAATCATCTGACAAAAATTTGAAAGAATACAGAAGTCATAGATAGTGGTGAAATACTTCAGATATCCATATTTTACTGATGACTTCCACTGAAATTGACTACTACATATTTCATAACTCAATACCGGTAAAAAAGATTCCTTTCATTTATTTTCCTTAATATTGAGTGCAAAACAACGAAACTATGATAACTGGACTTGTTAATGAGCCGGTTCTGACCAGTTTCATTGGGGATTTTCAGGCTGAGGCCGGGAAGATCGGCCCACTGAGAATGTTACTGCGATAGATAAGATGCTGTAAATTCTTGGCTGACGGTTTGTACAGGCCTACATGACACAATTGGAACTGCAAGTCTAAATATCCGCTTGTTGATGATAAGCGTGTTAATTCTATTGAATACCCTGTTGAAGGAATACGAAAGCTTGGTATATTAGAAATTTTGCTTTTTTTTATTCCTGAGAAAGCCAGAGGCTATTTTTGACAAAGCGTGTTGAGTTGCCATTCAGCATGATGTTCATTCGGAAAGTAAATTATAAGAATTATAAGATGGAATAATTAACATTTAAGTCAAGAATTAATTTCTAACGCAATCTTCAGGCATTGGAATAATAGTCAACCTAAATATAAGCTATTTCATCCTTATAAATTTGGCTCTTTCATAATGATAGTCATTGGGACTCAAAGCGAAAGGAAATTCAAATTTATCATTCTGCAAAGAGTTGTGACTCAAATTTAGAATATGAAATAAATAAACCTTTTTCACACGCGAAAGTACATTTTGCCAGACACCTTATCCTACTCTTTCTTCTGTTTTAAGTGTCAGCCAAGAATGCAGGCAGAGACGCGTCTCTTATTTTTTTCAGATCCCTGATTGATGCGTCTCTTATTCAAGGGCGTCTCTTATTTATCAAATGTTCAAGTTTTCATTCTTTCATTAGAAAAATATGTCTCAGTTTTTTGCTACTATTCTCTTAGGTAACCTTTGCATTCCTCACTTAGGCCTATGTCATGGGAAAATTTCGCCAGCAATTTTTCTTACATATATACGCTTTATCATAATTCAGATATTTTGGAAATGAAAGGAGTTTTATGGTTTGTAGTAGCATATCATCTAGACTCATCTAATACATTCATATACCAGTACATGTTGGCCACTATACATGTAGACTAGATCTGAATTTATCGAAACGAAAATACCGACAATCAAATAGTATTTACAGCAAAAGTTACCGACCGGTACATGACTCTAAATGCAAAGGAAGCTACCGTATAATGCCTCCTTAAATGGTAGATGAAGTAACCTTAAGTAGGCCTGCATGTACGTATGTACAACATGCATGTACTGCATGTACAACAACAAGAAGCCTTATATATTATACAATATTGGTCATAATACCCGGTATTTACTAGTAGACTGACTTATTTTACTAAGATAAGTAGGCCTAATAATCGCTCAGGCGGATGTGGCTACCACATTACAATAGCCTGCATGTATTACTTTCATTTATCTTTACTTTTTTTATGCTTCTTCATCGTCCGTGTAAAACTTTCCTTGAAATAAAAAGCCTGCATGTAATATGTCTATAGCAGTCTATTTTTTGTACATGCGTCTCTTATTAAATTTTTTCCTCTCACGGATGCGTCTCTTATTCAAAGAAATACGGTATTTCAAAAGTTTCAGGCTTGAACCCAAGGTTCACGGAAACAGAGCGAGCACTACCACAGCGCCTGTCTAGCTCAATGTCGCATTCTTCGAGAAAGCAAATTATGTTTTGCAAGTACCATAACATCCAGGACTGATAGCAGCGTTAACATTTTAACTAATTCATCAAGCATTATTAGCTTATGCATTGCATAGTCCGTTGGTGATAGAAAATAAAATGACAAAATTTCACCAAATTCTCATGTAATTCCAAATGAGATTTGACGCTCCAATTGTTGTGTTAACAGACAGCTCTGTGTCTGAGAAAGCGTGCCAGTGTCTGATAGATGACGTCAATGATAGTAGAATTTGTGTTCACGCGAATGCATGAAAAAAAGAGAGAAGACACGCATGCGATGATAAACAGATTCACAAGTTAGCTTAGTGGATAGGGTTGCTAATACAGTACATCAGTGAAAATATTGATCAACCCGTTTCAACAAGTTGAGAAAACAAAATGGTCAATTTGAAATCATTTTTCAAAGAAATTCGATTGAATCGACGAAAATTTAGTTGAAAGACGCTGCGAAGTTACTAAAATGTCTTACTTCCGAGCAATACAAAGCGATTGTGAATGTAATAAAGTTGGCCTTGATGAGGTACTTCCGGAAGAACAGCAGTCATTTACGGTTCAACTTCATCACTTCGAATAAGACAGCACACAAATATCGACAGGGAATAGTCATGATGAAAATTGAATAATTGATTAAAGAAATAGTGCCCATAGTATTGAAAATCAAAAAGAATTGAAAACAATCCGTGTTCAGGCGCACGACATGTTCCAGCTTCACAAAGCCATCCTCAGGTGAACAAAGATATGTACAGGATAAAATTCTCTTAAATATAAAATTCGTGGTTACATCGGATGGTATGATCATATTTCAACGCTAAAATCAAGGTCATTCACAACAGTCAAAGATACAAAAAATAATGAAATAAAATCAATTCTATTTACAGTTCTACAAATTTAGGCATAGATTCATGGAGCTTTCCGTTCATTCATCAGGCTATTGTTCGATTTCTTTAATAGAATAGATTCCAGATGTCTAGGGTACCTCGTCTGAGAAACGACCTTGAAATTGTCTGTGTGAGGAGGATGAACAAGCAAGCTAATTTCAGAAGGCGTTGGGTAGCCCTTCATTCATTCATTCATCCTACAGTCCGTTTCATAAAAAGTGGATCATCCTAAAATTTGACCAAATAAAACATAAGTATGATACAGAAAGCATTTTTCATGTTATTTCATGTCCCTAATATATTTAAATGTCCTTATATAATCTGATAAGCTATGATACAGTAACGGTTCTTAAGAAGCTAATATTTTGTGGCCCTACCCTTATTGTCAATGACATTACCAATTCGTCTAGGCATTGATTCGATGATATCGTTGATTTTTGACTGATCTAACTTTCTCCACTCTCTTTTTAACAGTGACGTAAGTTGTGATACGCCATCTGTAGGTAGCAGTGAACGACGAACGTTACATTTTAGAATACTCCATACATTTTCTATGGGATTCAGATCAGGAGAACGAGCTGGCCAAGATAATGTCCTAAGCCCTAATTGAGACTTGCATAAGTTGACTCTACTACTCCTGTGACACGTAGCATTATCATCCATAAAATAATCAAGTCTGATGGATCACCAAGTTGATCTGTCATTTTGATTTGGTCAGAGGGCCATTCTTCAGCTATTGAAATATCGACTCAATAAGTCTTCTACGAATAGTGGACTTAGAAATAGACGAGTCTAGTGCAGCCATCTCAGTTAACGAGAGACTTGGATCAACTTTTACAAATCTCAAAATTAGGCGGTCTCTACGTTTGGATGTTTTGCGTGGACGGCCAGAGCCCTCTTTACGACAGTCGAAAATCATCATTATGCCATCGATGCACATTTGTGTAAGGGACATTTAGTCGCTTGCTTGTAGCTCGCAAAGAAAACCCTTTTTCTAGCAAAGCTGACACTTTGCCTTTTGTGAATGCGATCTCGTTATTGTTCATTTGTGTTTTGTATTGTTTTCAACCGGTGAGAGATAGATTTCTAGCTGAAAGCAATCAGGAGTGCTGCCAACACCACCGCAACGAAGTCAGGAAGCTATGGAACATGAAGTCCAGTTAATCACAAGTAGCAGTTACATTATTGTTGATGAATAATGGTGCTATACTGGCTCTGATTGACCGATTTTCTTTATTTTTGTTTTGCTTGATAGCGTTTGGCTTGTAGAACAACATATTACATAACAAAGGAAACAAATGTAATTTTATAAGAGTGAAGTATGATTTTGTGTAACATTGCTAAATGAAGATCAAATTATCTACTACTTTTTTATCTATAACAGGAGAACAACTCCATATTCATGCTTGAAATTTCCAACAATTATATTAGCAAGCACAACTGACATATCTTCCAAATTTCAGAGAAATTCGTTCAAGTTTGGCGGAGTTAGACAAAGTTGAAGTTAAGGCGATGTTTAAGGGTGATCCATTTTTTATGAAACAATCTGTAGTAATGAAATGCCTGACCGAGCTGCCGATGTAGCACTTGTCACAGTGACACCCGTACAATTAATTGGAGCTTTCCCTTCATTGCTGAAGGAGAAAATATTTTAAGAAAACATATAAAAGATATCAACAAAATTATTTCTCCTAGTGTGAAAATTCGCCCTGTATTCCAGACTCTCAAGACCAGTATGTTCTTTGCTAACAAAGACAAAAAGCCTGCCGAACTCAAGTCAAACATTATCTACAAGTATTCTTGTGAGCACTGTGACAAGTGCTACATCGGCAGCTCGGTCAGGCATTTCATCACTAGGATGAATGAACACTTGAAAGGCTACCCAACGCCTACTGAAATTAGCTTGCATGTTCGTCCTCCCCACAAAGACAATTTCAAGGTCGTTTCTCAGACGAGGTACCCTAGACATCTGGAATCTATTCTATTAAAGAAATCGAACAATAGCCTGATGAATGAACGGGAAAGCTCTATGAATCTATGTCTAAATTTGTAGAACTGTAAATAGAATTGATTTTATTTCATTATTCTTTGTATCTTTGACTGTTGTGAATGACCTTGATTTTAGCGTTGAATGTGAAGGCTTTCTCGAGGATGAAGAACGTCGTTTTTGGTTATGATAGTACACTGAGTCCTTTTTATGTTACGGTCTACAAACTATACCTTCAGAAGGACTCCTACGATCGGGAAATGACAAACAAGTAAGACATGTCCACATAGAATGAATGTTACAATTGAGCCATTCAGTTCAAAGACAGCTTTGAAAAAGTGAACCAATAACAACACGATATACCAGGCGGAAGTACAAGTCGCCAAACGGAACAAGGAGAGAACCATCGATCCCACACATCCCTAGTACAAATTATGAATAAAGGATCATTAGAAGTAATCTCTTTGTTATTTCACTCAGACAAAGTTAATGCTCCTATGTAAAAGATACAACCGAGAGTAGATGCAATCTAGCCAAATCCATCCAGTGCCAAATAACAGCAACACTACACGAACATTGGAGGCCCTGATAAGTTCCAATGGATGAAGACACACAAGGCCACTCCAACAGACGAAGTTAATGCTCCTATGTGACTTGAAATTTCATTATACGTTGTCTCACTTTTGAAAATGTATTACTTCCGCCAAATTATTTCCTGTTTGTGTGAATCTGTCACATCGACCTACCCCTACAATCGATTAATCGATCGACATTTTCTCCTCTCCATTAAATCATCGAATGTGACCACAGATTACATACATACCAGAGATAAATTGCATTGTCGAAAGTAAATCCAACGTACCTGCGTACATACTGTGCTAGAAAATGAGAATTATACAGAATACATAAATGATGACTGCTAATGTTGTTTACATATTCATACTAATTCAAGTTGTGAAGCCGTCTGAATAATCTGAAGAAAATAAACTAATAAAAAGTCAACAAGACCACCAACAGGTGAAGGTACATGCACATGTAAACGATGAGCAATTGTTTAAACAACAGTTAGTTAAGACGAATCCACGACTTTTGTCATTAGATCAATACCGATAAAAATGTTTGTGAGGTTGATTTCAGAACCTTGTATTTGAAGTCCTGTCAAGGAAGGTCAACTCATATGGAAGGGTAAAAGACACAAATTTCAGCATTGCAGACCCAACAGATAAGGACAACACACCGTCAACTACTTTTGCAATTATTTTGGCCTCCGCTATCAGTATGTGTCCATTGCGCAAAGTTCTCTTGATGCACGATAGAGTGGAAGCCCGTGAGCCGCCTTCGTATTTAATAATTATTTTCACGAAGATAAAATGTCAATTTTTCAGTACAAGGAGCGATATAGTTGTCGAGAGAGGGATATTTCTATGCATCCATCTCCATCTGGAAGACGTCAGACATCTTAGCGTGACATTAAGAAGTCTATGCATTAAGAAATGTATAATGCAGTACTGGCCATAAGTTTAAAGACACCTGTGGAATTTTTCCGAAATTTAGTTTTAACATTTTAAAGTAAAAAATTTCCAAAAATAATTGATTTATTTCCATGAAGATAAATATAGAATGCTACTAATAGGCCAAAGTACATTGTGAACTCAATATTTTGAATGATTTCCTTGATTTCGAATAACTTGTGTTATTCTATTGGGCATCGAATCAAATAACTTTTCGCACAGTTCACTGTCAATCTCTCGGCACCACACATGCCTTATTGCGTCCTTAAACTCATTGATGTTCTCTGGACTCTTAGCAGCAACTTTCTTTTCATGATAGTCCCAAATTCTCGATTGGGTTGAGGTCAGGCGAATTGTCCGGCCAATCGAGAACTTGGATGTGCTTGTCCTGAAGTCATTGCAGGACGTGCAAATTTCTCATATTCTTAAGGGTAACGTGGATTTCTATGCTGCGTTCAATCAAATCATCATAGTTTAGAAACACAATTGAATGATATTCCACGTCAAAATATATGGCATATTATGTTGCTTTGTATTGTACAATGTACATAGATACCTATTAATTGAATTTTTGAATATATCGCAATTAGTCAAAATGTTCATTTTCTCTTGATTTCTGCCTCACCATGAGTCGTAAACGAGAAACACCGTCTGATATTCGTGCTCAAGCAAGGATTTTGAGCGAGGAGGAAGGATATTCTGTGAGGAAAATCGCCCTACGCCTGATGTGTTTTTCAGCTGCATGGCAAAATTCTACGTTTCAAATGTACAGGCTCGTGTGAAATTCGCAAAAGATTTGGAAGGCACAGAAAGGCATCTAAAAAATGACAGCACCTTGCTAAAGAGGATTGTGATGAGAGATCATATCCTTTCTTCAACTGATTTATGTACAAATTCATTTTTGTAAGAATTTTTGCAATAATATGAAAGCTTCTGGTGGCCTTGATGCACTGTAATGCCCGATCTCTTCTGGTACACAAGGAATGCACAATTGGACAGGAAGAGCTTGCCATTGCTGGCAAACCTTTTAGGTTCTGAGCCAGATTTTCTTTTCTCACAGTTTATGTGCCTTTTTTATCTATAGGGGTTGTTTTAACGGAGTTTCGCAGGACAATGATTTGTTAATTTCTAGCTTTTTTAATTCCATTTTTTTACAGCGAATATTTAACTTCTGTTACTTGTACATTTTTGTAAGACATTTCCTTGCTCACAATACGTCGTCGACTCGCACAAGACTGCGATCTTCGAACAAGAAAGGCTCGGAACGACCATTACTCACAAAGACACTGTGATCCAAACGTTTGGCATGGTGTAAGCAACGAAGAAACTCGTCTGTTGAGCAATTGAGGAAACTGATGTTCTCTGATGACAGCAACTTTCTGCAATTCCGTTGTTACAAAACTTTTATTCGACGTCCACTTGGATCTTCAAGCAACGACCCTCGCTACTATCCATGGATTAGGAATAGACATAGGCTACTAAACATTGCAAAATAAGACTCTGAATTTACATTTGAGCCTTAAGCGTCCAGCATCTGTCACGTTCTATCAATTAACCAAATGCGACTTAAAAATGAGAAGAACAACAGAAATCATAATGACAGAAACATCCAGAAATCCAGAAACATCCAGAATTCGGTCATTATTTGTCATAATAACATCGAGCATTCGGCTCTCGATAATTATAGCAATAATAACCTCAAATCTATGCATTATCTATTACATAAGCTTAGGCCTATATACAGAGCCATCACCTTAGTCTTTGATGAATATAGCATAACAAGAAAATGTGTTCATATTCGTAAATAAATGATTCATAACTCGAAAAAAGAGCATGTGCTTTATTTACAAACCGCAACCATGACTCGCAACCACTAAGGTTATCAATGACTTCTCCCGGCAATAAAATGTTGTGGAAATTATGCCCTGATATATAAGGCGGCGATCACTTTCTGGATAAAATTAATAAATAGTTAAGATAATAATTTGGCTAGAGAAATATTTCAGTAAATTTATAACCATATGAATGACTCTCAATATTCCTACACATGGACAGCCAAAGTGAAGATGTTACTGAAAGAAGTCAACCTATTACACTTGTGGCAAAATCAAAATGTTGTAGATAAAAAAATGATGGAGAAATGTACACGTAGTACTCTGTTTGAATACTTTCGCACTCAATGGATCGATAGTGCCAAAGAGCACTGTAATACTGGCAGAAATTATTTGGATTTAACAAAATTCGAAATGAATTTGAAGCCTTATCTAGATTTAGACGTACCAATGGAAATAAATATGTTGATGAAATATAGAGCTAATAGCCACGACCTGATGGTAAGGACTGGTATATACAAAAGTAAGAAATTATATGATGAACGTTTATGCGAAACCTGCAACAGTCAAAACGTTGAAACAATATATCATTTCTTTGTTGAATGTCCTGCATATGACCAAATTAGAAAAAAATTTGCACCATTCTTGAGAACATAAGTTGTAAAGAAGAATTCTACTATAAAATAACTGCTCCCAGTATCGCCGAAATGAAAGGTATCTACAAATATCAAAATAATTCAAATAAAGTTAGGAAGAAAGAGAAATCATGATAAATTGTCAAGTACATACAGCCACAGAATTAGACAGGTCTTCTCTTCTTCCGTTTGACTAGAAGGGAAACATTGGAACATGTAATGTAAATGAAATGGCACAATCTCCTGACTAAATACCATAGCAATCGAACAATGAGCAGCCAGTTCAACATTAAACACGCCAAATCGTGGAAAGTTTCAGTGACTGTTATCAACCGGATCACACAGCAAGGAGACACAGACGATGTCAAGTTCTACAGAGAAGTTTGTGAACGTTTTTTCATGCGTCTGCTAACTTCTTTTAAAATGATCGGAGGGCCCAGCATGGTCGAGAAAACTCTTGCGCAATCATCTGAATTCTTCGAAACTGAAGGAGTCGTGGCGATCGGAGCATTTTGAAGGAATTCAGAGCAATCCGCAAGCGACGCACGACTATTTTTCCTATCTCTGTAAGGTATTGAAAATTTCTTTTTGCCCACTTATTAAGTTCCTGCATGTGCCATCTGTTTGAATCAGTTTGCACTTCTACTATCAAAGTGATACGATCAAACAATCTAATTCTGTGCATACAGCTTTAGATAAATCAGGTCACCAATCTCATTTAAATTAATAGCTTCATTCCATACCAAAGCAGTCACATAGATTTCTATGAAAAATCAAGGTCTGCCTTGATATTTCATGCTCTTTATTGTTTGATTTCTATGCTGAACCACTCACTCACTCACTCCACGGTTTTCCGTCTTCTTTTCCTCGTGTTGCAAGGGTTGGACGTCCGTAAATGTCGATTTGGCTTGATGGCATTTCTCCACACCGTCCGATCCGAAGGGTCGACGGAGGATAGATTCCATTTTCGAAGATCTTCTTTGATGTTGTCAAGCCAACGTTTCTTTGGTCGGCCTTGTGGATTCTTTCCTGAGAGTTCGATGGTCTGAACTTTCTTAGGCCAGTCGGCTTCATCCATGCGTTGTACATGTCCATACCAACGTAGCCTTCTCCAGCGCACACTATCTTCAAGTCGATGAATACCAAGCCTAGACCTTAGCTCATCCATAGGAACTCGATCAGATAGGCGCTTGGAGCAGATACACCGCACCATTGCGTTGTCATTACGGCACAATCGGTTTTGCTCCTCGATGTTGATTGGCCATGTCTCGGTTGCATACAACAGAACACTTCTCACACACATGGAGTAGACATGACCTCGGCTGCTGAAGGGGATGTCTCTGTTCGTAAGTATGGGAATGAGCTCACGAAAGTTCTTCCATGCCAGCTGAATTCTCAGTCTAGCAGCCTCACTGCAGCCACCTGATTGTCCTAACATATCACCCAGGTAACAAAATGCAGGCACAACTTCATAATCAGCATCACCAATACGAAGCTTACTAGCGGTCGGTTTAGAAGCTTGTGCAGCAACACCACGGCACTTTTTACAAGAAAAGCTAGGATCTGTCTTCAAAGAACCTTTAACTCCAGAGCATGATGTATCCATCTCTTGCATCGTGCGCAGTAGATTGAATTACTACCAACCCCACGATAGCATACACCACATGGAAATTTGCCCGATTCTTTCAGCACTCGGTTTTCGGAACTCGTGCTATGCAGGATCTTCGATTTCTTTACGTTGACACGTAGTCCATACGACTCTAGACCAACTTTGCAGTGGGCAACTTTCTGTTCTAGCTCAGCCAGATTGTTGGCAGCAATGACCAGGTCATCCGCGTAGAGCATTTCCCAGGGGCATCCTGTACGAAAATCACGTGAGAGCGCCTCCATAACAATAACAAATAACAAAGGGCTCAAAACGGATCCTTGATGGACTCCAACGGTAACATTAAACTCAGGACTACATTTCCCATTTATACGGACACTCGATCTAGGACACTCATACATGGACTGAACAACTCTGATTACCTACTCTTCAATACCGATTCTCCTCATTGACCACCATAACACTTTGCGAGGCACTCGATCAAAGGCCTTTTCAAGGTCGACAAAGAGGAAAAATAATTCCTTCCGCTTACAGAGAAACTTTTCTTGTAGCTGCCTTAGGACAAAAATAGCATCAGTGGTACCACGTCCAGGCATAAAACCAAATTGCATGAAGTCTATATCAGCCTGCTCTCTGATAATAGGTTCAAACACCCTCTCAATGACTTTGAGGACTTGATCTAGTAACTTAAGACCTCTGTAGTTGTCTCTGTCAAGAGCATCACCGTTTCCTTTATAGCAGTTGACCAAGAAAGATAAATTCCAATCTTCAGGTACCCGACCTTCTCTGATAATGGCATTCGCAAGCTCAGCTATCCATTCAACTGTACGATCACCACCTGCTCTGATCATCTCAACAACTATCCCTGAAGGACCAGCTGCTTTTCCATTCCTCATGTGCTTTAGTGCTTCTTCAATCTTTGTTTTATCAATATACAAAGGAGGACCAACCTTCAAATCCACTTCACGCAAGGTACCCGGGTTCCAGGGGAACTCCGTGTTGAGCAGTCTGTCATTATGACTGACCCAGGCACACATCTTGTCCGCGTCAGAGAAAGCAATGGTGTTGTCATCACATCTAATGCATTTCTCACCGACAACGTCCATATTTTCGCTCTTCATCTTACGTGCAAGCCGAAAAACTTGATTCCTTTTATTGGCACAGTTAAGGTCACTGAACCTTTCCTTCTGAGCTTTCTTTTTAGCGAAGTATATCGTTGATTTTGCAGCGCGTTTAGCCGCAACATACGCTTCTTTACTTCCACCTTTTTTCCATTCTTTCCAAAGTTTACGTTTCTTAGTAACCGCAGCATCTACCTCATCACTCCACCACCAGGTTTCTTTTCGCTTCACAGGACCGCCCTTCGTATAACCACAAACATCCTCACACGCCTTCCTTAGACCCAATCGCAAAGCAGTCCATAGATCACCAACTTGATCACATTTACCAGCTCGTAGCAATTCGTTAGAAACACTTTCTTCAAAAGCAGCGCGATTCGCAGGAGACTTAAGTTTCCATAACCGTAGTTTAGGCGCAACTTTTCTTTTCCTCTCGACATCGATGTTGATGTTCATATCGCACACCAGTAATTTGTGTTGAGAAACGCATTCTTCACCTCCAATGACTTTTGCATTTCTTACCAGGATATAATCAACCTGTGTAGATGAAGGGCCAGACTTGTAGGTTATTAACCGCGAATCTGTCTTCTCAAAGAAAGTATTGGTCACAGACAGATCAAGAGCAACACACAGGTCCAACAGACGAATACCTTCACTATTTCTAGTGCCGAAACCATGATCACCATGAACACCCACGAAACAATCTGTAGAGTTACCTACGTGGCCATTGAAGTCCCCTCCAACTATAAGAAATTCGTTGTCGGGAACAGCAGCAAGGTTACTGATGAGTGCATCATAAAACGCATCCTTTTCTTCTTGTGTCCTTCCAACTTGAGGAGCGTAAACGCTGATCACATTCATGATTTCGCGTTGGTTTGAAATCCTTAACCAAATAATCCGGTTAGAAATGCGCATAACAGAAATGACTTTGTCAACCCATTCTTCAGCAATAAAAATACCCACACCACTGAAACCGTCATCTCCTCCTTGCCAGAATAGTTTGTACTTGCTGGCTTTTCCCGTAATCATTCTCGCTGAACCTCCTCTCCATCGGGTTTCCTGCACACAGCAGAAACTAATGCATCTCCGCTCTAAAATTTCCACTACCTCATTGGCTCTACCCCTCAGGGTATCAACATTCAAAGATGCCGCACGTAAATTATTATGGCCATTCAGGTCCACCTTCGCTCCTCTGATCGTATGTCGCATCCCAGTCTGAGGCTCTGGATGAACCTCTGGTCGCACCTGTCACACCAGTCCGGGGCTGCTGATGCGCCCTCCTGATCGTCCTGTGAGGGTCCGGAGGTGGCCCCCTCATATCCATCCTTTCCATAATCAACATTTGCATATTTGATTGAAGCAAGGTTTTACAGCTGGATGCCCTTCCTAACGCCAACTCCGATGTTTTACAGCTGTCGGAGAGAAGCTGTCAATGTGGATAACAAATTGCTTTTGATGGCATTTCCTCCATCTGGGTCCCACTACCCATCCCAGGCTTCCTGGGTTAACCGGGTTTGATAACCGCCGCCCAGCACTCGGCGTTGCCCTAGTATGATTAGTTAAAGCAGAGTCACCACGGGCAGGTTCTAGAGCACCAGACCCCCCGACCAACCGTATTGAACAATACTGAGAATATCTACGAAACTTCTGACCCTGTCCCTATCTTCTAATAATGGAAGTACCAACAAAAGCAAGCAAAATCGATTCGATGTTAAGAGTATTCATGCCGATTGATAAAATAGATTGAAAACCAAATCTCTACCTAGTCAAAACATAACTAACGGACAAAATACACGGAGAGCCGGTCATTGCTACGGAATATTAAAAATATCTCTCAATCATTGTCAATTTGATTACAGGTGAGTTGCTTGACAACTTAATTTTCATCTGATTAAATGCTTGCTACTGTATATCTGTCCTTGCATTATATATTGACCGGCTCTCCAAAACTTATTAACAAAACTTATAAACAAATTGTGATTGTTATATAAACAAGAAATTAATCCAGAAAAGATACAAAATCACAGCTAAGATTTATTCATTCATAAGAATACTAAGACGTGAGATTATGTTAATATTATTGAACACACATGTTTTTCAATATGCAGCTAATTCATGATCAATTTTGACATTTGAGTTGTAATGCATGTAATGATTTACGCATGGCCTTTTCTTCCGATCCGTATCATCATTTCACTTACATGTACATCTCATCCGCCATCCATCATTCATTGTATATGGACATTTTTATCATTTCAACACTCATCACATCAATGTTATGTATATTTGTACTATTTTTTCCAAGTTGGAAATAAATGTTTTGACTTTTGATATTTCTCAGAGAACGTCTGTCATGATTCTTCTGTGCACAGCGCGCTGATCTTTAAATACATTAATAGAGTCATTCATAGGAGAAGATTATACAAGATCGACGGGGAAGCTCATATCCTAAACATCAATGTCGAGTGAATTTTGTGATACTAGCTTTCGTCACGACGGACATGATTCGAAGCCGAGCAGATCAAACTTGATTCTGCATCGACACAATACGAAAGTAATGTCAAGCAAGTCTTCAGATTCGGGTGTTTACGACAGCTGACATACACTTACAAAGAAAACGATAAATAAATTGAGCTCAGCTACTGCACAGGATAATTCTTTTTCATTATCAATGCCCGATGATGGATAATCAGACTTTGACATTGATTCACTGAGCACCTTTGAATCCTTGATTATTCGATGTAAAATCCACTTTCTGGACTTAGCACGCTGGCAACATCTGAGGCAGAAGGTTTTGTGTGCTTCGTTACAGGAAATTATGTTAGTCCACCATGACTATGACATTTGAGACGACAGTTTACCCCGCAGAAGCTCATAATCGTCGCAGAATAAATAGACTTATGGCCAGGCTTGTAGTTGGAATGAATTTCCAGCCCATTCCCAAAGGCAAGCCTGCTTATGGGCTTACGCAGTGCAATATCCACTGGATACTTGAAGTGACAGTAGTTCACATTACAATAGTATCCTATCACATGATAACTTATCACACCGTTTTGTACAAAGCCCTTTTAGATTCCATCACTTACATAAGACCATTCGAATCGCCATTGGTGTTCGTTACAGGTGCAAGAAACCTACTACATGAGAAATGCCTGAAGAATAAATAACTATCTTTTCGGAGAAGTATTGAACAACGCATTTATTGTTATTTGAATAATAAAATTAATCGGCCCACATCAATCAGCGATTCATTAATCATCATTCTGCTTCCAAAGCGCTGGAAATTTAGGTTGATACTTCGGTTTATCGTTCCAATTCAGTCCGCTAATTTTGAATTTTTGTTTCAACCCTTTGCTTCGGAAAAGCTAAAAAGTATCCAGTTCAGTCATCTGTTTCTGAAAATGTTGTTTCAACTGCTTGCAGATGTTTTGCTGAATCCAATGCAGCGTGCACGTCGGAAGCACCGTATTGCAGACTATCAGACAATGATTAGCTTCTGTTATCTTCAAGAACACATCAACGGACTGTATGACACAATTCAGCTGAAAATAGAGGTATAGAGAGTGCCATTGTTCAGTCTGAACAGAAAACGGAATATGTTATCTAATCACTGCTCATTCACCTGATGCATTAACTAGATAAATGACATGACTAATTTATCACCTGATACTATCATAATTTCAAAACCAGAGATTCAACCCTCGAAGCCACAACCCACTACGTTGAGCCATTCCTAGTCGCACTGAAGAGCCCTTTTTTAAGACCAAGCGCACCGACTGTGGCAGCAATGGCAGTATGTGTTTATATTGTTCAAGTCTGAGGACATTTTTCATGCCCAGACTGGCACTCTGGATATTTCTAAGTGATATTGTCACCAAGTCCAACTCACTGGTAGACCAATTTCTGTTGAAGATAAATTGTCTTATTCTTAAGCTGAATGCTTCAAATTTTTGGGTGTGTTCTTTTCTCAACACTTAAAGTGGAACACTCACGTCAACTGTTTGATTAAAAAAGTATGTAGGAAGAATGTACAAAGTCCAAACTCTCCACAGATCTAACTGTCAAGAGGATCATGGTGCGTTTCTTCACTCAGTTTTGTTATCCACTTACCAGTCTTCTTGTAATATCAAATAATACATAAAATAGCAACTGCGAAGTATTGAAAGATATATTTACCACATCACAGACTTTCTATATGATGCATCCGATAATTTACAGCAGATATTCATGTAGATTGTGAGAAATTGTGATGGCGGTCGATTTTTCAACATCTCCGAGTCAAAGCGTATTAAAAGTATCAATGAAGTTTGCATCCTCGTACATGTTCATTTTTTTACATTTATTATACATGTATATTCACTACACGTGACGTACATGTGACTCGCCTGATACATTGATTAAGTATACTGGGATTATGCCAGATCACTTTTGATGAGGAAAATGTTCAGTTCTGCCGATTAAAGACTAATAATAGCCTAACAACGAGGTCAGCAAGTTCGCAGCTTTATCGCTTTTGAAGGGACTGTTGCATCATCAGTTAGGATACAAAGGTCAGGTGACTTCTCATGAGGAAACTTCACTGACGAATTTCAGTCTTTTACAAGTAATTATGATACCTCTAACTATAGCAATACGACCTATCAACATACAATTTATGTTCAAATATTCAGTTACTCAGACCACCAAATAATTGCAGAAGAAAGTACAGGCATCATATCATGAGTTACCTACATGTTTCGCCCTCTCTCGACTGACACATGCACAGGGTAACAAAATATAGACACAAATCAAACTTAAAGAAGAACATCCATAATATGAATTAATATGAAAACTGTAACTAACAATGAATTTGCGCACTGAGAAGACGATGATAGCAATAAGTCACTCACATTCTCTGCGTTCATAGGTCAGGTTTTGTTGACCAATGAGAAGAGCCTCCATAATATTTATGTTCATCCCGCCCTCCCCCAAAAGGCACAGGGCAGCCTCTTGTAACCTATATGGTGAGAGCGGTGGTACCTCCCGAGGCGGACGGACTCGAACCATAGACCTTCTGCACTTCCGGCGGCCCTCTACCAACTGAGCTATTCAACCACAATACACATACACTGATGAGGTCCTATGGGCCGAGATATGCAGTGTGATATGTGAGTGATTGCATCCGATTTCAGTGGACGAATTTATCAACGTCTTAATCATATTTATGGATTAAAGATTAAATGAAAACAGCTATAAAATCAAGACAGTATCATAAAAGATTATTTAATTTCAGAAAATTGCTTAAATAATGTGCAAAATTATGCTTTTCGAAGAACTGGATAACTTAAACTAAGTCTCAAAACCTTCTCACGAGTCGGTATTTGTTATCATCAAGTCATACTGATACATACAGCACTATTTCATCCCACACATGAAAATTCCCAACTTAAAATAGAATAAGTCGAATGATGGGTGAATGATTGATCTACTGATACACATCACAGTAACGGTTCTGTAAGCATCTGTACAGATTATTGTAATCAAATGGCAGTGAATAAATGCGATTGTGACAAGGTCGACGCAAGGTCGACACGCATGTTGGTGCAATCAAAAATATTAACCGCGGGGAAAGAATAATGCTACGGTGGCGGCTGTAAGGAAGCTGAGTCAAGTCTAATAGAATTGTATTTTAGTGGTGTTTCGCTATATGGCTTCAAGACCACTGTACAAACCTTTAATAATTTTTTTACAGAATTTTCCCCTCTACCACAGCTGTGAACGAAGCTAGGGGTTACTCAATGAAAAAGTAACGAATTGTATTATTTTAAATAAATAAAATGAAAAAAAAACATCTTCTAATCTGATTAAGCTGTCCCCATCAGAACCCTGTACGCACGCCTCTTGAAAGTATCAAGATTGTATTGGTCAGGGAAAGTGGTCTGTGGAAGCTGATTCCAAAGCTGTACCGTGCGAACAAAAAAGCTTTTCGAGGGACTCACAGTAAATGCGCGTTCTAAGCTCACATAATAGCATGTGAGTGCATTAGCTCTGTGTGTGCTTCCGTAGAAGATCTTAGGTTTGGATACGCACTCATTTACTGCAGAGCTGCTTCTACCGAAATAGTACCTGTAGAAGAGACTGAGTGAAGCAACATCCCGTCTGACGGAGAGCGGCTGCAACTTGCTGGCAAGTTTTTCACCCATGAGATTCTTGACACGTTTCTCAACCCGTTCAAGGAGGTTAAGATGCGTTTGTGGGGCGCCTGCCCACAGATGACAACAATACTCCATCAGAGGACGAATAGTAGACTTGTAAAGATGGCAGACAGTCTGTGGTGGAATATAGCTGTTGGCATGATAGAGACTACCAATCCGTTGAGCTGCCTGCTTGCTAATGGATTGGATGTACGGTTTCCATGACAAGTCTTTCGTAACCGCCAATCCAAGGAAGGAGATGGAATCTTGTTCTCTGATCTTATTTTCTGACATTTTAATGCTATGATCATCATCTCCTTTAAGTAGTGAGTGCAGAATACTTTGAGTTTTTGAAGGATTGAAGGTAACAAGCCAATTGGCGCCCCATTCTGAGACCCTGCGTAAGTCTTCATTAAGAACGTCGCATAACTGCTGACGTTGCTGAGTGTTTTTAGCGAGTCGCTCATTGGAATTGAAGAGTGTCGTGTCATCTTAGTCCGGGAGCCAGCGTGAAGTTGTGCAGGGAACGAGGTAGTACATAAAACTTTCACATTGCATAGTACACCTCTAACCTACTGCAAAACTTCGCGTCTGCCGGATCAGATCATTTGCTTTTAAGAAATAGAGAGGATAACAAAATCCTATGTATTTCCAATGGTAAAATTGTGACATCTGAGGTGTTGACTCCATTTTTTCGAGTTTTTGCTCATAAAAGTTAGACAAATTGGTATTTTGTTGAACTGGTTACTATAGCAATCATCTACAGATCATGATCTTTCAAATGAGTTATCATTCAGTGACAGAGGATGAAGTAAAGTGTACAAACAGACACTTTTCGTTGGTGTAACTGCAAATTTTAGCATAGAAATTTCGGGAAAATTGTTGATATACTTTAACGAAAAGTGTCTGTTTGTACACTTTACTTCATCTTCTGTCACTGAATGATAACTCATTTGAAAGATCATGATCTGTAGATGATTTCTATAATAACCAGTTTAACAAAATACCAATTTGTGTAACTTTTATGAGCAAAAACTCGAAAAAATGGAGTCAACACCTCAGATGTCACAATTTTACAATTGGAAATACATAGGATTTTGTTATCCTCTCTATTTCTGAAAAGCAAATGATCTGATCCGGCAGACGCGAAGTTTTGCAGTAGGTTAGAGGTTTACTATGCTATGTGAAAGTTTTATGTACTACCTCGTTCCCTGCACAACTTCACGCTGGCTCCCGGACTATCTGCATACATCACCAATGAAGTATCCATGTCCTAGTTAGTTATGACTATCATTTGCGTACATGTTTGATTTCCATGTAATAACCATTACATCCATGATAACCATTTTGAATTTCAAGTATTAAGTTCGTAGCAGGGATGCGGAGTCCTATCATTTTGATAGGACTCCGACTCCGGGTGTCAAGCCTTTTTTGAAAAATTAACTGGTAGCCCACATCATAGATCATTATAGGCTTACCTGAACCTATATTTAGTGATCATTGTTGTATTAATTATCAATCATTTTCGATGAAAGTTGATCAAATGTCGCCTTCTTGATGTGTGCTTCACACGGTTTTTCTACCAGGTCTCTACCAGGCAGGAAAATCCTCATCCTTCTCCAAAAAATATGAGTACACCTTCGATTTTAATATGCGCTTTAGAGGAGCCATCACACACGATTAACGTGAGGATAAGAGGTAATGTTCTCAAACAAATTAGTATTTCATTTTTGTCTCTGATGTGACCTTTGGTGCGTAGATGTGATCGAGGCTAGGAAGGCTTGTCTTCACTAAATCACCGAGTGAAAAGACAATCCTTTTTTCACTATCACGGTTCATTCCCTCAACTATTACAAGCTTTGCATGCAGCAGTGTCTCTGTACTTTTGTTTGACGGAGAAAGTTGACATCCACGATGATAAATAATTTGCTTGTATTATGTTTCGGGTCTAGTTATAGGCCGGAGTCTGGAGTCCTATCATTTGATCGGACTCCGACTCCGCATCCCTGGTTCGTAGAGTTGGTTTGGAAATATAACAGCTTGATCAAATTAGCAAGGGCTAACCTTAGGCGAAACACAGTTAATAATGAATTAAATCACAAATCAAACTATTCATTAAGTAAAAACCAATGTGAAAAATAAGAATAAAACACAAATGTAAATTTTGAAAATATTCAAATGGTAGGTAATGAAAAAAAAATACTGTGTAAATATAAGTAGAGTGGGAAAAAAATTTGAAAAGATACTTTAGCAAACGGCTGTTTTAAAGGGGACACAACAACCAAGTTACTCACCAGGCACGGTGTGCAGGAAAGGTGGTTTCATTTTTAAAACTTCCCATTATATTTCTCGACTGTTTCTCATGTATTTTTGTATGAAAATTTGGACACGCATGGTTTGAATGGCGGACATGAAACCGAAACTGAATTCCGGTGCTGAATTAAAAAAAATTCCCAAGCATTTTGTTAGCAGTTTCCTATGTAATTTTACCTGTTGACTTCAAATATAGTTGTCAAAAAATCATGCGTTTCGCCCTTTTCAAGAAAATGACTAAAATTCTAAATGGCGGACATGAAACCGAAACTGCATTCTGGCGCTAGATTAAAAAAGTCTCAATTATTTCGTCAACAGCTTTTTATGTAGTTTGATACTCTCTTTTCAGCTATCAGTGTTGGAATATCATGTGGAAATGGTACACTTTTCGAGAAGAAAAATTCAAAATGGTGGTCATCAAATCGAAACAGCAGTATGGGGCTCGGCTAATATGTAGGGAAAGCTGGGGTGACTTGGCAGTGGGGGTCTTGCAGTTAATAGGCTTCATAAATCAAAAATCCGAAATATACATTTTGAAGTAGCTCTAAAATAAAGATGCTGGAGCAAGATACCTGCGGATTATTTGTACTTGTACTTTTTTTAGGAGCAAAAAACTATTTTACTTGCAAAAATCATAACTTTCGGAAATACGCAACTTTTGGGACATTCTCGTCTTGTGATAGATTTGACATAAACCATTATTAAAGATATTTTACTTAGGTCATGGGGCATGAACTCCTACAGTATAAAAACATTCAGATCATATTAACATTGTAATTGAGCTGATTATTTTACCTTACTGGTGTTGGGGTGACTTGGCAGTATCATGTTGGGGTGACTTGGCAGTATCATGTTAGGGTGACATGGCAGTATCATGTTGCGGTGACATGGCAGTATTGGTATTGCAAATAATATGCTTCACAAATCGAAAACCCTATTACTTTCTAAAGTAGCTCTGAAATGATAATACTGTAGAGAAAGATTGCTTCGGACTTCTACTTTTTCAGAGCAAAAAATCAGGCTTATTGGCCTACTTAAAATGTAAAAATGTAACTTTTGAAATTACGTAATTCGATGAGCCACCGCGCCTTGTGATAGATTTCAGATAAATCTATGTTGAAGACATTATAATTAGGTCAGAATACATGACCCCTGATAGTGTAAAACATTCTAGCCGGAGCTGAGGATTTAACCGTAGGCCTACTTAGGTTGGGGTGACATGGCAGCATCATTTTTTGTGTCCTTAGTAGTTGATTGACTCTTGTAGTCTGCAACATATCACAACTGATGGTAGTGATGTGTTAGTGACTCACCTTTTAATACAAGTTCACATCTTAACACCTAGCCTATGCATTGGAAAATGACTCAGAAACATCTAGGTACGTCAAACCAACCCTTATTTGATGATTCGTTGCAACATGAATTATCGCAATTTACATGAATTGCCAAGATTGTGTTTTGCAACTAATTTGGCGGTGTTTGTAGCAGCAATGATAATGCAAGCCTAGATCAGTATAATACCAAAAGTTTGTTAATGTTTCATGATACTGCCAACTCACCCCAACCCTACTGCCAAGTCACCCCAATAGTGGGGTGACTTGGCAGTTTTAGAACTTTTTTGTAATTGAATTTTTCGAGGACAAGACAATAATTTGTGGCAAAACTATCTGAAGCAAAAATGTTCCTAATACTCCTCTCCGTCAACCCGCACTAAAGGAATTCTGTAATATTTAGTGTTTGGCCGGGAGGGGCATTTGAAGAAAAGACTGCCAAGTCACCTCAGCCTCCCCTATTATGCATCAACAAAAAGTCTCGATTCACATATTAAAACCACTGATTCACATATTTTGGATTGTACACAAGTGAACATGAATGTTGAGAACCTGTTAGGACCTCCAATATGGAAGTCAGGCGACCTCAGTATTAAAATCAAGGTACAACTGGCAAAATAATTAGTGTGGAATGTTTCTCTTTACGATGTGAAGCTTGGACTCTGAGGAAAGCGGAGAAAAGGATCATCAATGTTTTTGAGATGTGGCTGTAGAGGAGAGTTTGAGGGTTGATTCGACGGAAAGGCGCATGAGGGTATGGAATCACATAATACTGAATCATGTGACTCATTTCAACTTTTGTATCGAAGTTGATGTTCTGAACTCAATCATGTTTCAAATTTCATGGCATTCTGATAAATAGTTTCTTTTCTGCAAAAGCAAATGTACGAAAATTGCCAAGTGTTTCACAATCCACTGATATTTCTTGAATTTTACCAATGGATTCCAATGGGATTCCTTCAACTTTACCTGTAGCCGAAAGCGACTGTCTGAATTTGATTTTTGTATTCAGCGTTTCAAAATCTGCAAATCCATGCTATTAAGCCCTTTGTGCGCGAATTTAGGAAGAAAGTGTCAGTTGCTCCTGTCCTAACCTTTTTTCCTGAAATTTAAGGCAACATCTAATCTCAATGGAAATGAATCGTTCAAACCCATCATATTCTGAAGTAGAGTCACAAGCATTATCACGAACATTCACCCACTCATCAATCGAGATTCCTGTGACGAAATGGTGATGAAGTTCTATTTGCCTAAACAATAAAGTTGAACACATGTGTGTCCAAATTTATGAGAATCTCTCTTATCTGATATCTACGAAAATATCTCTCTTAATTTGTTGCAAATCTCACATTTGATACAATCTGCATGCCGGACGATAACTCCGCAAATTGGAAATAATATTGTAGATGAAACAGTACATTCAACACTCAATCAGTTACGACTTAATTGGATCAACGAAGATCGTACTACGCAGTTCATTTCTCTCAGACATTATTGTCTGGTAAAGATTTAAAACTATTTAATTAGATAAGGTGAATCTAAAATTGATGAGACAAAGCGAAATACCGAACACAGGTCTTAATCTTGACCGATATACTTTTCAAACGAAAAGAAATTGAAGAAAATGTGAGACATATTGTGTAGATAAATGCATGAAGTCAAGAACCCTATGAGAGTGACTTGAAAATACCAGGGCGATGTAGTATAAGCCGCATTAATCAGAGATTCTGCTTCATGGAAGAGTGATATTCCATTAGCACAACTCCACTCGCGTGTCTTTGGACAGAGAGCACAGCCTGCGACCTGGACAAACAGCAATGCCAAAAAGTCGAAGGAAGGCCACTGCTAATTCATTCTCACTAAAAAGATCACCAATGACGTCATCAGGAACATGTCCTCGCTTTTACGCTTTGACGATGCGGTTTGGGAGTCTCTGAGTGGACTGATTCAAGCAGTTATAGTTAGACCTTCATTTGCGGGTAGATGCAATCATCTGAGTGACGCTTTCCGGCCACGAAGAAGCAGCCGAATTTCTCATGATATCAAGAGTGCGAACAACATGACGACTGACACTGTCATCGCCATCGATGTTAAAGCGTGTACAACTGACCGGGCTTCTTTTCCAGAAACTATCAATATACTAGTTCCTCTGTAGCCAACTGCTGTCAGTGAACCGCCTTTCCTCGCTTCTAAAATTTGGCGCTGTTCGATCAGTGAATGAAGTGACATCTCGTCTAATTGACTGAGGTTGGCTACACAATTGATAACGCATGCATATAGAGGAACCAAAATGTTATGTGTACGTTTCACAGGCCTCAACACCATGTAAACTGAATCAATATACTGCACTATCGGTATTGTCCCGCAATGAATGCAAAATATAAGTCGACTTCAAACGTTACACGTCACACACGCCTTTTGTATCAAACCCAATCAAAATTCATAGAGGAAGTCAAATGTAATCTGCTAATGTCATAAAACTTTTCCATTGTTTGAATATGCCTATGAGGAAGTTATATTTTGTATAGGCTGATTCATTGTGGAGCGAAATTCTAAAAATATCATCGTTCACAACAGGATAATAAGGTCTTCAACTAACATAGGCCTAAGTCTAGCCTTCAGAAATAGTGACTAAAGAATACGATGTGACTAAATTCGATAGTGACTAGATTGAATTATATAGTGCACTTAGCGTAGATTAGGCCTACCGGTGCGTCATGTAGGCCGCCATGAATCCCTGCCAACAAATCAAATGACCGGGTGTGAATTCGCATATTAAACCATTATTGTACATGCCGGTGCCCGCAGGCGAATGCCCGCTGCCCGAAAAAATCGAGATGCCCGCAGCGGGCCCCACCCCAGATGATCTTTGTTCTTCAGTCAATTCTCTGTAACCACGGGTTCATCAAACTGTCAACAACTGTTAGGAAAAACAATTCTTTCAACAAAAATGCAAGTTATCTCAAATTTCAACTCGCTGCTTACACTGCATT
Source organism: Prostheceraeus crozeri (assembly GCA_907163375.1). Classification (NCBI taxonomy): domain Eukaryota; kingdom Metazoa; phylum Platyhelminthes; order Polycladida; family Euryleptidae; genus Prostheceraeus; species Prostheceraeus crozeri. The sequence goes on along the minus strand of CAJQUW010015885.1, from coordinate 171,556 downwards.
AAATGAATTATTCCAGCACAGTCCGATGATCAGAAACATCAAACTTGACTATTCGCAAAACTGAAGACAATGTATCGAAATAGATCGGGACAATTCAGTGATACTTACATAGAAGTATTGGCAAAACTGCGACCTTCATCGATCTCTGCAAGAGAAATGCTTTTGATAAAGATGTATTTCCGTGCGAGAAATTATAATAATAATAATAATTCCTTTATTTTTATCCCGCTTTACAAAAAGTCTTAAGCGACTATACATTAAGCATATTACAAAAGAAGAATGTTTTCAATAGTTTTTTAAAACTTGCAAGTGAGGTTGCTGAGCGAATATTGTAAGGCAACTTATTCCATACCATAGCTCCGAAAACAGAAAATCTCCTATCACCATGCGTTACATTTGATGTTTTTATCTGTGATAGTGACAAATCATCATGATTTCTAAGACCAGATCGTGATCGTGATCGTGGTTGATAGACCGTAAGATCTTTGATTAAGTAATCAGGAGCCATCCTACGAAAGCATTTCCATACAAGAAGACATACCTTGTATTTAATTCGTTTGTGAACAGGAAGCCAATGGAGCTTATTCATCATTTCAATTACATGCATGTCCGTCTTTCTACAATCCAATATTAGTCTTGGTGCCCAGTTTTGAATTATTTGTAATTTGTGCAGTTGGCATTGTGGTGCCCCAATGAGTAGTGAGTTGTAATAGACCAAGGAAGAAGTAACAAAAGCATGAATACTTGTTGTCAATAATTCAGTATTCAGCAACTTCGCAATCAGTTGTTTATCAGTAAATCAGTAAGAGTTGTTTATTAGCAAATCGCACAGGGCTAATCGTACATCTCATGCACACATATCCGAACTTATCATTCCAAACACTATAAGGTAAACAAATATCCAAAATACGGTACATGTCGACTTGTTTCAAACCTTGTATTCTAATTTCAGATAATTGTTCAACCGCATGGTAAAGAGGCGAAAATGTTAGGATAATGAAAACCACATTTTAAAAGTTTTCACTGCAATGTGAAACAGAAAAGGGGGAGAAACCGATTTTCTAAAACCACATAAACCTTGATAGTTGTGCTGACCTATTGATTTGGAACTTCGTGTTTTTTGTGACTAAATTTGAATTAGATGATACAGTATTCTCAAGAAAAATCAGATGACATCTTGTCTTCTGTCTCTTTAAGAATCAAATTTCAACTGGAGCACTGATTTCATATGTTTATGTCATCCTACAAATCAACAATGAAGGATTGATAAGGCATAATCGATAAAGTATTTCAGTATACGAACATCTAGATAGACAGTTCTTGTTGATCAGACTTAAAAACATTTCTGTGTTGCATGATCATATGTTTTTCAGCATTTGACGTCGTATTAGATGCTACAAGGTGCAGAGAAAGTAAGGTGGTAAACACTGCACTTTTCCTTGAATAACACAGTAACTACACATGCAGCTAAGACCGCTGGGATCAAACATTAATCAGGGTTTCTACAGATTCTCAAAAACCATTTTCCAGGATATATTTAACGAAAATCAAGGACTCAAGTCATTGACTTCAAAAAACTAAAATTGATAAAAAAGAATAGACGGCGTGTCAATAATTAATTGAGAATCGAGGGTTCAGAGAAAAAATTGCCACTTTTGTCGTCAATTTTGGAGATGTGTTTTTTGTGGAACACATAGTAACTGATCTTACACTATCAATATCATTTTCGGATTCTCATCAAAACACACCATAAAATTCAAACTGAAGACCTGTTGTGTCAAATCAAGAGATCATCTAATAACACGAAAGCTACCTCGTTAAGATTCGATTTATCAGTACCCCACAAACTTAGAATATTAGGCCTACTATAAATCGCAGGTCAGGAAATAAATGACGATTTTGTAACAAAATTTACCGGAATTATAAAAATACTTTTTCTACAAAGCAGCACCAAAATTTTATGATATTTATTTAAATTTTTAAGTCATTTTTACGCCCAACTTCGAAGTCAAAAACGACAACTGCAACCTCTGTGTCAAAGAACAACTGGTTGGCTTTATGCAATTCTCAAAGTCTCTTTTATAAGTTAGACGAACTTCAAGTTTTTATCTCAACGATTAAGCCGGCATTCATTTGTGTTACAGAAACGTGGCTTACTCCGAGTGTTGAAAATGTTATTCAAATAAAAGGACATTCCTCTTTTGACAACGATCGTCAAGATAACTTGTCCGACTGTCGTCGTGGCGGAGGTACGATCATTTACTTTTTCTTCTGATGCTATTGAGGTTGATATTCCAATCTACATTATAAAATCCAGTGGCATTTAAAGCAATTTAATTAAATTCAACGGCTTCGGATCCAAACCCACCTTCTTATTTTGCGTTTACTTACCTGCAGGTTCAAAAACCGAAATTGTCAATGCCTTCAAGGATTATGCTACAGTGTTTTGATCAAGTGCTAGACATTAATCCTGATGCTTCTATCTACATGTACGTGTGCGGTTATGTCAACAGGTGTGACCTCTCCTTTTTGTGTGATCCTTTTGATTTGATTAATACCGTACAATTGGCAACATTCCGTAGTGCTGCATTGGATAGATTTTTCTGCTTCTCTTATGCATAGCTGTATCTCTTGGTACAGCTATGAAGACATATTACCTTTCAAATGACTGCCTAAATCGCGTTGCGCCAGATGTTATGTAAGGTTACAGGAGGATATCATGACTGTATGGGAAATACAGAGGTGTATAACTATGTTAAAATCCATGGGAAATACATACTTATACACCTTTGTATTTCCCATACAGTCATAGAGATATCCTCCTGTAACATACTTAAAGGATGCTCATCTCAGCCAATCAGAGAGAGGGACAGCTTGTTAATGGAGGGACAATATTGTTAAATTGCCAGGGACAATTTGTCAAAATGATTGTTTGTTATCTATGATCAAATGTCCTTTCTAAATTGAGAATGTAGATAGATGTCCATGGATTTCCGTTCATAGTGCTTCGTTCTTAAGAAATCTATTTCTAAGTCATAGACTTCTAATTGTCTAAATATAAACAGAAGAAGAAGAAGAAGAAAGTATTGGGAAATCAAGAGACGTCTATGTTGGAAATCAAGATATCAAAGATAGCTAGAAATTTGACCCTTTTGATAGGTACATCTGTACTAATTCTATGGATATGGTTTCTTTCATTTAGGTCACTGATCTGCATTCAAAATTCAAAATCAAAGTTTTGGACGTCATTCTAGGGTCAGACGGATAGGCATTTCTTTTAAGATAGTTTACCATCGCAAAGCAACACGGTCAAAGAAATCATGACAAAAAGACACGCCACACCTATTACAACTGAAGAGCTGAATAAGATACGGAAGACCACCATTCCTCAAAACACCATGAATCAGAACTACTGGGCAAGAAAAGTATTCGACGACTGGCTCAAGGAAAGAAATACAACAATTTTAGAAAACGGTTCAGAGGACCTTATGTTTCCATCGGACCGTTCAAGCGATGGTCATGAGAAATTGGAGTTCATCTCCAAAGTCACTTTGAACCTGGCATTGAAATTTTTCTTTCATGAAGTTAGAAAGAAGAACGGCGATGTGTACCCGGGTGAAACTCTACGACTATTACTATGCGGAATCCAAAGATACATCAGAAGCGAACGCAAGTTGGATTGGAAGGTAAGACGATTTTTATGACGCTCAAATTGGAAAAAAATTAATCATAAATTTAAACTGCCATAAAGTTGGAAAAAAATATAGCTTCTATTAAATCGATATTGTGAAGTAATGCAAGTTTCCACAATGGTTTTTCTATTATTTTTATTCTCGTAGTCATTTTAGAATTAAATTATGATCAACTGACTATGAAAAATAAGATATATAGGCAAAGGAATTTGGTAGCCTATACAAGTAGATATATAAATGTATGTTCCTGATTAGCTGATGTTGAACAAGTAGCATTCTAGTCTTCATATTAATAAAACTCCTACAAATATTTGTGTTATGCACATGCATGCAGATATTATTCACAAAATGTTGGCCTATACAAGAGGAAAGAATGATTTTAATCTTTTATACTAAACTTCTTTTTTTGTAACTGAAGTTTATCGCAAAAGTTTCCTTTATTGGTTGAAGTGAAAGTCCTTCTTTTGAGTTTGAAAGTGGAATCAATTTTTCTTAATAGCATGCAAATTTAGTTTAATTGAAATATTTGATAATGCTTTTTGATTGAAAAGATGAATTTATTTTATAAAGATTTTTCTCTATTCATAAATTTATCATGTACCGGTACTTCTCAAGGTACTTTTGCCATTTCAATTACTTGTGTAACTTTATTGTTATTTAGTTCGTGATGCTACTCTGTTTTTATGAAATAAATATAGTTACTTTTCCTTCCGAAAACTAGGAATGAGGGATAGTGGAAAAAATTACTTGTTTGCAATGTCGACTTTCATTATAAACTACGAGTTAAAAAACATAGTGAACTAAAGTGCGGTAATATCATAATTAATCTATTCTAAATCAAATTAATTTGTCATTACAGGTGTTTGATGATCCTGCTTTCCTGGAAACAAGGAGTTCGTTGGACGCAGCCATGAAAGTCAATACCGCTGCTGGAGTTTCCCTAACGAAGAAGCAGGCGAAGCCGGTGCCCCTGTCCACAGAAACACGGTTATGGGAGAGACAATATCTCGGTCGTGATAATCCTCGAAAATCACGAGGACGTTGATTTACCTGATTGGAGTTAATTGTGGGCTTCGTGGGGGAAAGGAGCTACGCAATCTAAAATGGGGAGAAAATGCTCAATTGACCTTGACTCGAAGAGAGGGTGACGATGTGCTCGAATACAGGGAGGATATATCAAAAACGTATAAGGGAGGTCTTCATGAACATCACGTCGTGCCAAAAACAGTAACTGTATTCAAAAGTGATGATCCTTCAAAGTGCTTATCTTTTACTTTATCTTTTACAGTTCATTGCGTCCTGTTAACGATACGACCAATGCGTTCTTCCTCCAGCCTCATCCAAAGCCGACAGCTACCACTTGGTTTGTGAACCAACCTCTGGGACACAATTCTTTAACGGCAACCATACGAAACATGATGGAGGCTGCGGGAGAAGATGATCAATATAGTAATCAGTCATGCAGAAAAACTACGGTGACCAGAATCATGAATGCCACCGGAAATAAAGAAATGGCAAAAAAGTGACTGGTCATCGCTCAGACTGTGTTTTGACTTACAATGATTACTCAACAAACATGCAAAAAGTAACATCAAACATACTAACCAATAGTAATGTGAATTTAGCTAACAAAATGAACAAAATCAACCAACGGACGTGCCAGCTGCAAGTGACAAAATTGTCATCAAATGTCCAAGTGGGATCATTATTGAAGTCCCTAATAGGTGATACTAACCCCAAATCTTTGAATGCTTCAGCGTTGACAATTTGAAACATTATTGACTTTTACTTCCTTGTATGAAAAAAGATAGCGCTAGATGACTCCAACTGCGAAATTTCATTTGATATTTTAGCCAACATAAAGCATAATGTCATATCTTCATGGACTCATAGATAGTAGAGATTTAATATCTAGGAGTCCATGATAGTCCATAATGCCACCTTCATGGTCAGTTTTACTATTTTCTATGTACATGTAGTCTGGAGTCATCTAGCGCTCTCTTGCAATAGATATTTATTTGTTAAGAAGTATAAATTTTATATGAAATACAAGACATTTTCCCTCCTATCTAAAACGTGACATAGTTAAAATGAGCATCCTTTAAGAATATGTTAGATATCTTAGTGTCCTATTTATCGGCCATACCATAACCATGGATATCCCATGACATCAAGGAGTCTATGACCATACCTAGAAATCATGGACTCCTAGATATAACACCTGAACTGCTAGCTTTTCAAATTTTTCACGGAAGGTGGACAATTGGCGAATAACTGTCAATTTTAGCAATCACGCTTGCAATCTTCCTATCAATTTTTCTGTTCAAGCCAAACGATGCCTGATATTTGTTCATCATTTGATTGCAAAAGTATGTTAGCAATAATGAGAAAAGTCGCACTATAAAACTTCATCGCTTCTCCCACAATAACAAGGAAATTTTGAGGAAATGGAATAATAACCCGTTGAATCATTTTGTCCTAAACAGAGACAAAATATGACATTGACTTATGATAGACAATATAAATAGACAATGATGTTATATATCTAGGAGTCCATGCTAGAAATGCATAATATTTCTATCGGTGGATTAGGAACAGACCATAGATTTCCATGAACAGACATTGGCTACTAAACATTGCAAAAGAAGACTATGAATTTCACTTTGATCAGAATTATACCTTAATGTCCAGTATTTGTTGCGTACTAGATAATGAATAGATTTGAGGTCACTATTTGCTATAATTAGTTAATTACCGGGAGTTGAAGGCTCGAAGTTATTAAGACAAATAATGACCGAAGAAATCTATGCATTATCTATTATAATGCATGACTTTTTCCATAGAAGTCTGAACCAGGTTAATAATTTCCAATCAGGAAAATAATTACCTGCCTCGTGGAACTTATTTCACTCTTCCCTGGAGATCTGTCATTTATCTACGGTAGATTCTGAGCATTTATTCTACAGTGTAGAATAAATGATTCTTAGTGGATTTCATTTATCCCCAAAACTAGGATCCTGTACCATAGTTTATGACTTGCATAGCTGTTAAATCGCGAAATAAATATGTTTTATCCCACTGATTTCATGGAGATAACCATTCAGAATAGTCATAGAGTTCAATCGTGTCCAAGCTACATTCCCAAATTTTCACACTACCCAGATAAAAACAATATTATCATGCACAATGTTACGCATAAATCATTAACACTTTACAACACAATTTGAGATTTTAATAGCACTTTAAACTAGTCATCTTCCAGAATAGTGCTCCTGGGAATATGAACAGGAAACACAAACAGGCCTGTGATTAGCCTATGAAAAAAATTGAGGATTTTTTGTAAAGAATTTGAGGATTTTTTGTAAAAAGTTTGAGGAATGCAAACATAGCCTAATATGATAATTGCAAGAAAAACTCCAAATTTTAGCACGGATTTTGGGCCAATCTTCGAGTCATGAAAGTCACAACGAAGAAGGTAACCCCAGGATTGACCACACCACACTCCACCACACTTTTTGAAGTTGTATATGTTTTACAAAGGAATACTGACTTGGTCATAATCATTTCCCCTGTTGTTACTAAATTAATTTGTTACCTCAAGCATTATCTGATTAGAATGTGTCGAACAGAGGATGTCAGGTCAAGCTGCTGATATCGCTCTGCTTCACGCTATCGTCTCCAATTCAATGATGCTTGTCAGATTTGTATACTGTAACTTTTTGAATGTAGGATATGTCCTCAACCACATGCATCTGGGGCTTTGCAACGATTAATTTTTACGGATTTTAGACAAATTTGGGAGGAGAGTAACCCATAAGTATAGAAAGCTTAAAATTGCTGACGGAATGCTTGTGACTTAAAAAAAGTCAGTAGTATATAATAAAGTTGGAAAAAAATATAGCTTCTATTAAATCGATATTGTGAAGTAATGCAAGTTTCCACAATGGTTTTTCTATTATTTTTATTCTCGTAGTCATTTTAGAATTAAATTATGATCAACTGACTATGAAAAATAAGATATATAGGCAAAGGAATTTGGTAGCCTATACAAGTAGATATATAAATGTATGTTCCTGATTAGCTGATGTTGAACAAGTAGCATTCTAGTCTTCATATTAATAAAACTCCTACAAATATTTGTGTTATGCACATGCATGCAGATATTATTCACAAAATGTTGGCCTATACAAGAGGAAAGAATGATTTTAATCTTTTATACTAAACTTCTTTTTTTGTAACTGAAGTTTATCGCAAAAGTTTCCTTTATTGGTTGAAGTGAAAGTCCTTCTTTTGAGTTTGAAAGTGGAATCAATTTTTCTTAATAGCATGCAAATTTAGTTTAATTGAAATATTTGATAATGCTTTTTGATTGAAAAGATGAATTTATTTTATAAAGATTTTTCTCTATTCATAAATTTATCATGTACCGGTACTTCTCAAGGTACTTTTGCCATTTCAATTACTGTGTGTAACTTTATTGTTATTTAGTTCGTGATGCTACTCTGTTTTTATGAAATAAATATAGTTACTTTTCCTTCCGAAAACTAGGAATGAGGATAGTGGAAAAAAATTACTTGTTTGCAATGTCGACTTTCATTATAAACTACGAGTTAAAAAACATAGTGAACTAAAGTGCGGTAATATCATAATTAATCTATTCTAAATCAAATTAATTTGTCATTACAGGTGTTTGATGATCCTGCTTTCCTGGAAACAAGGAGTTCGTTGGACGCAGCCATGAAAGTCAATACCGCTGCTGGAGTTTCCCTAACGAAGAAGCAGGCGAAGCCGGTGCCCCTGTCCACAGAAATACGGTTATGGGAGAGACAATATCTCGGTCGTGATAATCCTCGAAAACTCACGAGGACGTTGATTTACCTGATTGGAGTTAATTGTGGGCTTCGTGGGGGAAAGGAGCTACGCAATCTAAAATGGGGAGAAAATGCTCAATTGACCTTGACTCGAAGAGAGGGTGACGATGTGCTCGAATACAGGGAGGATATATCAAAAACGTATAAGGGAGGTCTTCATGAACATCACGTCGTGCCAAAAACAGTAACTGTATTCAAAAGTGATGATCCTTCAAAGTGCCTGGTAAATCTCTTTATCTTTTACAGTTCATTGCGTCCTGTTAACGATACGACCAATGCGTTCTTCTCCAGCCTCATCCAAAGCCGACAGCTACCACTTGGTTTGTGAACCAACCTCTGGGACACAATTCTTTAACGGCTACCATACGAAACATGATGGAGGCTGCGGGAGAAGATGACCAATATAGTAATCAGTCATGCAGAAAAACTACGGTGACCAGAATCATGAATGCCACCGGAAATAAAGAAATGGCAAAAAAAGTGACTGGTCATCGCTCAGACTGTGTTTTGACTTACAATGATTACTCAACAAACATGCAAAAAGTAACATCAAACATACTAACCAAATAGTAATGTGAATTTAGCTAACAAAAATTAACAAAATCAACCAACGGACGTGCCAGCTGCAAGTGACAAAATTGTCATCAATGTCCAAGATTATTGAAGTCCCAATAGGTGATACTAACCCCAAATCTTTGAATGCTTCAGCGTTGACAATTTGAAACATTATTGACTTTTACTTCCTTGTATGAAAAAAGATAGCGCTAGATGACTCCAACTGCGAAATTTCATTTGATATTTTAGCCAACATAAAGCATAATGTCATATCTTCATGGACTCATAGATAGTAGAGATTTAATATCTAGGAGTCCATGTAATAGAAGTATAAACGTGACATAGTTAATATGTTAGATATCTTAGTGTCCTATTTATCGGCCATGCCATAACCATGGATATCCCATGACATCAAGGAGTCTATGACCATACCTAGAAATCATGGACTCCTAGATATAACACCTGAACTGCTAGCTTTTCAAATTTTTCACGGAAGGTGGACAATTGGCGAATAACTGTCAATTTTAGCAATCACGCTTGCAATCTTCCTATCAATTTTTCTGTTCAAGCCAAACGATTGCCTGATATTTGTTCATCATTTGATTGCAAAAAAGTATGTTTAGCAATAATGATAAAAGTCGCACTATAAAACTTCATCGCTTCTCCCACAATAACAAGGAAATTTTGAGGAAATGGAATAATAACCCGTTGAACCATTTTGTCCTAAACAGAGACAAAATATGACATTGACTTATGATAGACAATATAAATAGACAATGATGTTATATAATCTAGGAGTCCATGCTAGAAATGCATAATATTTCTATCGGTGGATTAGGAACAGACCATAGATTTCCATGAACAGACATTGGCCACTAAACATTGCAAAAGAAGACTATGAATTTCACTTTGATCAGAATTATACCTTAATGTCCAGTATTTGTTGCGTACTAGATAATGAATAGATTTGAGGTCACTATTTGCTATAATTAGTTAATTACCGGGAGTCGAAGGCTCGAGGTTATTATGAGAAATAATGACCGAAGAAATCTATGCATTATCTATTATAATGCATGACTTTTTCCATAGAAGTCTGAACCAGGTTAATAATTTCCAATCAGGAAAATAATTACCTGCCTCGTGGAACTTATTTCACTCTTCCCTGGAGATCTGTCATTTATCTACGGTAGATTCTGAGCATTTATTCTACAGTGTAGAATAAATGATTCTTAGTGGATTTCATTTATCCCCAAAACTAGGATCCTGTACCATAGTTTATGACTTGCATAGCTGTTAAATCGTGAAATAAATATGTTTTTTCCCACTGATTTCATGGAGACAACCATTCAGAATAGTCATAGAGTTCAATCATGTCCAAGCTACATTCCCAAATTTTCACACTACCCAGATAAAAACAATATTATCATGCATAGTGTTACGCATAAATCATTAACACTTTACAATACAATTTGAGATTTTAATAGCACTTTAAACTAGTCCTCTGCTAGAATAGTGCTCCTGGGAATATGAACAGGAAACACAAAGGAAAGTAAGGATCTAAAGTTAATTGTCACATTTGAGCAGTTATTGAAAACAGGAGCAAAAGTCACCGTTCCTTGAAACTCCTGAGCACTTTCTCAGGTCTTGGTCGTTTCGTATACTACCGCATCCATATTTTCAAACATCGGAGTTCCTTACTTGACGTTGGAATCAATGAAATTTCACCTTGATCGCTTGGCTTCGCATTGCAGTACAGGATTTCTGTCATTCTTTCATTATAGTGTTCGGCAGTGAAATAGCATTTGTCAGCCTTTTCAGAGATACGACCTGTCTTCGTTTGGGCAATTTCCTTTGAAACCCCGGCGTTGATCAGTCTCTGCTTTGCAGATCGGCGGAGGCTGGTATTTGAATAAAAGATTTCTTTTGAGTTTTCATTGTTTGAAAATGCACTCAAGTCTTCATTGTTTAGTGTTTTCATAAGTTCACGTGTGACTTTCTCTATGGCGTGAATTCCAAACGGACTTTGTTTGTACCATTTATCTCCTTTAGGGTTCTGCATAGGAGTCAAGTAAAAAGCATTGAGACTTGAATTTTTTTACGATATGAAAACCATATAATTTGTACATGGCAATTATGCATCTGTCTGGATTTTCTTTGTTTGGGTAAATGACTGTGGTCTTTGGCTCCATTCGACTGCAATTCAAGCCAAACTTGTTGTTTTTAGATGTTCTCTCTACATACCGCAAAGTTTCTTGTCCGTTCATGATTTCCAAGAACAACTGGGAGTTATCACCGTATTCGAGATCCCTATGTTCTTGACCGGCGCGTAAGGAAAGATGGACGCCCAGATGATAGATGAGTACGTATATAATAACTGTCTTGGGTTAGAATAACCAAATGATCCGTTCCGCCACAGCATTTCTTCGTGTTCGTACTTCATCACAGTCGCTCTTCTTGCGGGCTTCAGGTAACCCTCTCTTGCAGATAACTTCATCTGTGCGTCTAACACTTTCCTACACTCCATAAATTCTTTATCGTTAAAAATGGACCATGATTTATGGAAAGTGTTATTGAAATGGTGCTGTATCATTGCAACCATTTCTTTTAGTGTCTGTGGAGGATACTTTTCATGATTCTCCTTCCTCACCTCGCACAAGAAGTAACGAAGGCAAAAGTTTATGTCACTTGTGCCAAACTCATTTAGATCTTTCAAAACTTTCAATCCACCATCTAGTCTACATCTCCACTTAGTGAACCAATCTCTAAATATTTTCATTACCCATTTAACTTTCTTTGCGGTGTTTAGTGGTATTCTGTTTTCAATAAAGCTATTAATATCGCTTTCATTTACTGGAACAAATCTGTTGCTTGTTGACTGCATGCTAGTATCAAAATGATGACCGTACAAAATTCAAATATATACAGTGAAATCATTATTTCATATCCAAACTATGGATTACAGTATACATGTACTATCACCTGGATACGAGATTTACAAAATACAAAAGTTACCACCTAGATACTCGAGAATACATCTATGTTTACATTTATGGAATAGCAAAATGATTTCGTTTCAAGATATCATAAACACAGAGATATGGCAATTTTTTACATTTACGATTATAATGAATAGGAATTTCATGGTAAATTCCTGGAAATTTCATAGAGCATAGCTCGTGAAATAAATATGTTTTATCCCACTGATTTCATGGACATAAATGTCGAATCTACTCGTAACAAAAGCTACATAGCTTTTGTTACTCGTAGATTCTTAACATTTATCTCCTGAAATCAGTGGGATAATATATACTTATTAACCTGTGGACATAGAAAGCCTTACAAAATCATACATTAGATTCCATTAATTAATTAATCAACCAAAAAGCGACTTAAAACTGAAAAGCACCGCAGAAATGATAATAAAGAAAATAACAGCAGTAATAGATACGAAGATTGAAGGAATCAATTTTATCGAATATTGTGAACTCTCTGGCAGAAAACCGAAATGACTAGGGACTGTAAAGTGCTGGCCAAGGACTGCAAAATTGAGCAAGGGCTGTTAAGTAATGCTCATGCGTTTTGAGGGCTATGGTAATACAGGGCTGCCACTCTTATCACAAATAGAAACCGGAAAGTCAAATCGGAATGGGCCCCCTTGGAGTAAAAAAATTATGATAATTCGATATCACACAATCCGATCAGTTTTGAAAGCGTTCAGGCAGAAGTTCGGTCTGCTGCAATAAAGATGTTGATGAATCCTCAGTCAGCAGGTAAACAAATGGCATAATATTGTTACTGATGTTTTTTCAATCATCAGTTTTAACCAGGTGCGCTAGAATGCATGACTCGTAAAGCTACTATTTTCAAAGGAACTGCTTTTGAAGGCTAGATAGAATATACTACTGAGACTCCTATTCCTTCACTATTTTCGTGCGTATATTTTCACTTTTCTCGTGCAGCTCTGTCATTTTCCATTAATCATGCCGTGGTCTTACACAATAAATGATCTCGTCTTTATTGTGAAGATTTTTCATGAGACCACCGGGAATTGCTGATCATGTGTTTCGATGTTTGGAAGACTGCTTCTGCAGAGCGATCTGGTCACAACAAATATCTTCACAAAATCCACGAATCAACGCAGTCTAAAAGCTTGGGTAAGCATTTCCTAATGAAGCACAATTGAGCCATTTCTCTTTCGAGAAACCGACGATGAATGGTAAAAACTTTCTGTCCATGTTGTATAAAGTGACACCGAATGTCACTGAGGATAAGAGCATCTTCATACAGGATGAAGTGCCAGCGCACTACTACCGACCGATCGCAAATTATTTGAACAATCATTTTCCTAAATCATGGATTGACCGTGATGACAGCCTATGGAATGGCTTCCCATATTGCCACATTTTATGTCTTGTAACTTTTTTCGATTGGACACGCCGAGGAAATAGTGAATTGGAGTCATCCTATACATTTGGATGAACTGGAAAAGAAAATTTGCACCGTTTTTCACCAGATTGACGAGCGATTGTGTGGAGACATGCTCTTGCGCTGCTGACCGAAGAATTAGATTGTGTTCGGGCAAATGGTGAGCAAGTAGAAAAGAAATTGTCACAGTAGTGCTTGTGTTACCAGTGTTAGCAACTGCTCTCTTTTGAATCGTAAATAACTTACAAAAGTCGCATTTAACTTACGGAGTCGCCATTTCTAAAACTTAGAAATGATCAGTGAGAGAATATGGAATTTATATGAAAGTGACGTTGGGGTTCACTGTGGGATATCCTCTATATTAACAGGAAAGAAAATTATATCATAAACAAAGTTCAAAGTAAAGCATCATCCGCCACGCTACACAGACAAAAAAATTAATCCGTGTCACATACTAGCATAAATTGACGACTAAAAACAATCGCACTTGCTCAATATGATGAAACTGAGTTCTATATTGTGCTCAAATTTTACACATTACAGACTAGTAAACATGCTTTTTAATCTAAAATGATGCCCAGACCACGAAAGGAAGAAAGTCAAGAGATGACAGATATTTGATTTAAGCCATTGCGAGAAGTACTGTACCAACGTTTCTGGATTTTTAGTGAAGTCAGTATACCTGGAAATAGTCAGTAACTCACATGCAGATAAATTTTCATCCGAACTACTACATACATCTACAATTGATGAAATACATGTAGTTGAAATTTCATTGTCTAGATGCTCGTTTTCAAAAATTGATATTTGCAAACAGGAATGCAAATAGCACAAAGGTGAGCTGCCGAATTTCTAAGCACATCAACCTACTGATGGTTTGCCCGGTGAGTTACTGATTCCTTACAATAGGGTACATTGTAATGATGACGGCTAAGAAGCCAAAACCGTTTGCAGTTCCGACTAAAAAGTGCTTGTAGGTCCGGCAATGTTCCAAATCAAACCTTTCTCTCATCTCTTGTATTTCAAACATAAGAAATGAAAAAACAATGACACATCCAAGAAAAATTTTTCAACAAAATTGTGACAGCTATATGATCAAAGCTCAGACGCCATGTCATAAGTAAACATAGCATCAATACGAAAGGAAATGCTCATCACTTCTGCAGTTGCTTGCAAGTTTTCAATTTCCGTTGATGTCCTTGCCGAAATTTAACCGCTTTTGCAACAGGTAATCACATAAAATGTTCATTCGTCAAAATTTAACCGCTTTTGCAACAGGTAATCACATAAAATGTTCATTCGTCACTCCTTTACATTCCCTAAGGTTTTTGGTAGATTTCTCTTTCATACTTTTGTTTTTCTTGCACTTCAAAACAATCGAAGCTCAATTCTCTATCTACTCCACACGAACGTAGCACAACTTTTTCGTCAAGCATTCCCACCTAAAATTATTTCTTTTTTTTGGAACATTGATTAATTGAGTCTTGCTTCTTCATGATTGACGAAGGAATCAGTGACTTGATTGTAGAAGGATCTTCTGATCAAGTGTCGCGCGGATTTTTAGAAATTGGCTGCTTTGAAATTCATGATTATTTAAAATTGAAAGGCACTTAACAGGCTGAATGAGCTCCTTCACAATCTCAAGAGGGTCCCCTCACGATGTCAGAAGGCCCTTCATGATC
The DNA here is from genome assembly GCA_907163375.1 of Prostheceraeus crozeri. NCBI lineage: Eukaryota > Metazoa > Platyhelminthes > Polycladida > Euryleptidae > Prostheceraeus > Prostheceraeus crozeri. The sequence continues at coordinate 156,331 of CAJQUW010015885.1, read as the reverse complement.
TTAGAGGGACCCTTTCTCAATCTCAATAGGGCCCTTTCACAATCTAGAACGGTCCTCTCACAATCTCAAGAGGGCCCCTTCACAATCTAGAACGGTCCTCTCACGATCTCAATGGGCCGGCTACAGGCCTCCCACCACAAACGAAACATTTTTTTAGGTTTTTTAGGATTATATTTTCCAATTCAAACGCACTAAATTTCATAAAACTGACGTCATCTGGCTAGATCAATTTACTATTATCAATTTGCAATTTAAAAAATCGGATTTAAGGGATAAGGGCCCAATATTTTTTATTGCATGGTACATGTCATGACCTGCGATCATGTTTAGACTTTTAGTACTCAACTTAATTCATGTTTATCGCTTTTTGTTACAGATAAACATGTAAATCATGTTCGGTAGTGGCGACTTGTCTTGGCACCAGCAGAAGCAGCGTGAGTAGGCCCTAGCGAACTCTCGTGATTTATTTTTTCTCTGTATCATAATTCCAGGATCACGGAATTGATGTCATTTTAGGACGTCAGAATCCAGGATTCAGTCAACCTGGATGTACCAAATGTTACAAGCCTTTGGTAAAAATTTTTTTACCAAGGGTAAAATGATTTTTGGTATTTCTTCCTAACTCTGACACACACTAGCTATTGAATGATCTAGTAAGATAAAAGATACGAAAAACAATGTTTATGTTTATGAATATAATTTATATGCCTGTAACGGCATATGCCCAAAGAAAAGAAAAAATATTTCATAATAAAACTATATAATGAGTTTGGTTGGAACGTTATTTCCACGATAACAATGAAATAACTCTTGCCATTGAATTCAATGATTGTTCTATTAAATCAAAAATATCACATCTGATTCGTAATATGATTACCATGGTCAATGGCACTAAGATTATCATACGTATATGAAAGCTTAGGCACCGCAAATTAATGCTGTTCGCCATAGTATCACGACATCTCATCATTTTCATCGACATAATCAAGCCAACCATATTTAATTCGACCTAAGTCGTTGACTGCGGAAAACACGATACTTCAGTGAAACATTCAAAATTCAGCAACGTCAGATCATTCACGACATGCATTTCGCAAAAAAACGATCGAATCTGTAGAAATGAATATCGAGATTACGAATAGCACGATATGGAGAAGATCACTGAGAACACATGACTTCATAGAAGCAATTTTCGGTCAAATTTTCGATCAATTATCAAGAAAGATTTAAATAAATTTTAACATTTAAGATGAAACAACAGTTTTTTTGAGTTTTTTTTTCGGAAGAAGTTATGTTTATATGAAGAATTAATGAAATAATTGTTATTTAGGTATTTAGTTTTTTTAGGTTGAGTGGGAGGCCTGCACCTACAATCTTATATCTTTTAGGGCCCCTTCACAATCTAAAAGGGCCCCTCGATCATGATCTTAGAGGGCCTCTCATGATCTCAAAAGGCCCTCTCACGATCTTAAAGCGCTCCCTCACGATCTCAAAGGACCCTCTAGTGGGCCCTCTCAATGTCAAAAGGGCCCCTTACAATCTTAATGTGCCCACGATCTCATAAGGGCCCGTAAAATAATGCTTCAAAATCCAAATTGTCTGCTCCCTGGTACAACATTTTCCCACTACTTAGTTTAGCCTAAAAAAAGGCGGAATTACCAGCCACACATACATAGAAATAAGTACTCAGATCTATGATAATTTTCTACGTAGTAATATCTACGTAGGACATCGTTGTCATTTCGAGTATCAAACCTCCTGGGAAAGTGTTCTATGGAAATCTCTAATCTGATCATTTGCAATATCAGTGCGGATATTGTTCAGATATTATTGATTGATTCTATACATAACAGTCAATACTATGGCATTCACAGTAACAGGGTACTTCTATCTATGATATTATCTACTTTCTCCACACAATTGGATCTTTTAGGGCCTTTGCATTTACATGCGTACATGGGTACATATTCATGTCTGTAACTTTTTTCCATCGATTATCGAATTTTTTTTACGCTGATCAAAGCGAAGGTACAAAAAAGAGTAGAAAGCGTTTTACAAAATAAGTTAAGTCAGGCCCTTTGCTCAGCCCCAAGACCACAGACCGCATTGCCTCTCTGGATATCAAGACTCACACGCTTATCAAAGTTGACATCACTAACTCTATCGGTTAATGTTGCTTGATAACAACTGTTCTAGTGATACCAAATTGTTCTAGTGTTCTAGTTGATATCAAATTATGCAATATGAGCTACTTTGTTGTCTAGTGTCGGTTGATAATAGGTATTCAATGAACCAGAAGGGCAAGAAAATGTAGAAATCAAAGGACCCCAAGAGGACGAGGATTTCTACGATCTTCTTGCCCGATGGATTCATAGAATAGCTTATCCTCTAAATCCATGATAAATGTGCAGAAACCATTGAGGTTATACGTTTATTTCTATGAAGATTTATCTTGCCCTCCCAGAAAGGCAAGGATAAAACACATTGCCCAGCGACAATTTTCAAATCACGGCAGTCCACCTTCACAGATTTTTTAGAAGATAATATCGCTATAGCTTCCTCGCGTACGGCTCGATTTATATCACGCCATAAACCTCAAAAGGTAATTGCAACTATATAATGTCACACATGAAACCATTTTGAAATATCTTGACGATGTTATTGTCGGTGCTATGCGAGCCATTATCTTCGATGTTTCGTGCTTTTAAATGTTTGTCTCATCATCTTCTTTTGTCTACCCTACTGAGTACGAATTTACCTGATTGTGACACTCTTGTAAACTGGGTGAACCATTTTTGTGTCAGCGCAAACAGTGAGTCGGGTTAGGGTGTATAAGAAGTTCACTTCTATCTGTCACCAGCGGGGTCCCTCAGGGATCAGTGTTGGGACCAATTTTATTTGTTGTTTATATGTCAAGCTATATAGCGACAAATTCAACTGTTGGTATCTGTAAATATGCTGACGATGTCACTGTTGTCGCACCGATTTTGAAGGAGTAATTCCACGATGTCGAGTTAACAAATTATGGTGAAATTAAGAATTTTGGAAATTGGTGTCATAAATTTCTTGATAAATTAAACTCCTTACAAGAAAAGTGCAATCAATTAGAACAGGAATGAATGCGAAGCAATTGGATTTATTATCTTAAAAGAAAGCAACGAGTTGTTTAAAGAAATCGAAAGCAGAATGCTAATGAGAAGATAAGGAGATGTTTTATTTGTTTGAAGTGGCTACATCGCGAATTTTATATAATATGATCTCCAATTCCTTGGAAACTTCGCTCCATGGAGAAATAACCCATTCAATTTGCTCCAAACCAGTCCTCCAAACAGCTTGAAGCCAAAAGTTTTCATGAAGCCGCCACAAGAGCAAGCTCAAACTCTTCTTCACGGAACGGTTCATCGCATCGTTGTTGAGACTAGTCTTTGAATGGTTTGTGAAATCAAGAATCGAATGCACCCACCAAGAATCACTGCCATAACAAAGCTTTTCGCTTCACACACTATATTACATCTTCACTCATATAAGTATGACGTTTGGAAGAATCTCATGCAAGCATTCGTTCTGCAAAAGTCATGTTACTTAAAAGTTAAAGAGCGTCTGCTTTGATGATTCTCATGAGTCATGAGGAATCCAAACGGTTGAAGAATGAATACAAGAATGGAACATAGGTTTGTCACTTGAAATCCGCTGAATGTATGACTCGAATTATTCTTCAGTTGTGACAAAGGAAGCTTTGCTTCCATGAAGGAGTCTGAGATTGTTTTTGAACAGGGTCAAGCGCATGAATAAGCCTATTTCGAAAAGGGCCCCTTCGCATTCTCAAAAGGACCTCCTCACAATCTCAAAACGGCCCCTCGCGATCTTAAAGGGGCCCCTTCGCAGGCTCAAAAGGGTCCCCTTCAAAATCTAAAATAGTTCAAAATCCAAATTATTTGTTCCTTGGCAAAACATTTTCTCACTACTTGCTTTATTGGAAAAAAACCGGAAGAGTGGCAGCCCTGATATGCACAAAAGAAGTTTAGATTTTATAACTAGCATGCAAAATGCATTATTTAATATATCATGAATATAATTGTAGCTATTTTAAATTTACAGTATTGAAACTAATTAATAATGCATCAAACTACAGACAAAAGAGAAAAACTGAAGAAAGATGTGAGCATTTAAAAATCTTATAATGAGACATGTCTTTCTTTAAAGAAAAAAAGATAGCGAAGTTCACAATTGAATGAACGTGTCCTATTAATGAAGATTTCTATTAAATCTATTGCATAAGTTGACGGAGGGAAAAACCACGATTTTACGATGTTTTGTTCACCGGCTACAAGTTTCGACTGTTACATCGGTCCTGGTCACGCCAACTGACACATCAAACCAGCCCTGAGCACATTTCACATAAACGAGCGATGAAATCTTCAGATGAACGTGACCAACGGTGCACGTGCAGTAGATATTAAAATAGAAATCTAAAACACAAAGTCACTTAATGCTTGCTAATCATGCACTGCGCGTGTACGACACTACAGTTACATTCAATTGCCTGACGATGGACCCCTGCGACGCCCGAAAGGCCTCGTAATCTCTTTGAAAAAAGAATTCAGTAACAAGCATACATCGACGCTTTTGGCTTCCTATAATGAACAGTATACATTGATAAGATGATACTGAGGTTTTCTGATTTCGAATACCAGTATTCTGAGATAATGCATCTTCGTCTTCATCATAATGAGAAAATTAAAAGTAATTTGTAATTAGTAATTGCCAATTTGTAAATAGGTGTAATAGTATAAGCAGTAAATATGACAACTATTACTAAAACTCATATCAAGACTTACACTCAAAAGTCAGAAGTGCCTCTCCTCGACCTGACACGCGAATTGCGCAGTCATTAGTATCATGATACTTTCGAAACCGGAAGCGAATGCCCGTTTTCTAATGAAAATGATTGCTTCCGCTTCCTGGAAGCAACTAATGTGAAGTACATTATCTGTACGGCCAATACAAACAAACGAGACCTATTTCATCTACTTCAATCCATTAACCCTCATACGGCGCACTGTTTTTCCCTACACCAACGGCGCACATGTAACATTTGTTACACTATATACTTATTTCGAGTTCACAAAGGCTATCCGCCAATAACTCTATATATTAGATGCTTAACACTTACAGTGAATGATTATCTGTTTTTATACATCCCAACACTTTGTTATAACCCCCGAAGCCCATAGAATTAGGAACTTGAAATAGTCATCTCAATTGTATCAAATGTAGGCCTAGATTATTCCCGAAAGATAGAGATAAGAAAATTGCTTTGAAGTTCTTATTGGATAGGCCTATATGTATACGTATATAATATCAATCTATTACAATATTTTTCTCAATTTATGTATAAAATGTCAGTGTCATTCATTTTTACATGATAGACAGACGAAGGACGCATGATCAGGACACACAGGGCAGCGACAAGTATCACAAACTTTACGTACTAAGTCGGCGTGTTTTGCGTAAACTGCAACGACGAGGTTTACCATCTTGTTGTGCAACTGTTGCTGAAGTCGATGAAGATCCCTCCTGAATAAGCCCAGTAGAAATAATAGCCTTTCTCACCGGAGTTTGCATGTACGGATTGATCGATCGTTTTTCGATCAAAGGTATTATCAATTCTTCACAGAGGTCACTGATAAAAGTCGACGAGCTTGTAATTTCCCTGAATAGTCTTCAGGATGCATGATCCGCCAAAGAATACAAGAATTCAAGGTTGCAAGATCCACGCAATTGAAAAATTAGTTTCATAGGCCAGCGATTGATTTTTCGATTACATGAATATGTTTGTTGAACACGCTCGTCGTAGGAATCTACCGCACCTTTCGTGAGTTGTAGTCCAGTACCATGACAGGTTTTCGACTATGACTTTCGTCCTCAGACACAGCCACTTCATGGTGCATTGTTGAAAGTAAAGTTACCAGCTTTTTCCTTTTGGTCATATAAGAACAAAGCGTATAAGGAGTCCGTGAAATCCAAACATTGACGAATACATTTCTCTTCCGCGTGTTATCTTCATTGCATCAGGAATTTCTGCCTTGTTCATTCGGAGAGTTTCCCAGTAAGGACAGTTTATTTTGCAGGAGCTCTTTTGTTAGGGGGACCGAAGTAAAAAAATTATCTACAGTTACATTCCTAAAGATTACTGCGTCAGTCAAACTAAATAATTAGATTGAATCAAGATTGCTGATCTTATACAAAAGTCACTGAACAATAATGTAACAAACGTTACATGGTGCGCCAAATAAAGGTGGTGATTAAATCTGTGTATTTAAATATAGTACGCCACCATCTAAATTACTAATAACGGTGCAAAATGATAGCCAATGAACATTTATAAGATGTCACCGATGCATTACAGCAAGGAAGCACTGTAAGAAAAATAATGACAAGACAAAGATAAAAGTGTAACAAATGCTACACGTGCGCCGTATGAGGGTTAATGGAAGCTGTGACACTTCCAAAGTCACTCTTCAATTCGCCTGCCCGTTTTGTTAAGGCAAATGCTTCTTTGAACATGGCGTTGAACATCAATTGTCTTACTTTCTTCAGATAAATGAAAGTATTTTCCTTCAATATCTGATGATAACATTTTCTGCCGTTCGGTTAGATTTGACAGCTGTTCATCGTCGAGCTTTCGCTTCACTTCCGTATCGTCCTCCTTTTTTCTTCTCATTATAATCTTTATGTAATCGGCTGGAGACTGCCACCTCTTGCTTCGATTTCGGGAATAAATCAGCATTCTGGATGCCCCCAACTGCTGCGAGATGATCCTTCACGAAAATTCTGGCCTCTAGGTTTTCTGGAAGTATGTATGTTGTGTGTAGAGACGCACTTGTATGCCGAAAAACTGCGTTCCACACTTGCCCAACCGCAGTTTTTTAATGACCAAACTCCTTAGACCCTCATAAGAACGATTGCTGTTGAGCAGGTGGAAGTACAACCTGCTAACCTGCTGTAATATAGTCTATTAGGTGTTATCAGTTATTCTTTCATAATATTTTGCTAGCTCAAAATAAATGTAGCTTACAGCCATTTTCAGGAGTGGAATTACTAACATAAAGCAAATAATTTCAATAGAAATGAATGACTGAGGCAGCAGTTAAAATTCCGTTATATTTATAAAACTAAATAGGCCTATCTGATTTGTAACTTTGTCTCCAAACTCCATGTGCTTCATCTTGAAGTCGTCGATAAACATCCACTTTATTCACTGTTTTAAGCTCAGATTTTCCATTGTTACAAAAAATCACTATGTTGAATTCAATAACAAAGAATGCAATGGAACAAGAGAACAATGAAAACAGTTCAACAGCCAGACTGAAGCAGTCGAAAATCATTCAAGTGGAAAAGTGATCATCAACCACGAGAGGAAGCAAAATCAATCACCGACCTTCAAGAACCGCATTATAGAATCTGAAACCAGATATTCTTAAAAATGCAGAAGGCTCAGATACTTTCATAATCGATAATTATCGATATCATCATGAAGACTTACGTAAAATGGTAGAACAATAAAAAAGTGACCATCTCAGTCAAAAATCATAAGGAGCCCTATCAGATGGCAAAAAAGGGGATATTTTATAAGTTATTTCCAAACAATAAACCAGCTTTTTAAAAATAGGCTTTTGCAGGTTTTATAAGCTAGGTTTTATCGGAGGCCTGCAAATATCTTAGTTTCAAAATGCCATTTTGATATCTTATGCTGGACAACTAAGATTTTAAAGCCTAAAACACAGAAATTACTGCTTATTATCGTCTATTATCTAATATAGCCGAAATTCCCGTATCGGAAGACAACTGAAATTCCCGCTAATTCCCGTTTCTAAGCTTGCGGTGGCAACCGCGGGCAAACACATAACTTGCAAAAGAGAAGGTTGCAGTTTGCAATCTAAAGTAAGCCAGGGTGTCCACACTGAGCGAAAAAAATTCCCATATATTTCCCGGGTTTTGTGTACACATTCCCGCACACTTAATATTGGCAATAACAAATTATCATAAATCTTTAAAAGACGTATTTTGTGATGTGATTTCATTATCACATGATTCGATGAAAAACAAATCTTTCTATTAATAGCTAGGCCTAATATTAGTAATCACAATCATATTGTTCTCGTATACACAATAATAATCTTAATAAACTCATAGGACATCAAGAGTACCGGTATAGAAAGTCATTCTTCTTATCAATCTTCAATCGCTGATTGTATTTGCACATAACGAATCATGTGCTCTTATTTCACAAAATCAAACTCATACGATATCAAGAGTATATGAGTGGTCCTTAAATCACTAACAGAACTTCAAAGAAATGGATTCACAATTGTCCTTCAAAGAAAAATATCTTCTTATCGATGACAGAAGATTCTCCGTCCAGTTCTTCCTTCTTTACTTTCTAAACATTGATTTCCGACATGATACGTGGCCTCTAAGTGTCAAGCTTTTTACAATCCTCTTGTTTCTTTCGTTTTTCTTAAAGAAAAATTTTATACCGTACATCTTTGACACGATACCCGAACAGATCTGAGCATTTGCTTGTCAATATTCACTAAGAGAGGTCCACCACAAACTCATGTCATCAGACAGTCCTTGACAAATAGGCCTAATGAATCGCTCATTCATATTCTCAGAAAGTATATTTTCATTCACAGAAAACCCTGATTAGCGTTGCCGTGTGAAAGTATTAGGCAACGTTTAACAATTAGCCACAATTCACAGTATTCATATTTTCCGCTCAACAGTTGTCAATTAAAATCTTCCAGTCGCGTTTCCGGTGTGTAATGGCTAATTTGATTATGAATCGAAGCCTCGAAGGTTCATCCATGAATTTATTGAATTCCTCTTTTTCTTCATCAGCACATATATACAGGTGACAATCGTTAGCAGTCAATAAATATTTGTAACAATCGAGAGAATCGGTTCTTTGAAAGCAGTCCTGAAACGGAAACCAGCTTTCGAAATAATGAGCTCACTGCTACAGTCGCGTTTATAGTGCAATGGTCCCTCTTCCATTATTTTCTGTGCAACAGATGACACAAATACAATGCAAGATTTTCGAAAATCGATAAGATTTGCTGGAGACACAATGCTCCAAAGTCAAAAATCAAGAGCATATCCTTCCTTGTAGCTACTTTAGTCTGAACGTGGATTAATAGTAACTTACAACAGATCCTTTCTCAATTTTGCTTTAGCCAAAACAGACTTTTTAATATAGAATATCGAGGTTCCTTGATGATCTGTTCACGTTTAAAGTAAGTTAATTTTAAGGGAATTTCTGACATAATAGATTATCATTATTTTCGACAGTACAGATATAGGCCTATTTCGCAAAAATTTCCCGTATATATAGGTATTTGCCAGTTTTCGAGCATGAAAAATGAATTTCCGCATCGCGGTAATTCTCGTATTTTCTGAATGTGAGGACACCCTGTAAATTGATGTGTTCAGATGAATTAGCATTTCCTTTCATTAGATATTTAGCGTACATAGTTAAATTCAGTTATGACGTTTTGCAATGTATGCAAAAATCACATTTTATAAAAACATAACTTTCACATTATATATTCATTGCTACCACATCACTGTTACTCTATGATAGGCCTGAAAAAACTAGCCTCCTCCCCGAAAAAATCTTGACCAAGCCACTGGGTCATGAGGCTAGGAAAAACAGGGTGTGAATAATACGTGTGCACAGATCTAACTAATCCTACCGTGCTGATGATCAGACAGTAGCCTATATCCAAGATAATGAGATACGTGCAACAATATTGATCTCAGCAATGAAAAATGCTACCCAGGAGAATAAGCAAGCGATCAAGATCGAATTTTTGACCACATATACAAATTCCTATGTTTTTTTGGAAATGAAGCATGCGCAGTTCAAAAATTTGTTCTTGCACCAATTTAAAACTGAAAATCGCTGCATTTTTTGATGCGATTGTGCAACTCGATTACTCATGCTACTATTTAAACTACCCTGTCTATTCCTCTATCAATCATCGAAGAAAACGTCCCAACTTGTTTCAGCATCAATGTCCATTTCAGACAACGCAGTGTGCGCTGTTTGCTGTTAATATATTTTGAAAGATGGCGGCTGCAACTAATAATAACAATTAAATAATAACTGGCCCTAAATAAAAAAACGAAAAGTTTTCAGAAGTTCAATCTCCTGCTGCCTACGAGCTGCCATGTGTCCTACATAGAACTCAATGGTGGCAAATCTATCTTTATGAAGCGATTTTTGATAAGATTTAAATCAGACAGGAAATGCATTTCCAAGAAAAAATCAGGATGTAGAAACCAAACTAAAATCTGTTTTCGTTGGTAAAGTACAATCATCTACAAACACCTCATTAAAAGAAACACATTAATGGAGTAGCGATGATGATGCATAACTACTTTGAGCAGTTATTGCTGATGATGAAGAACCGCCTACCGATCATGATATGGATGACTGAATCATCTTCTCATTCTTCTGAAAATCCTGAAGTTATTGTGGCTGTGACATTCTCACTAATCTAAATAAACAAATAGTGATTAATATACTTGGCCAAAATGAATCCTATACGAGCGGACATCGAAAACCAAGCACCATGGTTGATGTTGTCCATGTTCAATATCCTTGCCTATAAGTATGTATGCATAGTATTGAGCACTACTTCAACAAGCTATTTATTTGTTGTGATTTCCATGGTTTGCATCTATGGGTTTGACTTGACTTTCTACCGAAAAATTCACTCTTGAATCAATCAGAACATCAGTAGAAAACATAGAACAAGGAAATTTACCACAACTATGTCATGCTACAACAATGATGGAATAAGCATATGTAGGGGATGTGTAGGAGTTCTGATGGGAGTACCTATCTAAGATATTTAATATTATAATGGGCTAGATAGGGAATAGCCGTGTTTTTACCTTGTGTGCAACGAAACCAGTGAAAATCAGCTGATACTGCATAAATTTGAAAATGTTTGTAAGCGAGCAACAAATATTCCTTTTCACTGACTCTTTTTAGTAATTACAGAACTAAAACGCATTTTAATAACAAATCAAGAGATTTTTATATATGTCTAAATACTGGGTCCAAATTGCAACAAATGATAGTCTATTCTAATTTTTCAGATGTTTTCAAAACGCAGTTGTAAACAGGAGCATCCTGTTGATACAAATCTTTCAATTGGAGCTCATTGCATTATTTTTACGTCAGTTGATTATTAAAGTTGAAGAGCGCATAATATCACAAATGAAAACCAATTGTTTCATTCTTAGACAAGAGAATTTACAAGTTCGAAGTTCGCCGGCGACAATTCGCGCTCTATATGCCACCTCTTACTTTTGACTTTCTCTCTTACTTTCTTAAATAATCCGCCTCTACAGCCGAGGTTCTATTTTCTCCCTCACCTCCTCACCATCCCCACATACGGCTAATCTATCTAAGAAATAAATGCAGACTATCATTCTTTGATAATGATAGGAATATAGAGAATCCGCATATATCAATTCTCATAACATCTCTTGACATTCAATAATTTACAACAATGACAAATATTTGAATAATATCATAGTATTTACTGCGACATTTATGGAAGATAAATACTTTCTTAGTTTAAGCCTTCGTGAATTAAAAAAGATCCCTTTTTATCCGGTCAGAATGAGTATACAATAAATTTTCATGTAAAGGTAATATACGAACATTACTACTTACCAATTAGTTGCTACAATATCCACGATTTCGCCGGTTGGCGAAAAATCAGCTCGCATTAGTAAACAAATATCTACCAACTAATTATAGCAACTTTTCGCCACCTGTCGTTTTTTTAATTTTACACATGTTTTTGGATAGATGATGACCATTTTCACATGCGGAGATAGTTTTTACACGAAAATGAACATTTTAAAAAATTATCCTCAAAATCGCTACCTCGCCAGTTAATCTGTTGATATTAGCAAGATGCGTTTCCACAGGGTAGCTACTCTATGGTGTAAATGTAATTTTGCGGCAAGATACATGATACAACAGAATATACATGAACATTCGATCTGACACTGCGCTGTGTGCTGGTTGGGTAGCTTGTGACCGCTGTTCACTGGTCGTTTGCTGCTTGCAATCTCTATCTTCATGAATGGCTGCATTTCGTTGCATTGCTACAGACAAAGATATATTTAATATTTTAAAGGGCTAGATAGGAAATAGACGTGTTTTTACCTTGTGTGCAACGAGACCAGTGAAAATCAACTGATATTGCATGAATTTGAAGATATTTATAAGCGAGCAACAAATATTCCTTTTCATTACCTCTTTTTTTTTACAGAACCAAAACGCATTTTAATAATAAATCAAGGAATTTTTATGCATGTCTGAAAACAGCGTCCAAATTGCAACAAACAATAGTCTATTCTACTTTTCAGATGTCTTGCAAACCCCAGTTGTAAATAAAAGCACCCTGTTGATACAATTCTTTCAATTAGACTTCATTGCATTATTTTATGTGAGTTGATTATTAAATCTGAAGAGCGCATGTTATATAGGAATAGCACAAATGAAAACCAACTGTTTCATTCTTAGATAAAAGCAGAGTGAAGTCCACTCATAATTCACCTAATGCATGACTAAATGACTTTTCTGAACAGAAAAATGAGCCGCATCTTTACTTTTGATCATGCAGATTGTTTCTTTGTAATAAGTACGAAGCCTGGCTATGGTTGCGTACATCGTTGCTCACCGTTAGTGATGAAAATTTTCCGGAAAATTTTGAATCAATATTATGGAAAATTTTGAAAGTTTTGATTTTTTTGATAGGCCTACAATTTGAGCGCTTCAACTGCCGAGGCAGCTGCGTACCAATAAATTGGGTCTAAAGCTCTTGATTTCATCATTATTTCGATTAAAGCGATCGTAGCAATACGATTTCCGTCTGCGGATTTTTGAACATTCCTTTGCCACCAATAGGAAAATTTTGGAAAAAATTGGAAAATTATGGAAACTTTTGAAAGTTCTGATTTTTTGTGATAGGCCATGCTTTGACCGCTTCCACAGCCGAGGCAGCTACATACCAATAGAATGGGTCTATAAAACTGCTGAGTTTGATCATTATTTTGAATAAAACGATTTTGAACAAAACGATTTTGAAAAATGAAGAAATTTGAATTTTTGTGATATAATTTTTGCGTTCTCTATCACAGCCGAGGCATAGACACATCAATAGAATTGTTCTAAAACTCTTGATTTCATCATATCATTTCGATTAAAACAGTCGTAGCAATACGAATCCCGTACGCGGATTTTTGAGCATTCCTTTGCCACCAGTTGTTTGTGGCAATTTGTTGCCATTTTTAATATTACGACACAGACATCGTTTGGGACAACGTGAATTTTTTCCTTTACATAGGGGTACAATTTCATGCATTGTGAAAGATCTGGAGCAAAAATAATGCACTTTATTTGGGAGTTTGTTTATGACTTGAAAAGTTGAGCTTTGTTATGCAGCCTTGATTACAGTGATACAAATTCTCCATGTGTTGATGAACATATGAAGCACAAGCACACAGTCCAACACAGCATTGCACATGAGCGACCATATATTGGAAGATATATAAAGACTGTAAACTCGTGAGATATCTGGAAACTAAAGATATCTGTGATTAGTAGAAGAATATCTATATATGATAGCTTCTAACTTCTGGCGCATTGTCCGATATCTTCGTGGAGGACAAACTACACATTCCATTTCTAGCTCAGATGGTTCAGATAGTTCCCAATCGATTTCAGATCTACTTAAATGAATTTCAGACTTTTCCAGATGAATTGGAGATTCTCCAGTTGAATCTAAGATCCTTTCAAAGTTGAGTTTCTGACAGATATCTGAAATTCAATTAGAGAAATCTGAAATCCATTTAATGTCTGATATTCAATTGGAAAGATCTGAAATAGACATGGAGGGTGCAGTTGGTTCCAAAAGTTAACATGCAGGGATGATAGAGAATTTTTCGGTCTTTGAATATTACAATATCTTTTCAAACGACTCCAACAAGTCTCAAAAACAAAGGTAAAAACGTCAGTCACCGAAAAAAAAAATTTCAAAATTTTCCACTGGAAAATGTTCCGGAAAATTTTGAAAAAATTGGAAAATTTTCCGAAAAATTTTCTGGAAAATTTTCCATTTGCATCACTACTCACCGTTGCCCGGCCGCGCCAAACGCGATTGCCAAGCTTGGCAATAATCTAACGTGTAAATACAATTTTGCGGTAAGAAATTACCTGATACAACAGAAAAAATATGTGAATTATCAAAAAATTTGATATAAAATTGGCTTAAGCAAATAAAAACAAACAACATATATTACGCATGTTATACAACGCGCATTGACAACATCTTTGACCTTGGAAAGATTCCTTGGCCATTGGTCATAATTTTCTTTTCTTTGGAAAGAGCCAAATTCTAGTGATAGATTGATTTTTATTTTCTAATGTTCGATTAATTTCAGCTATTATCTATAGCTATCTTCAGGAAATGATTTTATGACATGAAAAAGATTTAAAAATTCACATCTGCATACAAGCGATACAAAATTACAAATAATATAAAACTATGTACAAAATTTTTGGGGACGGTATGGAAGAGTGGGAGCTATGCGGCAGGTAGTAAAAGGTTACATAGTACCATTAGCATTTTGTTAAATGACCTGACATAGAAGAAGGAAAATGTGATGTGAATTAAGAAATCTGATTACTATAGAAGGTATGTGAAAATATGTAAAAAAAAACATCTGAGTCAACGAAAGAGGAAATCTCTATAACTGTCTAACTCGTGCTTGGCATTAATAGTCGGTTTCATTTTATTTATATAACATGCCTCACGTAATCGGAGATTGGTGGGATCTTTATCAGAGGATAGAATCGTTGTTGTTATTGTCTGTGAGGAGTCATTACAATTTTTCATGTGTTTATATACCGATGAGTTGTTATTTGTCAGATGTTCTCGACAGCGTATATGCAAGCATCTTACTGTGCTGCCGATGTAGGTGTTTTTGCATTTTTTACATAAGATTTGATATACGACGCATTTTCGGAAACATAGACTGTTGTTATTGATGGGACAGGTTTCAACAGTATGTAGTATGTTATCGTGAAAATATAAACGTCAGAATCACAAGAAAAAACAAACCTCTGCGCAGTGCATTGAAACAAAAAGTAACTGAACAAAACTGTACTCTTGAAAACTTTCACATGTTCCGTCAACAGTCTGTGTTTCCGAAAATGCGTCGTGTATCAAATCTTATGTAAAAAATGCAAAAACACCTACATCGGCAGCACAGTAAGATGCTTGCATATACGCTGTCGAGAACATCTGACAAATAACAACTCATCGGTATATAAACACATGAAAAATTGTAATGACTCCTCACAGACAATAACAACAACGATTCTATCCTCTGATAAAGATCCCACCAATCTCCGATTACGTGAGGCATTTTATATAAATAAAATGAAACCGACTATTAATGCCAAGCACGAGTTAGACAGTTATAGAGATTTCCTCTTTCGTTGACTCAGATGTTTTTTTTACATATTTTCACATACCTTCTATAGTAATCAGATTTCTTAATTCACATCACATTTTTCCTTCTTCTATGTCAGGTCATTTAACAAAATGCTAATGGTACTATGTAACCCTTTACTACCTGCCGCATAGCTCCCACTCTTCCATACCGTCCCCAAAAATTTTGTACATAGTTTTATATTATTTGTAATTTTGTATCGCTTGTATGCAGATGTGAATTTTTAAATCTTTTTCATGTCATAAAATCATTTCCTGAAGATAGCTATAGATAATAGCTGAAATTAATCGAACATTAGAAAATAAAAATCAATCTATCACTAGAATTTGGCTCTTTCCAAAGAAAAAAAAATCTTTGACATAGACAGACATCCGATGATCGATTCCACTTGGACCTAAAATGCCATCTGTTAATTATTTGCAATACATGGATGTTGTAGCTTCAGCCTGGTGAATAACTCGAAGAGCGTTTATTGACATGGCTGAGCCTTATTAATAGCCAATTCCTCAGTTTAATAATCGGATTCTCACTGAATTTGTTAATAGTCATGAATTCTACAGAGGGAGTGTGTTTATCAATACTCATCAGTCTTCATGTGAATATTTTTTCTTCCAAATTGATAGTACTGCACTAAATTGCTGTATCACCGGTCTCATCTTCAACAATTTTTTCAGAGAAACTACTGAACGAATATTCTTGAAACTTATCATACAGTATCAGTGAATTGTGCTTTACATCATGTGCCATATCCAAGGCTTTTTGTCGCATTGCACACTGTACAGCCGACAAAACAGCAATTTCGCCCCATTTCCGTAATGCTTTTTTGCCATGATAAGGACCGTACTAAAATGGATTCAAATTTAGGCATCTATTTCTCATCTAGCCCTTTTAAACAATTAAATATCTTTGGCTACAGACTTAATTGTTACTTCTACGTAGTGGTGCAAATGGAAAATTTTCCGTCAAAATTTTCCAGTGGAAAATTTTGAAATTTATTTTTCGGTGATTGACATTTTTCCTTTGTTTAAGAGACTTATTATAGTCGTTTGAAAAGACTGTGTAATATTTAAAGACCGAAAACTTCTCTATCATACCTGTATGTTAACTTTTCTAACCTACTGCACCTTTTCCATGTCTATGTCAGATCTTTCCAAATGAATTTCAGACATTAATTGGATTTCAGATTTCTCTAGCTGGACTTCAGATATCTGTCAGAAGCTCAACTTTGAAAAGATCTTAAATTCGACTAGAGATCTCCAATTCATGTGGATCATATCTGAAATTCATTTGGGCAGATCTGTAATCGGATTGGAACTATCTGAACCATCTGAACTAGAAATGGAGGATGTGTATCCTCAGCGAAGATATCGGACAATACGGCAGAAGTTAGAAGCTATCATAGATATTCTTTTACTCATCACAGATATCTTTAGTTTCCAAATATCTCATGAGTTTACAGTCTTTATATCTTCCAATGTGGTCGCTCATGAATGCTGCGTGGACTGTGTGCTTAAACTTCACTAGGTGACATGCCACGCGTAATTACGGAACACCCCAAACATCCGTGGTTAAGGACATTCTATTCTTCTACCCGCGCACATACGCGCTGCACTAAGAGTCAGAAATCACTTGATCTGATGCTGTTAAAACATGGGAAATGTTTATGAATATGCGCTGTCTTCCCTGAGCATGAAATTGAGGTCCTATCACATTGTTTAGCCTCTGATACATGCAGACAAATGAGACACAAAGTCTATATAACAGGACTGCCAACTATACTAACTTATATAACTTATATTGCAGCAATATCCCGCATAACCACGGATGTTTGGGGTCATGTGTAATTACGCGTGGTTCACGCGTGAATTACGCGTGATTGAGCGTGGCATGTCACCTAGTGTTCACTTGTTCATCAACACATGGAGAATCAGTATCACTGATCAACGCTGCATAATAAAGCTTTACTTTCAAGCTAACAATTAGCAAACTCCAAAATGAAGTACATTATTTTTGCTCCAAATCTTTCACATTGGATGAAATTATGCCCCTTTTGTAAAGCAAGATTAAATTCACGTTATCATAAACGGTGTCTGTGTGATAATTAAAAATGAGGCACAAGCCATTGGTAGCAAAGGAATGTTCAAAAATCCGCGGACGGAACTCGTATTCCTACGATCGCTTTAATCGAAATAATGATGAAATCAAGATTTTTAGACCCAATTTATTGGTACGTAGCTGTCTCGGAAGTGGAAGCGCCCAAATTATAGGGCCTATCAAAAAATCAAAACTTTCAAAATTTTCCAAAATTTTCCAGAATTTTCCAATTTTTTCCATAATTTTCCACTGAAAATTTTGATTCAAAATTTTCCGGAAAATTTTCATCACTACTTCTACGTAATAAAAGGTGCATTTGTGTTTCAGGAACTACAAGGAGAAGACTCTTCTTTTTGGGAATATATGTTCGCCATATTCCAACTGTTGTCACACCAATTAATCTTTCAACGGATTTTATCAGTGTGAATAATTTTCGTCACCTTCCAAGGCAACTGATACATGTCAAACGCCAGCAAAGCAATTTCAGAAGTCCACGTCACCTGCCAATGTATCCTAATGTTCTACTCACCAACTGTAGATCAATTGTGAACAAATTTGACGAATTCGAATTATTAATGTCTGATCATCTCCCTTATATTTCGGTTATACCGAGTCTTGGTTGACTGATCTCGTGGCGACACTACTATAGTGATATTAGTGACTCAACCCAATTGATGCCATCATTGATTTTCCTACAAGAGGTGATCACGTCATAGATCAAATTTTCGTCAACTTTCGATCTGACTGTTTGCCCACTTC
This sequence comes from Prostheceraeus crozeri, assembly GCA_907163375.1. Classification (NCBI taxonomy): domain Eukaryota; kingdom Metazoa; phylum Platyhelminthes; order Polycladida; family Euryleptidae; genus Prostheceraeus; species Prostheceraeus crozeri. The sequence goes on along the minus strand of CAJQUW010015885.1, from coordinate 137,869 downwards.
ATTGCCTCCGATTAGTTCCTCTGACCATAAAGTTATTTTGTGGAAACCGTACAAGCGGGAAAACGTCGGTTGCTACTGTCAAGAAAATCGTTCGTAAATTTACAACTTCCAATATAGCTAATTTTGCGGATAATTTGTCAGACATTGATTGGAATTCCCTTGTTCTATCCTGCAGTGATCTTGATGAGGCTTGAACTTCTTCATGTTTCGCTGTATCACATTTACAGTCAGTGTTTCCCTCAACGCACTATTAGATGGAAATCTAATGATCCATTTTGCGCAACGCCACTTTTGAAGATGCTGATAGATGATAGAGATCGTGCCTATATTCAATGTCAATGGGCAAAGTATGATAGATTGAAGGTACAAGTTCGGGATGAGATTCAATTCATGAAGAATTATATTGAGAGTGCCGTTTACTCTGGATCATCACGCAAAATGTGGAATGCTTTGAAACTGGTTTCCCGCAATAAAAGAAGTTCCACATCATACAGCTATTCTGTTGCTGAATTCAATGATTATTTTGCATCCAACTTTCAAAAGTGAGATATACCTTCATCAGAGTATGACTCCATTCAAAATAAACTTTTGATTTTAAGTGATAGTCCGGGAGCCAGCGTGAAGTTGTGCAGGGAACGAGGTAGTACATAAAACTTTCACATAGCATAGTACACCTCTAACCTACTGCAAAACTTCGCGTCTGCCGGATCAGATCATTTGCTTTTCAGAAATAGAGAGGATAACAAAATCCTATGTATTTCCAATGGTAAAATTGTGACATCTGAGGTGTTGACTCCATTTTTTCGAGTTTTTGCTCATAAAAGTTACACAAATTAGTATTTTGTTGAACTGGTTATTATAGAAATCATCTATAGATCATGATCTTTCAAATGAGCTGTCATTCAGTGACAGAGGATGAAGTAAAGTGTACAAACAGACACTTTTCGTCAAAGTATATCAACAATTTTCCTGAAATTTCTATGCTAAAATTTGCAGTTACACCAACGAAAAGTGTCTGTTTGTACACTTTACTTCATCCTCTGTCACTGAATGACAGCTCATTTGAAAGATCATGATCTATAGATGATTTCTATAATAACCAGTTCAACAAAATACCAATTTGTGTAACTTTTATGAGCAAAAACTCGAAAAAATGGAGTCAACACCTCAGATGTCACAATTTTACCATTGGAAATACATAGGATTTTGTTATCCTCTCTATTTCTGAAAAGCAAATGATCTGATCCGGCAGACGCGAAGTTTTGCAGTAGGTTAGAGGTGTACTATGCTATGTGAAAGTTTTATGTACTACCTCGTTCCCTGCACAACTTCACGCTGGCTCCCGGACTATGATGCTGAGGTTGAAGCGTACTTAAAAAAGCTATCTAAAACTGGAATGGGACCGGAAGGTCTTCCCTCCTGGATTTTTTGTCGATTCTCTGACCTTCTTTCACCTGCGGTTGCATCTTATTCAACTGGAGTCTGCGTGATAGACGTGTTCCGCTGTTATTCAAGAGGGCAAATATTCGTCCTATTCCAAAGTGTGATCATCCCAAACAAGTGTCGGATTATAGACCCATCTCATTATTATCCCCACTATCCAAAATGCTCGAACGAATTGTTTTGCATAAATGTTTTTTGCCTTTTCTTCAAAAGGGTAGCAGCAAGGATCAGTTTGCATACGTTCCACGTCCCGGCATGGGAACCGTGACTGCCTTAGTTTTGACTGAGCATAAGATACTTTCTTTTTTAGATTCAGCCTCAGGTTGTGTCCGTATTTTGGCTGTTGATGTAGCTAAAGCTTTCGATAAAATTCCTCATCAGGTTATTATTAATTCTTGTCGTAATTTCTGATACCTGATTCTACCATTCAGTGGTTAAGCAGTTTTTTATGTGATAGAAGTCAGCGTGTGTGCATCAATGACAATTTCTCTTCCTGGTCTACTATTTTTAGTGGTGTAGCCTACCCCAAGGAAGTATTCTTGGGCCAGTTCTTTTCGCTATTGCCATCAATAGTTTTTGCCCCGTGTCCGATAGATCATCTCTAATTCGCTATGCTGACGATTTGTTGTTTTTGCACTGTATTAGAAATTCAAACAAAGATGATTTACTTGGTGAATGGCAAAATGTCAATGAGTGAGCTGATTCAATTCATTTGCCTATAAATATTAACAAATGTGCTGTCATGAATGTTATCACAAAAAGGAATTTTGTACCTCAACCTGTTCGAATCTTTAATGGTACATGTATCAAAGAAGTAGAGGACATCTCTTTTCTAGGTGTCATTTTTTCAAAAGATTTGAAATGGAATGTGTACATTCAGTACGTAACAAAAAAAGCAATGAAAAGATTGTTCATTCTGTATAATCTTCGGCGTGCTGGATGTCTAGCCCTTCTCATGAAGAAATGTTACATTGCTTTCATTAGATCCGTATTGACTTATGCTTACCCGTGTTTTTGTAATATCCCGGATTATCTGTTGGACCATCTCGTTGGTGTTGAAAAAAGGGCTTACAGAATGAATTATTGGTATTCCGCATACTCCTCAAGATTCTCTAATTTGTACTGCTGACAGGACATGTGAAAAATTATTTTCTGAAATTGTCAAATACGAGTGTCATGCTCTGAGAGAATTGTTTCAAAAAGCGCCTTCGAGATCATCAAGATCTGTTTGTAAATTTTATCGTCCTTTTTCGAAAACGGAACGTTTTAGCAAGTCGTTCATTAGGTTTTGTAAATAGTATTTTAGGATTCATTTCTATTCTATTGTATGAAGATATTTTAATCTTTTATTTTTCTGCAGCCTGGACTTACTCTCCCTATGTAACTCATCGAATGTTGTAATGTGCTCACTGAATTTTTTTGTTGAGACAATAATGAAGCTATTATTATTATTATTACTATTATCAGAAAATTTGATATAAAAATGGCTTAAGCAAATAAAAACAACCAATATGTATTACGTATTTCTCATACGATGATGAAAGTCATCCCAGTAGCCATTTATAATAGAATATAATGCCTACTAATTTAAATTATTAGTTAAAGTAGTCCTAATGAGGACTGATGGCGTTCTCTAATCCGCAAGTGTACAAACGCAATGCTAATGTAACCATTGGATTAATCAGCTCTTCAAAGAACTCAATGTAGCTTTCTCGTGGCAACGAATTAAAATTGATCAGCTTTGGCCCAATATCTGGTAAAAATGGAAATCTTAAGATTTGTAATACTACTCATTCTTGCTGTTAATATACTAATACCATAGTTTCTAAACATTGCCGTATACACGTTCAAAACAGACGTCTAATATACTGTACCGACTACAGATGCTGATAGTGGAAATAGAATAAGACAATGGTCACCATAGGTTAAGGAAATTAAAAATGGATATTATAAAACAGCAGGAAACAGATGAATAAAAATTGGAAAAGTGGAGGCAAAATATGGAAATACAACGATGCTACTACACCGATTACAAGTGAACTATATCTGACACTACACAAAGTGGATAATGGTAAGAGTGGATAAGTGGAAAGTGGATAATGGAGGTAAACAATAGAACTACAATGACACTCTACTACACCGAAAGCAATGAAACTATACACACTATACCTAAGACTACACATGGAAAATACTATTTCTTCACTTGAATTTGTTATCGCCAGTTTCTTCATCCGTCTATAGTACTTCATGTAATTCCACATTTCTTCATTTGAATTACAATACATCGACCACTACTTCCGCTACCGATTAAGGGATATGAAACATAATACTTCTTCCATCAGTCATGAGCAGGTACTCGTATAGTTGTGTTTCGACCCTGACCTGAACACTCAGACCCAGATGAGCGGGGTCCCACACATAGTGGCTGACAAAATGCTTAATAGGTAATGATATGTCTGGAAAGATATGTCAAAAAGATAAGTCAGACATCATGCGTTTCCACATGTAAATTCAGCAAGGAAGTGGACATTTCACTGGATGAGGCTGTCCATTATTCTTCATTCTTCTATTGCCGCGCCTCATGTTTCGCAGCCTTAGAAGACTCCAAATAACTCAATATAACAGAAATAAGCATCAGAGTGTGTCTTGAAAGGCTGATTTGTTTTTTCTTCGCCTTCTAAGTTGCTTTGAAAAACTTTGTGACCCTTGTAGCAAGGCAAACGCATTTCCTATCTTCAAGCGATTTTTTGTAGATAATTTGCTTGCCTGCATTACTTAACTGCCTATGTAGCAATCATTGTCAACGGTTCAGCTGATCTGCGGTGCATTAGCCGCAAGACCAAAATTCCACCAGACCCGGCATAACAATGGCCACTCCCATCTGCAAATTGTACATACAGCTCACTGCAGTTTTCATTTTTAGATTCTTCCGAAGTTCGAGTGCGCCAGATTTATGATGTTTGATAGGAAACCTGAAAAAATTGCGCCGAGGATGAGGCTAGGCGCACCGAAGCCAGGGCCAGGCGAGACGAGGCCAGAGCCGAGCTCGCCAGATACAACGTTACCTGCGCGGCAGACGTATAATCTATTTCTAGAATTTCAGAAACCAGGGGGGGGGGCATTGCGCAAAAGCCGGCCAAAGTTCGGTGCACGGTACTGCCATTTAAAAAGACCCAAATAGGTGCATTCTCACCCTAAAGCGCGAGTTGCAGATAGGATTTGTTTTCAACAACTTTCTCGCATCTTTATTCCTTAGCAAATTTGTAATCGGGGCCTATTCTACATTTTGCTGATCAGATGATGACAAGAGTGAGTAGCAAGCAAGGAAGTAACTACCATTAAGCCTCAAAAACGACGTTGTGCCCCGTCGCCACATCATCATTCCTGCGATTTTATTAAAAAATGAACTTTCTACTTAATGTTATTTGATCTAGAATATTTGATTTAGACCTACATTCTCTTAAGTAAACAAAAAGTTCTTCAAAATCTTACTTAGCATTCCTTGGCGTACTATTCCTACAATTAGGCCTATATGAGATAATCAATTACCATCTATCACCATCATGTCGGTCTTCATGCATCTGGAGTCTTAGTATAACACAGATTTTGGAAAATGCAAAAGCTGGCAGACTTAGCTATCATCAAAACATGCATGCATGTGTCATCAATACTTTCATGACCAATTTACAAATCTTGAGGTTTCATTTGTAGTGGTCATGTTGTCAATATATGGCACTCCGTGATTTTGTTGTAGATGTGTTCAGTGTTTTGCAGAATTTTGAAAGTATAAGTTGGTCTTTAGAAATTTATACAGCACCATGCTTTTGAAAGACAAACGCACGCTTAAATCGTTGCTTAACAACAGCCATTTGCTGCACTGATGTCCAAGTAGGCGAAAACGGAATACCAAAGAAAATTCTATTCTTGCGATTTATCACTATCACATGTATCACATTTATAACATGTATATCTGCAGAAACAAGCTGAAATTTAAGATTGCCGTTTTGGTTGGACTAATTCCCTGCTTGTCGCTGTGTAGATCCATAGTCAGCGTTTGCATCAGAACTCCTGTATCACCGGAGTGGAGCTTTTCACCTCCAATACAAATACAGTGACCTCCATATGCAACACACAGCAAAAACAGAATCAGTATGATTTTTAATCAAATTTATATCTAAAGCAACACAAGTAAGTCACCTTTACATGTACTAACAAAGTTGTAAAATGCCTATACGCCATATTAAAAAATCTAGATGTATCGTAGGCTAGTCTAGACAACCTGACAACATTGTACCAATTTATTGATTATTCACATTCAGTTAATACAGGTAGACTTGCCTGAAATATTTACATATGCACATTTAAAAATGCGCTTTGATGATGTAGGCTTAATTCCGTGAAATCTTATTTCATATTTTAATGCTTGCATTGTGAGACATATCTGTATGGACATGAAATGTACTAAAAAGTTCTGATCCGTGAATCATTTCTTGCTGCAATCATGCTCAGAACAGCAATCCTAGTCATAATCATCGTCATAAACGACTAAGTCTGTTAAGTTAAAACTTGTGTTTTCGGAATTTTTGACTTAGCAGACTTTAGCTTATTATAGGATCAGAAAAAACTGAAAATCTTCATCTAAAACTGAGTCAGAACTTGACTAGAACCACAGACTAATTTACTGCGGTTTTAATTCAACTTAATATAAGCTGAAGGACAGTCGGACCAAATTATAGATAGTCGAACCTGAGATTTATACCTATTAATTCGATAGGGAGTTCGATAGCTTTTCTGTGATGTATTTAGAAAGTGAAGAGAACCAAACTGCTCCAGTTCATCTAACGTTTAATTTTCCAAGCAATTAAATACCTTCAGTGCTCAACTGCAGTAATGGCATATTTCTTGTATTTATCATATATTTGTGATACGTGTAGCAATGCTATAGTTGACCTTAGAAGTAGACCTACTTTAGATAATTCAAGTTCATGATAGATCATTTTAGACCACGAAATCTCAATAACCGCAACCTCAGAAATTTGGAATCTCATAGTGAGTACCGGTACTCAGTTAGTGAATACCGGTACTCCGTACCCTGCACTTGCCCATCTAGCTAAGCAGTATCGTAGCATCCGTGAGTCCAGAGTTCCACCCGAGTAACATCGTACCATCTCATGGAGAGTGCTTTGCTTTGCTTGAGAAACTCTTCATTGATGTTTTGGGTGCCGGGTAGGGTCTATGTGCATTTAAAAAGAATCTATTAAAACTCAACGTTTCGTGCACCAATGACCTAGTCATTTTAACTTTCACCATTTTTAGTTCGATATCTTTAATATTTCTTTTTTGATCTGGTTTTAAAGAATTCCATTACAGCTATCATAGAGACACACGGGATACGTCTGCATAATGAGGATCATTTGCAAGTTTTGGCAAAATTAAAGTAAAAAGAGGCCCATATACGTCAGATTCTATTTTCCCGGTTCTAGATTTTTTATTAGGGTGGCAATCCTGAACATTTCATTTTATTCGACATATTTTTTTCAATAGTATGCTTGCTACCTCTGGTCCATTTAAAAATTTATTTACTTGCATGCTACAAAGCTACTGCATCAGCCAACAACAGCGAATCTCCTGTCTAGTGTGAGGCGTTCTACTTTTCAGAAAGCTCAGTTTTGCTTGACATGAAGTAGTAGGACACTGACAAGTGGGAAAGTGACAGTAAATCGTCGTAGTGGTTGAATGTCTTCATTTTCAGAGACAAAATGCGATTCTGAACTTGACCGAATTACGCCGAGGAATTTCAGATCATCACAAAAACTCTAAAAAGTGGTCAAAAGAGCAAAAGAGTAACACTGGTTATTACAGGAGAGGCCGGTAAAAATTGCCTCATAATTATAAAATAGAAATCATCTACAGCAAATAATGAAACGGTCAAATGATCTTTCATAACCTTGGGTGTTTCGGAGTCGATCTTACCTGGAAAGTGAGTTAAATTCGCAGAAGAAACAAACAAGACGAAGCAATACAAAGCAAAGTTTAAGCAAGAAAAAGCAACAAGTCAATATTGGCACTCTGCAATCTTTGTAGCACGATATGTTTATCTTTTTGTATTCCTGATTCTAGTAACCGCAGTAGTCACGTGATATTAGGAGGAAAGTTGCGCCTAAACGAAAATTTGCAATCGTCCGAGAAAGACAGAACACAAAAAACGACTGGTGTCCGATTTAATCATACATAGTTAATATCTTAAGAATTATTTTGAAGAATTGGTTAATTCGCAATTCCAAGAACTGTCGAAAACTTGAGTTGGCGGGCAGTAAATGGTTTAAAATTGGTTTAAAACAAAAATCTGAATTTCTCCTGGTCGACCAAATGACCATGCCACAAGTTTCAATGAAGCAGATAAGAGCTGTCCGGTCTAGACCTAGCATGAAATTCCCTTCATAATCAGCTTGATTTACGTTTAGTTAGGATGATTATTAGCAATATTCATTCCTTTTGATATCCAACTTGATTTATGCCACTTACGTCTCGGTAGTATTTAAATTGGCAAATTTTGACTCTTTTCAAAAGTGCTCAAGTAATTTTTTGGACCACAGAAACTCAAACTCAGCAAAAAACTTTATCTTTTCATATATAAATTTTCACTGTATACAGATACTTTTTTGAGTCGACACTCTACTTATATGTCCCTACTCTATGGTCGACACTCTACCTATATGCCTACAAGGCTGTCATGAGAATCTGTGAAATATCATCATTCGTTCTGCATTACTGTCATGATCACTCAATTCCGTTGTAATTTCTGCAAAACTGGAAAAATCTGCATGCATATCTCATATTTGGTAACAATACCACCTTTATCTCCCTTGAGGTCTTTTAATAAAATCAAAAGTGTATGCACATGGGTAGCACCGCTTTATAATTGCGGATTTACCACTCCGCCTAATATTCCTGCTCCATGGTTCCATGTTTGGCTGTCCCTCTGCTAATTTTGCTTTATACGCAATTAGGCTGCTGTTGTGCATCAAATAAATTTTCTGAAATTGAACGGTTGATGAACGTGTCAGGCTAGGATTGTAGCATCATCATTAATGCCACCTTCTTACATGGATGCCCTGTATGCTAACGATAGTTAAAAGCGGGGTGTTTGCTTGAAAGCATGCTTTCATTTTGTTTAATACATTGGAAAATTCTCTGCGTTCTTTCTTCTGGGAATTATAAAATATTTTCATTCTTAGGACTTTTTTGGATGCTGTAGTGAAAAGTGATAGGCAATAATAATTTTTCAAAAATTAGGGAACCAGCACAAGCAGATGATTGACAATTTATTTTTTTCCATTAAATGATGAGTGGGATGTTGTCGATATGCATCACTTTATTGTCCTAATCTCTGACTTGCTCTGCAACCTGGTAGGCTAATTTTTAACATCACGTGGTATTGCTTTCGAAGCTGTTGAACATATGTTTTGAGGCTGCGCAGATCAGATTTTAGATGAAGAATACATGAAAGCGCGTTGGTTTAGAATTTGCGAATTCTCTTGCAAATATTACCGCTAATTTGTCGACTTGATGCAAAGTACAAACATAGATGTCAGGTGCTTCATTGATATGTGAATGAAAAATTATCATTTTTGAACCCGCCGGTGCCACTGTTGAACATGTAGTTGTCTTAAATATGCAGTCTTAGTGTAGCATGCTTGAGAATTGCCTAAATTATGTTATGAATCTAATGCACTTGTTGAAGTAATGATAGTGAATATACTCAACGAAAGCATTATAAACAAGAACACGCGGTTTTTATGACTACACAATCATAGTCGCCAGGAGGAACTGTTTCCCTTATTCGCCGCATGCGCAAACATAGCCCGTAGGAAGGTGCGTTACAAATTTCGTTGAGGTCTAAAATATTGAATGTTTAGATAAAATTATTTGGTCTTATGCTGTCATTAAATAGGCCTATCTCAATAAGGCATGGCAAGCAAACATGGAAAGAAAAATCATGTTAAGCAGCAAGAGAACAATTTAATCACTGAGGTGGGGTGACATAGCTGTTATGAGCTCTCCTACTACATTTGAAAGCATGTAAAATTGAAGCTCGACATTAGTGAAAGAATACCGCGTGTGATTTGCACTTACACCGCCTTCACACAAATCATGCATTGTTCAGTGTAATATATGTGTAATGTTTATAAACAATTATACAATCATGTAGTAATATGTTCCATAAACATTCATACATATACGTCGAAATCAAAAGATGTCGAAAGTAATTTTAATTTTTAGGTTTTTGAGCTAAACAAAGTGGATGCATCCCGAAGTACAGTATACGTAGGTCCATGAAGCCATGAAGCTTCATTGATTTCATCAATGAAAGAAATGAGCATGTATATAGTAGATTATTTATTATATCAGATAAAAAACTCCAGTTATCTCAATGAGTAATTTGAAAAATTAAATTGTCAAAACAAGATATTTCATCAATTGGCAAGAATTTTATAATGACAGAGGGGCAGTGGAGAAGAAAAGCTTCTTGAAAGGCCGATTTTTGCAAATTGCAAAAAGTGCGCTAAAGGATAGGCGTTCTATAATAATCGATCTTGCAGGATAGCATGAATTAGTAAGTATTTTAAGAATATGTAGCCTAATTATCTATGTTTTTGTTGAGCTGCATCTCAGCCTATAAAATAGTGTATTGAGTATTGTATACATCGATATTTCATTCTAGTGGGCTACTCGAGTAGCACTCTAATACTGGTCATTTGAGTAATGCCGAACACTAATCTCTACTGTGGACTTGCATTCTAATCGTTAGCTAATTTGTGTTTGATTTCATCCCATCCATTTCGGGAACGAGAAGCCTTCATTTTTGGTTCTTGCAGAAGATGATGCCTCAATTGCAAGCTGCGTAAGAAGATAATTCAGAAAGTTGTACTTTCGAGAAAAACGACTGAGTAATTCTTTTTGATGGTGTACAAAGTTAACATATACAGTATGTATCACCTAGAGGATTTGTTGTATTATAAACAATGCTTATTATACATAATGCATTAAACATTCTAACAAGTGCTTATAAGCTTAGTTTGATACCAGCAAATTTTTTTTTGTGTTATTGATGAACATAATGAATGATTCATTCTTAAAAATGCCTATTAACTAAAATTGTCTAAATGGCGGTGATAACGTTAAAGCCATGATCTTTTAATGTATGAGTTTGTTAGTGTGCATAAGCATGTAATCATGCTTTCGAGTTACTTAGGTGATTGATATGCTATCTTGTCAATTAAAAAACTTAAAAACACTGGAGACTCATGGAATCTGGCGATCTTTTCAATACAAAAATGAAGTAATTGTTTATTCACATTTAATTTGCCATTTCTGAAAAACGTTTTTGATCAAAGAAGACAACTCTGTCATCAGAAATACTTCAATGAAAAAGAAAGTGGAATACTAATTCAAAGTAAAATCTCGAAAACAACTGTGGTAGCCTATAACTGCACTTTTGCTCAAGGGCACCTTTCCCCCTCTTCAGACAGGGCAAGGGGGGCGATGCCTCCCTTAGTCCCCTTGTTCCGGCATCGCTGCACGTAATTGTTGGAAATCAAGGAGCGATGTTGTTAATCAATGAATTGTTTCACCATTTTGTCAATGTTTTTTTAGTCGACTTATAGCTACTGAAGTTGTAAGCTGGTATTAAGAAATTGGGATGGATAACCGTTAGCACCGTCATCATTGAGATTCAAACACAGTTGACTGACTTTTTTATGAATTAACTAATCTATCAGCGTTATTTCGTGCTCCAATACTGATTGTTCTCAATCATAGTCTTGATTGTTATGTAGGTATGTTTTGGAAAGAAGGCCTAATTCTTTGTCAAAATTCTTTGTATGCTAGTTTACCACCTTTCTAATCCAGTTAACGGGTTTATCAAATATAATTTTGATCGTTCTTATCAGTGGAAACTTCTTCAATTTGAATATTGAATAAGTGTCGTATTTTTTACAAATATTTTGTGGTGGCCTTTACCACCCCAACACAGAAAACCCCGAACTTTGAAAATTGCAAATTGTCCTCAATTCAGTGCAACTCTTTTATGCAGTAAACTGAAGCAGGCATCATGGGAAAATAATGTATGGAACCTTTCCTCTACCGGTATGTCCATAGCTAGTGATTAGACTAAACGAATTAGGCTACATCCTTATGCGGAATAAGTGGTCTCTATAACTGCTTAAACTCAGATGGCCCATGAGATTCACACCTCTCTCTCTCCCCTACGATGTGAAACTCGTTTGCACATCCGCGGGGCACATTCGCGCAGGACCTTTTTGGATTGATGACATTGGCCTATTATTTGAATTTATAGATCACATGGACTAGTTGCCTTCTATATATAAGCTTTGGAGTGGACACTGAATTGATCAGAATACGAACGAAATTGCAGGCTTATGTAGCTAACCCGCTAAAGAGTGCCGGTATAAGGCCTATCTATAGGTACAAGCGAGTTGGAAATGTCGCTTTTGTCTAACATGCCATTTGAATAGGATGTGAACGATCACAATCTGCAAAACAGATGAAGCAAAGGGATCTACATGCAAAATCGATAAAAATTACCCACTGCAAGCAAGGTCCGACAATAACAATCGCAGCAGCAAGGAGGCACCTAGCTTAGTATCGCGGCGGCTATTGAAGGAAAGATATCAGCCTCCTATGCGTTGTCCGCTCAGCTATCAGTGCTGATAAGGAGCCTAGTGGAATCACGCTCAAAAGACTATCTACTCAATCATCGATTACAATAAAAAAACAGGAGGACCCAGGTGTGAGTGATAATTTCGTTTTTATTTCACTAGACGTTGCAGAAAGCTGTCGAACGTTTTCGAATAGCGCCCACCAGCTATGATCACGCCAAATTAACAAGGACCTTAGTAAATTTGTCGTGATCATGGCTGGTTGACGTTATCCGAGTACGTTCGACAGCTTTTCGTAACGTCCACTAGTGAAATTAGAAGGAAACATCACTTGCACGTAAGTCCTTCCACTTTTTGATTGTAATTAGACTTGTTTAGATGTCAAACATCTATTTGGAATCAATCATCGATGTCTAAAATGTTATTCACATTTTCTGGGAATGACATATTTTTTGTATGTTTGACATCAATTGTCAAATTATCGAACTAATACAAAGTTTGCGGCAATGGACACAAGTTTCACGTGCACTTGAATAAAAGTGTTGACATCAAAGAGAGTTGAAAGTCTTCGAGTTTGTTGTGTTGCATCAATTTGGGATTTTTAATCACAGAAAGGAAGATTTTGTCTAAGAAAGGAATTCATGCTAATAAATCAAGTTTTTGGAAGGTAGAATTCATAGATCATTTTGGTTTCTAAAGCAACTCTATGATTATGGAAATGTCTACGAAAGCACCCTACCAACTGCTCCACCCACGGAGCAAGGTCTTGCAGGTTCCATGTTTCTCAAAAGTTGAATTTATGCAATAAGATAAGTCACTCAAACTGAAGCTATCATTATGAAAAACATTTACAGCATCGAACAATTCTGAAGCAGTCAAATTTCTATTGTCATCGATAAGAGATAGAAAATGCAGATTTTCCATTTATAATTTGCACGAATGTGCCCCATTCTCCCCTATAGCGGTAAAACGAATTCATTGGAATATCAGAGACATGTCATGTAAGAATGCCAATACAAATTACATGCACAGCAAAATTGATGATAATATGGGTTTATGATACGTTTGATATTGATGAAAAAATCTTAAAATATTGTCGGTAGATTATTACCCGCTCCGTTGACCCGTTTGGACCATAAATTATGTGTCCACTAGGGCTCCACCGTTACCTATTCCCGCCCCTGAAATCGTTGCACAACCCAAAGCTTATCTTTTTTTATTTCAGGGCTTCCGGAAATATGCTTCGGAATTCCGGCTTTTTTAAAAAAATTTAACAAAGTAGTGGGAAAATGTTTTACCAAGGAATAAATAATTTGCTTTAAGCAGCTTTCTTGAGATCGTTATGAGGCCCTTCTAGATTGTGAAGGGGCTCTTTTGGCATCGTGAGGGGCCCTTCAAGATTGTGAGGGGCCCTCTCGAGATCGTTATGAGACCCTTTTAGATTGTGAAGGGCCTTTTTGACATCGTGAGAGGCCCATTAAGATTGTGAAGGGGCCCTTCTAGTATTGTGAAGGGCTATTTTGACATCGTGAGGGGGCCCTTTTAAGATTTTGAGGGTCCTCTTGAGATCGTTATGAGGCTTTTTTTACATTGTGAAGGGGATTAAGATTGTGAGGGGGCCCTTTTAAGAATGTGAGGGGCCCTCTTGAGATTGTGAAGCGGTCCTTTAAAGATTGTGAGTTTTGATTGCTTTGATGCTCTACAAAATGCGCCTTTCAAGAGGCGTGCTAAAAAAGAAAATTATGAAAGAGAAATATCTACCAAAAGTTTCATGAATGCAAGGGAGTGACAAATGAATATGCGATTACCTGTTGCAAAAGCGGTTAAAGTTCGGCTAAGACACCAATGAAAATTGAAATCTTGCAAGCAACTGCATAAGTGACAAGCATTTCCTTTCGTATTGATGCTATGTTCACTTATGCCATGGCGTCTGAGCTTTAATCAAGTAGCTGTTACAATCTTGTTTAAAATCTTTTTAGATATGACATTGTTTTTTCATTTCTTATGTTTGAAATGCAAGAGATGAGAGAAAGGTTTGATTTGGAGCATTGCCGGACCTACAAGCACTTTTCAGTTGGAACTGCAAACGGTTTTGGCTTCTTAGCCGTCATCATTACAATGTACCCTATTGTAGGGAATCAGTAACTCACCGGACAAACCATCAGTAGGTTGATGTGCTTGGAAATTCGGCAGCTCACATTTGTGCTATTTGCATTCCTGTTTGCAAATATCAATTTTTGAAAACGAGGTATAGACAATGAGATTTCAACTACATGCATTTCATCAATTGTAGATGTCTATAGTTCGGATGAAGATTTATCTGCATGTGAGTTACTGACTATTAAAAAGCATACTGACTGCACGGCTAAAATTTGAGAAAAGTTAGTACACTACTTCTCGTAATGGCTTAAATCAAATATCTCTGTCATCTCTTGTCTTTTTTCCTTTCGTGGTCTGGTTATCATTTCAGATAAAATATCATTAACTAGCATGATGTCTGAAATGTGCGATAGTTTTTAGTCGTCAATTCATGCTGTGTGACATGGATTTTTTTTGTCTGTGTAGCGTGGCGGATGATGCTTTACTTTGAACTTTGTTAATGATATAATTTTCTTTCCTGTTAATATAGAGGATATCCCACAGTGAGCCCCAACGTCACTTTCTCATAAATTCCGCATTCTCTCACTGATCATTTCAAAGTTTTTTGAAATGGCAATTATCGACTCAATGATGACTTAAAGTTGTTACTTATCATTCAAAAGAGAGCAGTTGTTAACACAAGTAACACTGTGACAATTTATTTTCTCCTTGCTCACCATTTGCCCGAACACAATCTAGCTCTTCGGTCAGCACCGCAAGAGCATGTCGCCACACAATCGCTCGTCAATCTGGTGAAAAACGGTGCAAATTTTCTTTTCCAGTTCATCCAAATGCACAGGATGACTCCAATTCACTATTTCCTCGGCGTGTCCAATCGAAAAAAGTTACAAGACATAAAATGTGGCAATATGGGAAGCCATTCCATAGGCTGTCATCACGGTCAATCCATGATTTAGGAAAATGATTTTTTAAATAATTTACGATCGGTCGGTAGTAGTGCGCTGGCACTCCATCCTGCATGAAGATGCTCTTATCCTCAGTGACATCCGGTATCACTTTATACAGTATGAAAAGGATGTTTTACCATTCAATGTCAGTTTTTCGAAAGCAAAATGGATCAATTACGCTTCATAAGGAAATACCAGTCCATGCATTTAGACTGCATTGATCCATGGATTTTGTGTTAAAGTATTTGTGGTGACCAGACCGCTCAGCAGAAGCAGTCTTCCAAACATCGAACAGCTGAACTACAATTTCCATTGGTTTCATGAAAAATCTTATCAATAAAGACGAGATCTTGTATCGTGTGACGTCTTGGCATGATTAATAGAAAATTACATCTGCACGAGAATAATGTCTTTTAATTTTGAATGTAAAATTTTTGAACGAAATGAAGAAGTTAATTTTTGAATCAGTTAAGCTGATTAATCGTGCTGATTTTGCGTTGTGGGAGGGGGAGGAGTCTCATTAATACTTTCTATCTAGCCTTCAAAAGCAGTTCCTTTGAAAATAGTAGTTTTCCGAGTCATGCACTCTAGTGAACCTGGTAAAAACTGATGATTGAAAAAGCACCAGTAACAATATTATGCCAATTATTTACTTGCTGACTGAGGATTCATTAGCTCATCTTTATTGCAGCAGACCGAACTTCTGTCTTAGCGCTTTCAAAACTGATCGGATTGCGGGATATCGAATTATCGTAATTTTTTTACTTTAAGGGGGCCCACGGCTACGCATTTTGGGGGGCCATTCCGATTTGACTTTTCGGTTTTTATTTTTGATATGAGTGGCAACCCTGTTATTTTAATCAACTTCATTCGCGTACTCATGATTGATTAGATCGGATTTGATCGATGTTAACTGATCATAAATTAATGCGCTATAATTTGCACTTAAACTCATGCAATTTTCGTGCAATTCGATCGATCAATTTCATCAATGAGATGCAGATGGTTCAGGATAAGAGGAAAATTTCGTCTCTAAAACATCTCAACCAATATAGGTCTACTCAAATCATAAAAGTAAAAATCTTGTCAGCGTATTGAATTAGTTCATCAATAAACATGGTCACTTTTAATTGGTTTTCAAGCGATGATTCCAATCTGGACACGTTGGCTAGAAATTTGCCTGTTGAAATTTTGTCACTGGTCGAAATTAAATGTTTCTCTCACCAGAGGCATCAGCACAAAGATAAAGTTAATCGAGTGATTTTTTCAAAAATTGTAGGTAGTCGTGATATGAATGAAATTCCTAGTCCATAAATGCTTTTCAAGTTATGAGGAGCCTGATTAAAATGTATGACTGCTGTCAGACGACTTGTTCCCTTGTTGAATAGGTATACTGCTTGACTTTACCTCTGCAATGCAGTCCGCAACTACTTTTTGTAACAGTTCCTATTTTATGAGCTGCATTTTCCCTTTTTCGAGCATACGGGAATTGTCAAGCAGTTGAGATATGATCAAAATATGGGCCATTGATTAACGATGTGTTTTAGTGATAAATGTAAAATACCAATGTCAAACAACTTCTTTGTTATGAATGTAGCACAGTAGATTTGCATGCTGGTCTGTTCAATCTGAATTACTTGGCTGCCCCATGCATGAATTGTATGATCCTTTTTGCGTTATTAGACTTTAATTTTCCATTTTCTTCATTGTCACTTTGCCAGGTGAGGATGAATGCAGTGCTTATGCGAAACGTCGAGTTAATTAAACTTTCTGATTAATAAAACGTCTTGAGAAAGATGATGCATCTATGTATATATTTTAGGTGCACTTTAAGGTCAAATATCACGATACTTAATGTATAGTTTCCCATTCATGCGTCCATGTCATTAAGATCTCATATATTCAGATGACATTTTCATGATATGGACGCATGGATGGGAAACATTGCAGAACTTCGAAAATTGTGCTACCAGTTATTTTCCAAACTTAAAATATGCTTACTACACAAATTTTGAAATCTTTTAATTTTACAGATTTCACTGATTTTCCCCGAATGTGCTGACGGTGTTATGATGACCATTTTCAATGATTCAGAGATGAATTGCCAGTTAATGTGTTTTGAGCAATTTACTGAGTGCTGTTTCCAAAACGCAACAAATTCAGTCGTAGCAGATGAAGCAACTGGTAACCAATTACTGCGGCTGCGTTCACCACAAAATGAAATTGGATTTATTCATGAACTTGGTTGAATTAATATTAATTGTAAACCAAAACTTGAATGTATATAAGCAATTATCTAACTTTATGAGCAAGTTGTTAGCTGGACATGAATGAATATGGTTTGTAATTTAATGCATGGAAGAACGGCTTAGGCTTTGAGGGATTTTCAGCTACTTCTCAAGTTAGAAATGTTTCATAGTTACTGGTAAAATCGTTAAGAAACGATTTCTGTAAATCGTTTCTTAACACTCTACATCTCTCCTCAGGCAACCTTGACGTGATGCCTTCCTCGAAGGAAATGTATTATATGAAATGTTATTTTCCTTCAAAGAAGTATATTTCTTGAATAGCTTATCTTCTTCTAAAAGTATCTCAATCCAGGGGTGAAAAAGATAGTCATCAAGATGAATAAATAATTGACAGCTTAACAAATCAGCAATCGCAATTATTATCATGTTTACATAAAAATAAGAATTTTAGAAGAAGGGATCATGATAAAGTCATGAATATGGGAAAGTGATAGCTTTATGAATTCTCTTGCACCTAGTAGTTATTTCATTAAGGCGCGCTATGTACAATTAGTGAACATATTCTGTAAACTCATGCCTCTCGCAGAGTTGATTCGTCGATGCGAAGTAGAAATTGAGCGGTATAGAATATTAGCGTTGCGTTTTTTATTCTAAAAGTACCGTTATCCAATATGCCTATTAGCGATAATCAGATGCGTCATCTCTATATCGTGAAGTTGATGATTGCGCAATCGTGTTTAAACCACCAATCAAACATCAATGTTTCTGTTGAGAGTAAGAATCAAATAGGCTACCGTTTTCCTCTATTTATGCACTCTCTATCAAGACATCTCCCTCTATTAAGAAATCAGTTAAAATTGGCGAAATCTTTCAAAACATCTCGCTCTGTTAAGGCATCTCCCTTTTTTGACACTTCTTTCTTTAAATGTTACTATATAGGCTAAATATTCATAATACACAATGTGCGCTGTCGGATTGGAAACTGTCAGTATCACTCTCTGCAAAAATTGAATCTTCGCTGACGCTCGATAGAATCATCGATGTTGGTGCTACAAATCTCAGTTGAATTTTCACTCTCGAGCTGACTGAAGCACCTGTCTTCTGAATATCTTGAAGTATTGCTCATGTTTTGAAGAGTTATACGGCCAAAAGTACAGTTAGTCGCGTCTTTTCATTGCCTGGCTGATTGATGGATACAGTTCGAGATCCTTTTTACAGTGATTGTAGTGTTGAGTGGTTCACAGGACCATGCAACTACTTCACACGCTACTATTTCTTGAGGTTCGTGCGACTGTTTATCTCCAACTTCACGTAATCCAAAGAGCCAAGTTGCAATCCGTTGAGCAGCATCCTCGGGCAATGCTGTCGCGATAGTAGTTCATCGATGATGCGTTGGCTTATTGCACTTCAAAAAACGGGTGACGGATTCTACGAAAAAGTGGACAAAATAGTGATTTTTGAAATCTTAAATCAAACCATCAATTACTATCCAAAATTATCGCCAAATGTCCGAATCATCATAATCTATCATAATTTCTATGATATTTTGGGCATAGGGTTGAAATTGAAGGTCACTTTTGCTCAAAACATGAAAATTCACAAAAATTGGATTTTTGTCTCTTTTAAGTTATTAACAAAAAATCTTGCATCGAGTTGCATTTTGATCGAGGACAGCAAAAATTATGATTCCGTGATACAAAGGAAGGAACGGTGTTGTTGCAGCGGAATTTTAAGTTACTTTGACACGGCTATTAGGGCACTAGAACTGGGATCCTCTAATTCGTCACGTACGTCAAAATTTCAGGCATAAGTTTTTCCACGCAATGTGTAACTTCAGTAACATGGCTGAAATTCAGAATCCTACTGAAAGTCATATATATAGCCTCTACGATACCGTAGATATTTCGGAGGTAGACGGTCGATCATAGGGTGTGTCAGGTGCGTTCGTACGTGACGACTATGTTCAATGTCATTCTCATAGCTACGTCAGACGCTTAGTCTCAGCAGTGAACGTGTTATTCCAGGAAATACGTCACACTAGGTTATTTATCAATGAGAAGTCAAACTATGAACCGCACTATTCCTGGAAATATTTCCGAAGTAGGCCTACCTTAATTCTCGGAAATCTTTATTTCCTCCTATATTATTGGTTGACAGCCGTAATCGAAGTAATTTTGTGTAGAACATTTCTTCTGATTTTAATTCGAGGTAACAAACTACGCCTAACCTCATGGACAAGTCATCGTCAGAAAGATCATAGCAATATTGGGCCAAACGGATCAACAACATAACGTATAGAGAAAGCGAAAGAAGACGACCTGCAGCAAATCGACCAAAAGAAATAGTGAGACAGAAAAGGAAAGTTAAAATATCGAGTAGAGCGAGAAGTCGGAGAAACAGGGATCGCAAGAACGAAAGAAGTACTTCTCTATCTTTACCGTGCACTCAGACATCTGCTTTCAGTTCAGGAACAAAACTTCAGCAATGAAAGCAGTATGCAGAGCATGGAGATAAATCAGAAACACATTACTCAAATCCTGAAAAAGAAGGAAAGAGGGCATTTCAAATACTACTGCGGTGCATACAGTGATCCTTGAAACAAACTTAGAACTGTCCAACAATAAGATGACTGGATGCACTGGGCCTACGCTTCTTACGAAAGACTTGTCACTTGGATAGCGAAGGGTGACATTCTGCGAATTGTATCTGATTAATCGTTGGATGAACAAGACACATTTTTTCTACATCACCATCACAGTGCAATTTCTTACACAGATATTTGATTTCAACGAGATGTTTCTTACTAAGCATTATTTTGTATTTACTCGTATTTGTACAGTATATCTGTTCAGTTTCATCGATTCATCTTTTCGAAATTATTAGGCCTATTCTACACGAGACGAAATACTATAATGCAAGCGCAAGATGTTTTTATAAACAAATGGATCTTTCATTTTACTGTTTCACTAAACAACATAAGTTTTTCAGATTTAAGAGAAAAAATCACTTGAGATAGCCAGTACTAGTAATGAATAACATCATGAAAATAGCAGAGCGTCACGTACGTCACGAGTGCACCACGTACGTCACATGCAACATATTTAAAGATACAAGTACAATTGAGTTGCCATAAGCAAGAGGAACCAACAGAGACTTAATTTTCTTAGTCTCGATACAGGTACCTGTAGATCGATTGTGTGATAAAAGTGTTTTTCCGAAGGACAAATTAAAATTGAAGTAAGGTATGTGAAAAACCATGTTCTTTCTACCGTCACGTATGCACAGAGGTCTAAATCAATGTCAGGAGATAAGAAATTAACGTATGAAATTTCTTCTACAGCAGAAGTTGCAAGTAAAGTTGTGTCACAGTGCACACAAATTTGTATGAAGAAATTTGTATTCAAAGTGGTTCAAAATTTGAAATATGTTTCTCCAAAAATCACGTACGTCACGTGTAGAATCCCTCGGGTACACCAACCAGACGATGCTTGATAATTTATCTGCAGCACAAATTATTATCTTTCTAAATGTATGTATGTATGTATGTATGTATATATTTCAGAAATGAAAATCAGAATGCATTACATTTATAGAAATCTCAAGATAAAGTTAATAAAATGATCCTCATAAAACTGAGTGGCGGATCATGGCACAAGTGAAAGGAACAAATGAATTGCTTCTCCTCGACGAGATGGAAGTTGGTTGGATTAGGCGATTTGAACGGCTGGAAACATTCGGTATGATGTCATGGAGAACATGATCTGGGTCATGCAAGGCATCCAGGAAGAGACGAGACGCTGCTGCATGACGCCTCTGCTTCAAAGGTGGAAGCCTTGCACAGTTAGTTACAATCTGCCAGATGAAAGTCCATTGGTAGGGAGCACAACAGGCGGTGAACACGGTTTTAAAACCGTTCAAGCTTCCTTTCAATCACTGTAGGCAAAGACACAAATACCGGAGATGAAAACTCGAAAGTGCTGCGGATGAGAGCAAAATAGACGCGTCTCAAGTCGGGTGTAAAAGATAGTGGCTTGAGTGTTCATAGACCGTACAACCTCTGATTTGCAACTTTGAGCAATATATTGACGTGAGATGACCATGATAACTTGTCATTTATCACTACACCCAATACACGCAGTTCGTGGACCATTTGCACCTCGCTGATTTGAAATGGATGGCAATCACTGGACTTCTTCAAAAAGAGAGACTTTGATTTGGATGCATTGAGAGTGAGTCCAACTTCGTCCGACCATCTGCAAACATTATCGTGCTCTTGAAACACATCAGCACCAAGGGTATTCCGTGACAGGGGAACACATAATGAAACATCATCGATATATTTCATAATACAAGTAGCCGGATTTATTGGGTTCAGAGTTGCTGACACTGCACAAAATAAAAACGGTCCAAGGAGTGATCCCTGAGGGACCCCTGACGTCACGTCGGACGGCCAACTATGTGCATCAAAGACACGGACAGCCTGAGTTCGATAAGTGAGATAGTCCTTCATAAGAAGTACGAAGCCAGATGGCAGGCCGATGTCCAGTAGACGTTGTATTATAATCTCATGCCTCAATTTGTCGAATGCCGTCGTATAGTCATGGGCGATTAATCGCACACCATTCACATCAGGATCATCCAAAAACAAAGAAATATCGTCAACCAACTAGACCACTGCTGCGGTCGGCGAGGACCTCGGACGACTACCAAATTGATTCATTCCGAAGGAAGATATCAAGGATTGCTTTACTGCTCCGTGCAACAGAAAGTACTCCAATAGTTTCCCAGGAAGCGGCAGTAAGGAAATGGGACGAAGGTTGTTCAATTCGACTTGAACGTGTTTCGGGACAGGCACCACATGACCAAACTTCCAACAAGTGGGAAAACGACGTTCCTGTATAGCAAGAGAAAAAAAGATGGCATAGAGGTCCTGCAATAATGGGAGCAATGGCTTTGTACACAGTTGTCGGTATCATGTCACTTCCGTAAGCTTTGTGACTAGGGATCTTGTTTATGCGAGCTTCAACATCATGTACTGTGATATTGACTGTACAACAATCATTAGGGATGTCGAAGGAGTCCATAGACCTGCCTGGGACAAATACATCGCAAAAAGCGTTATTGATCTTCTCTGCAGCAGGGAAGGCTCCGCCCAACTTTGTGCACAATTGTATAAGGGGATCAGAGCTCTTTGTACCTCGAATCGTATTCACTGAACGCCACATATCTTTCGAATTCTTGGAACAACGTCTCATGATAATGAAATGTCCATCATCATCATAATTATTGCTACTAATTTCTTAAGTATTATGTAGAGTCCCTACGCGGCAGAGTTGTCAAGTGGTACGCGATGAGATAAAGTTTGAGTAACACTGGTCTACAGATAGACAGAAAAATATTTGACGTGAAATGAAATCCAATTAGACATCTTCTATTAAGGCATCTCTCTCTCTATTTAGACAGTGTTTATCCGCGAAAAATTGCTAATGAGACAGTGTCAATAGAGGAAATATGCGGTATTTCAATTCATAGTCATTGAATCTTAAAGTCTGTGGTAGAGTGATTATGTATAAATGCTTTTTCTGATTTCTTAACCTCTTTTTTTCAGAATGGACTTCAGTCCAGCGAATGTGGAGACTGTCCTCGAGCATTTCTACAGTGCCAACTTCAGTGTGGAAGCCAATCAATGGCTTATTGTGGCACAACAGTCAAATGAAGCATGGGAGTTTGCATGGACGTTCTTGGATCGTTCAAAGCCAGAAGTTGTGCAGTTCTTCGGTGCAAGCACGCTTTGTTACAAAGTAATGCAACACTATCGCGAGTTGACGGTGGAACGTGGTCTAGATCTAAGGAATGGACTAATGCATAAGCTGCTGGAATTCGCTGAAGGCCCACGTGGAGTTCTCACGAAATTATGCGTCTCTCTGGCTCATGTCACGTTCCGTTTGACGCCGGATGAGTGGCCTTCTCCACTTGCTTCACTCCTCGATTTCTTCTCGACAGTCGGTGGGGAAGAAGAACGATCTCATCTCGTATTATTGGAGCTTCTGCGAGTTCTGCCTGAGGAGTTCTATACTGCCTTCTTACCGGCCCATCGTAGAGCTGGAGTGAAAGCTGCTCTTCAAAAGGATGTCGAACTGGTGATGAATCTCTTTGAAGGAGTTTTATCCTCAAATTCTCATCCCAAGGAAGTTTATAATGGCTGTATTGTCGCATGTTGTTCGTGGCTGCATTTCTCCGTTAGTTTTGCAGAGAGAACTGCTCTTGTTCAACGATTCTTCGCTGCTTTGAACGATCCTGCGTTGTTTGACACTGCTGTTGAATGTTTGTGTAATGTTTTCTCACACCCGGACACATTGAAATACCCATCCACCATCGAAAAGTTGCTGCCACTGGTCATACATCTTCAACCGATGTTGAATAAAAGTATCGCTGATGAAGATGCCGACATGAGCGGTGGACTAACGCGGCTACTAGCTACTCTTTGTGAAAGTCAATGTAAACTTCTGCTCGACCTCGCATGCAGATCGGAAACCGTGAAGGAGGAAGATGGTCAGGTAAGTGCTGAAGCGTGTGTTTGTGACGTGAGGTAGTATGAGGGAAGACGAATAGTATGGAGATTAGCTCTTTCTGTGGGATGTGTAATTCTTACATCCCAAATCGTACCATTTCTATACATTATGTCGAATTTATGATATCAGTGCGCTGTTGGTCTCCGTGGCGCAGTGGTGAAGTGCTTGGCCTAGCGATCCTTTGGTCCAGAGGTCGAGCCCCGAAAGTGTCGTTGGAAGTCGTCAGGAAGGGCATCCGGACGAAAAGTACCACAACGCTCCAGAAAAGTCTGACTGTGTCAGCATCGTACAAGCCCCCTGCATGGGGGAGTAGTGACGTTAAAGCCTCACCATTCATTTGTAATTTCTATTGGAAGCATTCTTATAGAAATAAAAGCACCAAATTACTACTTCTACTATCTGAAGTGGCTATCACCAGAATTGTGTCTACTAAATCATAGGCATTTGCCGGGCAATAAAAAATTCAAAACGCTTGCTTCCAAAGTCGAGTGGGATGAAATCGAAATCAGTTAAATTCAAGTTACATGTAAATTTCTATCAAAGATTAGAATCGCAAAACAATTTATGAAACATACTTTTACTTTGAATTTTGAAATTCAGATTCTGTGTTTATTTTGTGCGGAAATTGATTTTTGTTTAAAGTAATTCTTGTCAAGCATGACAAATAGTCTTTTTCAGCCCACTACTTGACATACGTAGAAAATGACTTTTTATTGTTCAATGACGTGTTACATGCTACAAAGACCCCCCGATATCATATTTAGTTTTCCTGCCTCTGTTATGATAAGAAATAGAAATAGAAAAATCTTTATTTGTCAATACGAAAGCGGTATCTGACAGGGAGGAAACGGAAACATGTACATCAGGCATCAAGGAAAATGAAAAAAATAACAAAGGAATTCCTGTAGAAAGCTCGATTCCTCCTCTGAGGCAGAAGAACACGTTGGTGTCGCATGTCACACGAAACATTGTTGCGTACAATAAAAAATTTGGGAGAGAGGATGAGTACATTTGGAAATTTTTACGATGAGGCGTCTACAAATATTCTCAAGCATACAGCCGAGAGGTTGTTTGTCCGAGACACCAGCCCGTCGACGGGCAACGCGATCTAGCCTCTCTAACCTACCTAAATTAGCAGCTTTCATATCGCACAACAATGGACTGAAAACAAAAGCCATATAAGCCTGCCAGATGGTTTGCGGGTCGCTACAGTTACTCCTTTTTCTTTTTACAAGAGAAAGAAGTTGTACATGTGCGTCTTGAATGTTTTTTCTGTGTTGGAACTGCCTCGTGGGATTCTAGTTCAGTGAAGTGGATCGTAATGAAATGCTTCGCCTACAGGATGATACATAGCCAATAAAAGGCGACATTTGAGTCAATTTGATATCGTCAGAATCAATGGTTTCACAGCGTTGGTGCTTGACAAGCAGTTATGTGTTTGACTGGAAGAAGTTGACCAGAAGATGTTGCTCGGAATTTTCACGATTGAATAATGCGATACTTTTCGAAGATTTTCTGTATGAGGCAATTCACTCGGAAAGTCTCGAATTCGCAGTATCGTTGTAAATATTTAGCTTCTTACATGACCCAAAGCTGTGATAAGTTTTACACATACGTAGATGTATCAGCACCAAGAAAGACATACAATGATCAATTGGTAGTCTGAATATGATGGCCTACTTCATTTTACCAGTCAATTTCTTTTAAGACATGAGAACTGCTACTTAAGACATAATGCAAATTTTGAAGTAACCTATTGGCAATCTGAATGATTTTTACGATTTTTATATCTTGTATGAATCACTTTGATGACAGCACCACTACTGTTCCCATATCTCAGTTGTAGAAATTTTGCAAAGTATGAAACTCCTGCAATAGTGAGCGAAAATGAAGTAGTACTTCGCTACATAGATTATCAAAAATAAATTGGACGTTAAACTAGCCGGTCCACCTAGTTCGATCGACTATTGAATCCGCGGAACGCCGAAGTAACTGACTACTTTGAAGTGACTTGATTTACTTAATAGAATCTCGACCGTAAAACTAAGGGCAGTTACCTTTTTCTTGCTTTGCCAATGTAAATTTTGACAGATCCAAGGAAGTTGCAATTACTTCTTCTTTCTTTCTTTCTCCTTTTAACGTCTGCTTTTCCTCCTTGGTGAGGGTTGGACGTGATGAGACTCCTCCAACGGGCGCGGTCCTGTGTGTCTTCCACTGTCAGCCTCAGCTCCTTCATGTCTTCCTAGATGGTCTGCAGCCATGATCTTCTTGGTCTGCCACGTGGCCTGGGACCTTCGACAGCCACGTTGAGCACGCGATGAATCGGCTCCTCCTCGTGCCCGAACCACCTCAACCTGCGTTCTCTGAGTACGACCTCCAGCTGTTTGAGGCCGCACCTGCCTGCTACTTCAGCGCTGTCAACTCGATCGGAGAGTGAGACACCGGTCATGTACCGCAGCATCCGTCTGTCAAACGAACGCAGTTGTTGGGCCAGGTGTTGTGTGAGGGCCCATGATTCGGCACCATAGAGCAGCACGGGTCTGATGCATGCGTCATACACGTGTCCGCGGCATTTGAGTGGTACGTGTCGGTTCCTGAGGAGACTTGCCAGATCTTTCCATTTGTGCCATGCGGACGCAATTCTCGCTCGCACCGCTCGCTCTGATCCTCCTTTGCAGGTCAACACATCCCCGAGATAACAAAACTCTTTCACTACGTCGATCTCCACACCGTCTATCACACATCTTTCACCTTCGTCGGTACTCCTTGCGTTGTTTACACACATCGAACAGTGGAAGTTTGTGACGCCTGTGAGAGAATTCAGTCCACTGCAGCGTTTGTGACACCACTTATCACAGCTTTGGCAGAGAATAGAGTTGGCACCTACGCCGCGACCGCATACACCACAAGGAAACCTTCTTGATTGAAGAGGAGGAGATTCTTCGCTGCCACTGATCAACATCTTCGTCTTTTGGATATTCACTTTGGAATTTCATTTTGGAATCTTGGAATTTTGGAATATTCACTTTTGGAAGTTGCAATTACTTACGGATGTATATGTAATACCATTACTGTATCAGCTTCTCCTTAGAATCAAGTGCATTGTATTTCACTCTTGATGGCTTTGGAGGTCATAGAAATGATTGAAATGAGTTTGAAATGCATTATTGCCTGGCTTTGGAGGGTATATAATGCACCATTATACGCCCGTCAATTTCACATAGAATTCTCACCGCACCAGATAGCTATGAACCGTCGTCCGTCACTCCAGCTTGAGAATCCATTAATGAATGAATTGGTAAAGTGATATCAAATCATTTTTAGATAGAAATCTGAATTTCAAATCTATTCACATTTGCAAACATTCATAGACTTTCAAAGTTTTCATGAATCAAAATCTATTGAGAGAGCAAACTTCCATAGACTTCAATAAAAGTCAATCAAAGATTTCTTCATCTCTCCAATATCTGTTACTAACACTGATCAATAATTCCAATATTCATAGACTTCTCAAGAGTTACATACAATTGCATTATATCATGAATTTTGCGGGCAGAAATATCAGACAGTCTCGGCTGCTAACGCAGCCTCGCCTGTCTGATATTACTGTCCTAAAAATTCATGATTACATTGCACGTAGACAAGGCATATATCTTTCTGCTCCTCCCATTTGTTACCGTCAAATCACATTGCTTTCTCTCTCATGTAATAACGTTCTGTATTTCAGACATTGATACCCCTGTCTCTTGTCAAAATGATGCTGCAATGCACCAACATGCCCGGTCATTATCCAGTTGATGAGACAGTCTCCGAGATGGCGCTCAGTTTCTGGTACATTCTCCAAGAAGACATCATCTGTTCTGATGAGAGTCGATGTCATCGACTGGTCCAACTTTTCACTTCAACGTATTCCACGCTGATGCACGTGCTGATGGGGAAGGCCGCTTATCCAGAATGGGAAACATATCAGAGCAAGTGGAGCGCGGACGATAAAGAGAAATTCCGTTGTTACAGACAAGATATTGCAGATACGATGATGAGTTCGTACTCTATCTTGCGAGAGCCTTTCCTCAATCATATCTACGACTGTTTGCTTGTGGTGCGACAGCGGAAGATGACGGGGGATAAAGTGCCATGGCAAGAAGTTGAAGCATTATTGTTCCTCCTGTCCGCTGTAGCTGAAAATATCAACATTGAAACCGAATCCTGTGTCGCGTATATCTTCGCTATCATGAACGACATCGAACTTGATCATCCGAAGGCTGTGGAGACGGCGTTGGAAATGATCTCTGCATTTCAGGTAGGTTTAGTTTGCTGTTTTGAGACTTATTTCATGACTTGGCCCTAACAGTTGACGGGGCATTCGGGCCTGTCCCTCAGCGTAGATTCTAAAGTATCTCTCTAAATTATAAGAAATTCATGGGCCATTTAGTAAGTGTGCGGACTTTCTAATGGTGGTGTTCATTTGTTCTAACAAGAGCTCGCAGCGCGGATGAAAATCAAGCCCTGGCTAGACCGTTTAAGGAATATGGATCCCGGGCAGCCCGATTTTTAAAGTTTCTCTTTGAAGTCTCTTTAAATATTGTTATTAACTTAAATTTTTTGATTCTTGAATCTGTCTTAGAAGGATTGTCTTGCACCTCGCCCTTCAACCTCATAATGATCTGTCTGATAGAGTAATTTCGGAAGATCTGACTTTAGTTGGTAATCGTCTTGGTATTTATGGGCTATCTCCCCCCCCCCGAGCCCAGGCTTTCAAATTTGTCTAAAATCTGCAAAATTGAATCAATCGTCACCAAACTTCAGACAGACGTACTTCAGGATATTTTCTACCCACAGACAAAATTTTATGCAGATCAGACGAATACTTTTTGCATTAGAGACGATACCGTGAAGTGTGGCGATGTAAACAGCTTAGTCTGACTTCGTCTGTTCGACGCATGATTGCTACTCGTGTCTGCATTATTCTCTCTCCCTCTTTGTCTCATCTACTGTCATTTGAAATCTTCCCACGACCACTACCCTGCCACACCTTTATTAAGCCAAGCATACTAATATCAGGGATGTGGCCTGATCATCATCGCTTCATGAGTTGTCGGGAGATGACTTTGTTGACCTCAAGTGCTCTCTGCGATGACGGTGAGATCATAAGAAGTCAGATCAAGCTGCCGCCATAGCTGCACTTCAAGTTACCGGTATTACCCCTAATTCAAAAATTACTTGTCCGATTTGCCTAAATTTTGGCATGTGGGTAGAGAATAACCTCACTTACGTGTGCTTAAAGCAGGGTTGGCTTTTTGCCGGCTAAAACTGGTAAAAACCGGCTAAAACTAAAATTCCGAAAAATCTGTCTATTTCTTCACGAAATGATCGACAGCAAGTTGTAGTTTAAGCATTACGGTGCATGCGGGTTTGCAGTTTGCAACTCTTATCTTCCAAAACGTGACATTCATCTTGTGATGGAACCACATGACATGTTTTTATAACGAACGACAAAACGATATTGTCTTTCTTTGCGATTGCTCTGCCCTTTTCTTGTGATTTAAGAACAAATGTAGACTTCAGCACCATTTTGGCTCATGTAACAGAAGTTGTTAGATACTCGCAGAATTATCATCAAATGAATGAAAAAATGAATATATGAATATAACTGGTTTATACACAGAACTAAATTAAGCAAACCACTTTCTTCATGTGGACTAGCTTCAATAATCCCACTGTCACTCTTCTGTGTTGAGTGTTCAGCAAGAATGTAGAGTGTATTTTAATAGTAGCCTAGCTTTCATCAGATCTAGATTCGAACCCTGGTCTCATGAACGCAGAGAAAACACTGCGTTTGCACCGGAAAATCTCACCTCCCAAGTCAAGCAATGTGCAACAGTCACTTAGAATGCATTTCTCCTTTTTTTTAGAAATATACTAAATGTACCAATGCTTGTGACTGTAGCAGGAAATCATGATTTGTAAGAACAAGTAATAACTAAATGACATAGTTCGCACCAGCAATCTTGATAAAGTGAGGCATAATGTACGTCTGAACAGCTTCAGTTATAATCTCAACAGAAGAATATGTCCATTAAGCTGTAAAATTGATCTAGGTAATAGAATCTGAGAGCGACAAACAATTTTGACATTATTGTGATATACAAGTTTGTTTAAAGTTCTTGAAATTTCCATATTTTGAGCTCAAATCAAAATTTTACTTTCGGTTTTAAATTCATAACCTCATCCTCTAAATATGTGAGGGTAAATTACCATGACATGAAAAATGTTGAAGGGCAAAAATTTTTTATCTAGTCCTTCTGGGAGTGCAGGATAAATTTCATAGCAATATGCGTGTAATCACAATGGGTATGGGACATTTGCCACAGATTTAGAAGACAAGTTATTCTATGAGATCAGCAGGGAGGTTAATCGTAGAAATCCGAGGCCAGATTTCAACATTTTTCTACCCTTCTAGCTTCATGGAATGCCTGTTTTCGATCTTTTATATAGAGGCAAGTGATTCCCTTCTTGCATGGACTTCTGTTGCATCTTACCATGAATGAAATTCGTAAAGCAACAAAATGCGTGCACACTTAGAAGAATAATGCACAGCAGCTTTATAACAATATTTTTTATAATAATTCATATTCTTACACCTATACTTGGAACATATTCTTGATTGAAATGCGATATTGATAGGTCTGAATTGTGAAAATACAGGCCTAAATGTTTATCGAATGATGAAAAAGTAAAGTGGACTTATTGCGACTAACGTTCATCAATAAAGTAAGGAGTGACGATGATCCCTTATATTGTATGCACCCGAAAACTTAAGTAGTAATGCTGGAAAAATAGTCTTAGCCAGTTTTAGCCGAAAAATGGTGACAAAATTTAGTGATTTTTACCAGGTTTTTACCGGCCAACCCTGGCTTAAAGTTTTGTGACGATTGATTCATTTCTACGTATTTTAGACAAATTTGAAAACGTGGGGGGGGGAGATAACCCATAAGTACCATCGTCTCTACTTTCGATCATGATATTGAAAGTGAGACCGTCAGTAGCAGCAAGACGTGCAATCTAGTCGTCTTAAATTTCTCTTCACCAGAGATTGCGTTAATGTTTGCTGCTTCGAGGCTTCGCTGGCTGCATTTTCGTGATGATTGAGAAAGTTCAATTCATGTCTTTTAGGTGATTGTGCAGTCTCCTGATGGAGCTTGCATTCACACTCAAAAGTTGTTTGCAGGAGATTGGACTTTACTATTGCCAAACAGTTTTGCGATAGTGCTTCCAAAGTAGCCTGCTGCTTCTTGATTCTACCTTTGCCCTAAAAGTCCGATGGGACAATAATGTCACTGAAATCTGTCCTGTTCAATTTGATTGTTTGAGTTGTCCATGAATTGATATCGTTTCGAGGTCGCACGATTTCACATGTGTGTCACATATAGCGGCCACAGATTTTGCAAGTGTGACGTGATATTACATGTAATACTGAACTGAGGAAGAACGCCGATGAGGTTCCTCTCACATTACCCGCTACCTTCATAAGTTGATCCAGTTGTTTAACATTGATTTCAGTCTTAGGTTACATCATTTAGATCTGAACCGGCAGTTAAACATGTGATTCCTCCTGCCAACCAACGCCTGTAGGGTAGATCTAAGCGGGGATATGATATGATTCATAGAGTCATATCATACTTCATTCATGTTGAAAATCAATGCATCTCTTCATAAGGTATCACCACAACATGTTTGCGAAAGGAGGCAAAATTCAGAAAAAGCACTTTTCAAAATAGGTCATAAATTTGACCTTTCAGTGAGCCGAATCCAACGATTTTTTGTGAGTGGCTTTATAAAATGCGTCATTGTATTTACCTCAAATTCATAACTGCTTTCACTATACTTAGCCACTCGTTTGTGTGCATCTTTTTACTTCCATGGTTTACACAGAAAACGCAGCGGAAGACGCCTTTATTAGTCTATAGTTTCTGTGTTGCCTTTTAGTTGTGGCTCACCGCAAATGGGCAAGAAGTACATGAATACTCAAAGCTCTCCTTGCGAATCGTATGTAGAGGGAGTTTTGTTGACTTGGTCTTCCCTAAAACGATGTCAGTGCCATTATTTGTCTCACCTACGACTTCAATATTGGCTCAACTCCTCCGCAGGGTTCAGGCTCGATTCACTCAACTTCTTGAACAGGGCCTACTTTAGAGATTGTTTAGCAAATAGACTGTACATATTTGCAGCAGCTAATCTATTCTTGGGGAGACGACACAAGCGGAAGTGAGAAATTGAATAACCTCCCGTCAGCTGACAACAAAGGTCTGTCGTAGTTCATTGAATATCTAAAGAGAATGACAACTATTAAGTCAATACAAGACACCAACACCCTTGATTCCACGACCGCACTCGCATTCCTTTTGAACCGTCAGCGTGGCCTAGTGAAGAAGGTGCGAGCTCGTCTCCACCGCGGACTTCGGTTCGATTCCTAGGTCGGGCGAGTGCGGTCGGGGAATCAAGGGTGTTGGTGTCTTGCATTGACTTATAATTGTCATTCTCTTTAGATATCCTCTCGTCAGCTGCCATCAACTATGGCCTGCCTCATAAAAATGATATCTAACCGCCATTTCTTCCATTAGCTTAACGATTTCACGCATGAATCTCTATAATACACATCATTGTTTGTGAAAAGGAATCTAATGAGATGCATCAATTAATCAATGGATGACATACCCGCAACAGAATGCAGGAGGCAGTGACGATATTAAATATCAAGATGGCTAATTACGATAGACTTCGCCATCAATTGTCTCACTCCGCGTACACTCCGTTCTCAAGAGAAACGGGCAGGAGTGATAATGCTAAAGCAGAAACTTTGCGTTTTCGATAACTTCTCAACAAATATTTTACTGAGTGAATTATTACACAGGACATGCATGAGATTCGGATTATTGGCGGCTCAGAGTATTGTCTAGGGCAGTGGTGGATAGCCGGCCACAAGTAGTGGCCCGTGAGCACTCTGCGGGCTGGCAATTAAAGGGCAATTGTTTTTTGAAATTATTCGATGGAAGTCCATGCCATAGAATGGACATAGGGTATTAGTGGTAGATTTGGAAATCTACCTATCTGTGACTGATTGACTGTTCTTCATGAGTGTAAATTAAGTCAATAAGTTCGCTTGAAATTCAAGTTGATTATTTGAACTAGATAATTCTCACGCTGTTGGGGTGTTTTCTCAACGTGACCTTTCTAGTTCACCACTTGCTATCTTCTTTTTACCTCGGTACACTTGGTGTGGAATGCATGAGAATGTGATATGTTTAATTGTTGATGTAAATATGATTGCACCTACACTAAGACAACCGTTGCTTAGTGGAGAGAGATATTCACACCCTGGATATCATCAGATGTGTCAGATGCTTACAACACGTGACGTCATATCATTACCTAATACACACCTCAACTGATCGTTGACAGCAATTCTGTTTGCGTTCTGTGGCATTATCATAAAATTTTCTTATCATTTTCATCATCAGCTCTAAGAAATGAGAAATGTGACAGTTCTAATCACATGTTTGTTGGTCATAGTCCGTGATCAGCCTGTTGTTGCACTTTCTCTGTAGGTTTATAAAGGTCACTGCAGCCAGGTTGTCGAACCATCCTTATCTTCCTCGAGCTCTCATCGCCGTACCTCCTTCCTACACATTCTATTGTTCATGCAGATGCATGCCATCTGTTCGTGGATTTTCACGAGCCGTTCACAATTAAGTCAATGCATTTCCTTTTGAATATTAATTCTCCGGGGATCCTGATAGCAATAACAGTGTATGATGCATGTAGGGAATAACATTTACGGGAAGATTTTATGAAAAATGGAAATTTAGGGGCTTAAACATTTTTATAGAGTAGTTTCCAACATTGGAGAAGACTGTTAAACCAAGTATTTACGAGCCTCGTGCTTTCTGCTGTTAACGTCTTCTTTTCCACTTCTGCTGATGCTTGAGCGATGTGAAACCTCTCCAACAGACACGGTCCTGTGTATCACGCGCTGATAATCCTTGCATCAGCGTTTCTTCATTGAGGAGACTGCTGGGTCTAGCCCACTTCATCGATTGGTTTCTCCTCATCAATGCGCTTCACATGACCGAATCACCGTAACCTTCGATCTCTGATGACTTCCTTTAATGGTGGAAGGTCATACGGCAGCGCTATCAATCTGATTAGACAGTGTAACCCCAAGCATGTTCTTCGAATTGAAAGTGTGAAGAATTCGTTCTCTTTTTTTGAAGAAATCTATTTTATTGCTGTCCTAAAACCATTTATCTTTTTGCGTCTTGTCTTCTGAATCCTCAAGACTTTTTCAATCTTAGTTTTGGTAAATTTTCTGAATGTTTGATAGAGTTTCATTCCATTTGAAAAGTCACGTGGACATCGTGACCATGGAATATGCAAATTGTCTTAGTCATTTCAATTGGCATTCGGAATGTGTGCGCTGGACAGGACTGTCGTGCTTCAATTGACTTGACACACGCGTAACAGGTCGACTTGGAGGCGACTCGTAACTGTGAGCTCGACCAGCTCTCCCTGCTTGAGGTTATGCTATATCAAAGGCTGCGCCTGACAGGTTTCTATCACAACCTGGAGATTGGTGATTTCATAACTTCTGGTATGACTTCATCCTGTGCGGAAGAAGCCAGCAGTCACATTCTTGGTATCGTTTACGGTGATGGTGATGAAACACCATGCTTCTTTCTCTGATGATTGTTGTTTCATTGATTGACATGGTTTATTCAAGGTCTACTGGTCAATGTTTCTCTGCACGGACTTTAGATCAGGTCACGCGTAGGACTTGAATGTCGAAATCAAATAAAAGCAGTTCCAAGTCTAAAAATACTTCTTCGCTCTCAATGAGTTTATAGTTGACCTCAATTGAAACTTAACCCGGTTGGTTGTCAACTTGTTATTGAGATAAATTCATTGAAATGCGGAGTGAGATCATATAAATAGACTTTGTCTGTCTGCTTCAATAATAATTTCGACAGTCAATAAATCAGACAATCGATTATTTCCCGCGTCGATGTCACAATATCAATTCCTGTCCGATATGTGAAAACAAAAGCAACTGTCATCGGCACGTACACCATGACAGGTTTCTCAATCAGCATTATCCTTCGTGTACTGAAATTAGTCTAATTGAATCCTAAGCGAAGTTATCTTAGACCAAGATTTATTCAAACAATACAAAGGAAGTTCGAAATCAAATTTTCAAAACAGATCGCTTTATTTTATTTGATTCCTTTTGTGATATAGGCCTAATTGACAGTTGTTAGGAATAATTCACTTCATTGGTCGTAGAGCTAAAGTGACTTTGGCTGCCGCCGGTGATCACTTGTGGACTAATGCGAGTGGTTTTTGACCAATAAGAGATCACCAAT
This sequence comes from Prostheceraeus crozeri, assembly GCA_907163375.1. NCBI lineage: Eukaryota > Metazoa > Platyhelminthes > Polycladida > Euryleptidae > Prostheceraeus > Prostheceraeus crozeri. Next base: position 102,459 of record CAJQUW010015885.1, on the reverse strand, counting down.
TTGAGCTCACGAATATAAACCCAAGAATGAAGAACTTTATTGACGCACTCGTACATGCATGTACATTCGGCAAGCGCATGACAATTCAAAAGAAGGAAGACACTATAAAGATACGAGGGCGTGCTGAAAAGTAATGTCTCCATCTGAATAATTCCCAATCTATTGATTCAACAACTATTTAAAAGACGTTTTCCATTATAATTGAATATATTTTCAAAAATGTATCACTATTTTTCGACACAGTCACCTTCTCGATTGATGCACATCCCCCAACGGTAAGTCAGTTTATTGATACCGTCAGGAAAAAACTGTTCATCTTAATCACGGAACCACTTCCTGACCGCTACCTTCACTTCTTCGTTTGAATGATAGCGCCGACCTCGCAGATGCTCTTTCATGTTAGGGAAAAGATGGTAGTCAGACGGAGGTAAGTACGGGCTGTAGGCGGGATATTCCACAACTCTGAAGCTAAGTCGTTCGATGTGAGATGTAGTCTGAACACTCGTGTAAGGCCGAGCGTTGTCATGCTAAAGGTGAACAACTTTTATCTCAAGTCGAACTCTCCGAATCTTTGAATTGAGATTGCCAGGAGTCTTCACGTAGCTTTCCGAATTCACATTGGAACCAGGTTGCAGGAACTCAGCAAGGATAACACCATGAATATCTCAAAAGACAAGTCAGCATCAAATAGCCAGCGGATGGGAAGGTCTTGAATTTCCTGGGAGGAGGTGGAGAACCGCTGCGACGAAACTCCATCGATGCTCTCTTGCTCTCCGGTTCATAATGATGAACCCAAGTTTCATCACCAGTCACAATGCGTGGGAGAAACTTGTCTTTTTCTCTGTCGTATTGTGAATGCAGGGCTCGACACACCTCAGCTCATCGTTGTTTCATTGGGTCAGTGAGCTGCCGTGGTACCCATCTTGCGCAGACCTTTCTGTACCCCAAAAGATGGATGATGTGCTGTGTCCTTTCTCTTGAAATTCCCAAGGAGTTTGCCAAATACTCATGAGAGAGACGTCAATTTTCTTGAATCATTCGATCAATCAATTGCTGATTGCGATCATCCGTTGCAGTTACTGCCCTTCCACTTCGAGGTTCGTCTCTGAGATCTGCTCACCCTGGTTCAGAATCAGAAGACCGCCTTGCCCATCGTCGTATCGTGCTGACATCAACAACACATTCTTCACCATAAACGGCCCCTAAACGTCGATGAATTTCAATCGGGGGAATGTTCTCTTCTTTTAAGAATTCGATCACAACACGTTTGTGGCGAATCGTGCCGTTTTCACTTCTCTCTGTCATGATGAGCTTCAACTGACCGACTATCTATGCGACCTTGATTTGAGAAGGCTGTAATGAAGAGAGTTCAGCGTGAAATCGATTAGCATGCGTGATTTTCTGTGAAGATTGTTTACAACATGTACTGAGTGAAAGCGCATTGGTTGAACGATCTTATGATGGCTACAGGAGCTTTGGAGGCATTACTTTTCAGCACGCCCTCGTACAGTGAAAAAAATAAATGACTTCACTTACACCAAAGGTACCCAACCGGGGGGTCGCGAGGCCACTTCAGGGGGTCGTAAGAGCCGCCTGGAAAAAGTCGTATCCGTCCGGCTCTCCAATTTGTCTTGCTGCACGGCCGCAGAAAAACAGATTAGGCATGATGCGCGCTTATTGACCTTGGTGTATAGTCACCATTCAGTACATAAAACATTGTTGCAACGGAAACGTAATTTCTAAATATAGACAATCGTCATGGTATATCGACGAAACTAGACCAATGCACTGCAGCACTAATTGAAATGGACAAATATCATTCACTACTAGGGTTTACAATCTCGAGCCGTTTTCTCAATCCCGGGATTTTCGAAGACTGCTAATCGCATATCCGGTATCTCGACGAGATTTATATATACTGTAATATGGTTTTAATCATTGAGTTTCAAGATAATATTTCAAAAGACGATACGTGCTTTAAAATGTATATCTTTCAACTTTGACCAAACAAACATCTACAGTAGGTAAACTATCATCTCGTAAAAATATTGGCAAAGTAAGGTAAAACACTGAATTGTGCTATCACACTCATACTCGACGTTTTTCGTTTAGAACAAACCGCCGCCGAGAATGCCCCTTTCGGATTCTACCATGTTGGTAGGTATCGATTTCCAGGACTTGTTTTCATTCACTTGTCAGTTGAGCATACATTCACATAGAGATCAAATTGCATTTATTTGACATAACTTCTGAACCACTGGGTCGATTGTGAATGAACGAAACTGTCTCATCAAACACAAGATGAATACAACTGCAAGACCATTTTGTCGATAACTGATAATATGTTTTCAAATGTCCTTTCACCGTCCAATTAATCCACCGCGACACAATTCGTTGTCGATGTGTGAAAAACCACACAGCGCACTGAGTAGCAGTCCGGTGACCTGTCCAATAGAGCGAATTCGGAGACTCACTGGTTTGAATGAACGGTTTTTTCCTCAAAAGACCGCAAACCGCAAATCTAGCCTCTGTCGAACGAAGCCTTGAGCGGGCCTTTAGTCGTGTATTTTAATCGTTGTGATTTGTCTTTCAGCTATCAATTTACGAATATTTTCAGTTTACAGAAGCAATACTAGAGCAGTAATCTCAACACTGTTTTATTAAGCCTGAAACGTTTGTGTCACGGCATTGATTGCCCAGATTTCGCGCTGCTCCTCGGCACTAATGTCACGACACTATGTCATCGTGTAACGAGCTTAACCAGCTGGCTCGGCAAATACAGCACATTGGCAATTTATCAAACTTGGAACATAAAAAATTTAGATGCATTTTCAAAAAAGCCATTGACTCTCTTAACTATGTCACTTAGAAGGAACTCAGGGCCAATCTTTCAAATATCTCGAAATACCTCGAGATCTCGAAAACGTAATCCCGGGATTTTTAATCTCGGAAATAGGGTCGAGATCCCGGGATTAAACCCTATTCACTACTGTTGACTTGGCTGTGAATAAAGTGAGTTAAATGTTCTCTGCATATTTATGTGTTATTTAACAAACTACGCCTTTCTTCGTTTTTTCGAATAAGTTCAATAACGACTGCATTGAAGTATTGAATGTGATAGTAATTCAATATGAAGGTGTTTCCTAACTCCTCTGATTTTTTACTGGGGGTCCCGGAGCCCTCCGGATTTGTCCTGGGGGGTCGCGTGGCGATAAAGGTTGGGAACCCCTCACTTAGACGGTGCTGACACAGTCAGACTTTTAACCGGAGCGTGATGATCTTTTATTCCGGATGCCCTTCTTGACGACTACCAGTGACACTTGCGGGGCTCGACCTCTCGACCAGAAGATGGCTAGGCCAAGCACTTAACCACTGTGCTAGAGAGACCACCCAAGGGACATACACTGGATAACATAATACACGTAACCGTTCCGTTTTAGCAAAATGTTGTCGCGGAGGGCATGCATTTCTTGATGTTATGTCTTGCTGTTCAAACATGAAGCGCCGCGAATGATTCGGATAATATATTGTCTACCTGAAGAGTTTGCAGATTAAGAAATTTGCGTCAGCTTGTTTGTTCACTTCATATCACAAGTCACAGTGAGACCCAATGAGACAACGGGAGTCAGGAACAATTGAGTCGTTCTGGTCGACGATGGGTGAATCGTTTGATGTTGATATATTCATCACTGCGCGCTTTGAAAGATGATTTTGTACTCCAACAGTTGCAGTCCAGTCACGTATACAGTCCCATTCGACTTGAAGGTGGTCGTCCCCAGATGTGCGCACAATTTATTGCCCATTATTTCAAATAGAATGACTGTAGACTAAATTTACTTCGATAGTCTGTGTTTAGATTTCATTTACTGAATCGAATATTGTTTTCACATGTTCTTCACGATCCAATATCCCAACCACATTCGATGAAGAGAATTTAATCTGATACATGCTAATACAAAGTATTACTGCACATTATTCGGGGTTTTATGGAGGCGACATCTATCCAGATTGTACTCTCCATGTTGTGGTCTCCGTGATGATTATTATGATGTGTCGGATCTCTATGGCTTTTTTTTCTGTTGAATCACAGTGTGATTGTTTTGATAATCGAGCCAGGCATTCTAATCAGCAAGGGAACACAGTGACAAGCAGTTACGAGATGCCATAGAAATTGAAGTGCACAGAAAAGAGACAGGTTATCGTTGTTCTTTGGGTGGTCAATGGCAATGCTGAGAATACTATCAAGAAATACTCCGGTGGTCGATGCTGACAAACATAGGTGGTGTATCAAAGGAGCTTCTGATGTTGCTGATTCATTTAACAGACTTAAATTGAAGAGAAACAATTGTAGATGTCTATTGTTTTTAAAACAGTTCAAAAAACAAAATGTTAAATCCTAATACTGTTATTGTATTGAATGACTTAATAGTAATTGGCCAACTCGGATTGATTTTATCACTAGAATTAGCAACCTGATTGCTGACTAGTAATTATGGTTTGAGTCTAAGCACTTCATATTTCGAAATAGAAATAGGTAGTTTAAACTTTTGATATCAAACCTGTGTGTTATATTCAATCCAAGCTTGAAGCCTAGCTTCGATGTCTAGGGCGGTGATAAAAGCAGAGCAGTTCCGTCCGGTTTTCTTATTTATTTGTCTTTCGTGCTTCAAGTTGTCTTCATACACATGCATGTAGATAGATTCTATCTGAGCTTTACGCACGTCAAAGGTTACATAGAAATATTCACTCTTATCTGACTCAACAGTCAACAGGACTACGCATAGAAATCGACAACAATAAAACCTCTAGAACGGAGGTTAAGCTTCATGCAATACACAATAGTGGCACATAAATCGCACGCATTTTTACACCTGTCAACGACTGTATCATTGGGTTAGAATCAGTCACATGTGTAATTCTAAGCTTTTCATTGGTCATTCATGCCCCAACTTAGTTCCCCCGGATGTGCCGCGACCTTGAGTCAATTTCCATTCTAGTCAACTTCAGACATAGAAATTGATAACAATAAAACCTCTAGAATGGAAGTAAAGCTTCATGCCACAGAATTAGATTCATCTGCGCGCGCTTCGGTTTCCTAGAAAGGAAGAATTGTATGTAACTATAATATCGAAATGGCACATCACAAAACTTGCTCCTTCTCGAATGGAAAATTCATGTATCGCTTGCTATTGGAAATGGCAAACAATAAGCTGTCAGCAAAGGACACCAGAGCCAGTGAGAGATGCGTGCGTGCTGTGATATCACTTCGCACACATCGATGCGTGGCTTCGATTCAATGTATGCACTATACAGTGAGCAATGCCGAGGAGAGAATGTGAAATCATCAAGTGAACTAATTTTCGTACGCCTGCTACTTTCTTTAATAATGATCGGAAGGGTCAACATTATGGAGAAAACTTGTGGGCAATGATCTGAATTCTTCGAATCTGAAGGAATTGTGGCAATCGAAGCACTTCGCTGTAACTCACATTAATCCGCAAGCGACGCACGACTTTTTTTCCTATCTCTGTAAGGTATTAGGAATTCCTTCTTGCCCACCTAATAGGTTCCTCAATGTGCCGTCCATTTCGTATTAATCACACTTCTAGCAAACCGAAGCAGATAAACAAAATATTTAATTCTGTGCTTCATGCAATACACAATAGTGGCACATAAATCGCACGCATTTTTACTTAGATACACCTGTCAACGACTGTATCATTGGGTTAGAATCAGTCACATGTGTAATTCTAAGCTTTTCATTGGTCATTCATGCCCCAACTTAGTTCCCCCGGATGTGCCGCGACCTTGTGTCAATTTCCATTCTAGTCAACTTCAGATAAACAACAATCTATTTCTATGACTTCAGATAAACAATCTATTTCTATGGAACTACGTTATAATTGCCTCACCACAGTTACGAGTTACATTGTTCATATTCCTTTTTCACAACGAACAGAGAATGAGTTATTGACGGAATTTTGATAATGAAATTGTCACGTCTAGTTCGATAAATTGCGATATGGTAATGGGTGGAGGGATTCCTAATTTTGATGAAAGAGCGAAAAAATCGATGTGGTGCCTTTTTATTCTGTACTGTAGGCGTTCATAAGCCATTGCCATTAGTAAATGATAAAAATAAGGCAGAATGACTGATAAGCCTTCAGCTGTCACAAGCAAACAGTGCAATTATCAAGTAGCAACCTTGATTACGATGTTACATGCACTCCAAATGTTCGATAATATCAACTAAGTACACGCCTGCATCATTGTGAATTTGTGATTGACATTGATAATGTAGATAATTACATAATCGTCACGATTCTCATTCATTGAAATTTATCTCTATGCTAGGATGATTAACATGGAATTACGGTGCAATGTCAGGGTATTAATATTGCCGTGATTGCACTCTCGCGGTCATTATTCAACTATTTCGCTTCAAATTCACGCTCTCAGCCATAGAAATTGACAACAATAAAACCATAGAAATTGACAACAGTAGAACCTCTAGAATGGAAATTAAGCTTCATGCAATGCACAATAACGGCACATAAATCGCACGCATTTTCACTTAGATGCACCTGCCAACGTCTGTATCATTGGGTTAGAATCAGTCACATGAGTAAATCGAAGCTTTTAATTGGTTCTTCATGCCCCAACTTAGTTCCCCCGGATGTGCCGTGACCTTGAGTCAATTTCCATTCTAGCGAACTTCAGATAAACAGTTTATTTCTATGAATAAAACCTCTAGAATGGAAATTAAGCTTCATGCAATGCACAATAACGGCACATAAATCGCAAGCATTTTCACTTAGATGCACCTGCCAAGTCTGTATGATTGGGTTAGAATCAGTCACATGAGTAAATCGAAGCTTTTAATTGGTTCTTCATGCCCCAACTTAGTTCCCTCGGATGTGCCGCGACCTTGAGTCAATTACCATTCTAGCGAACTTCAGATAAACAGTTTATTTTATGCTCTCAGCAGATGGTCCGGCGGCCTTGTGGTTAGAGGATGTGCTTGCTCGCCCTCTACTTCCAATGTCTCTGGTTCGAACGTATCCACGACTAACGAGGCCCAACACGTCTCGTGGTGGTCACAGCTGCTGAGATTTGATAAATTGATAATTGTCAGGTTAATTGTAGATTCAACATATTTAACCCTCGTCTCTTTGGTTTTTCGCCCCACTCAAAATCTCTAAAACTCAATAGTGGAACAAATTCAGAATGGGTACCCACTATATTCCGTAGACGAGAAACTCATAGCTATCCGCCTTTTCATAGTCACAGATCTTTATTCTAAAAATAGCATTTTAAAATTTGAATTTGAATTTTTGGAAAATGCTCGCTTGTATGACTACATGTTAATAATTGACATTGTAGAAAGTTTTGCCAGGTTTGATAAGCATCATATAATTATGATACGTCACACATTTATGTAATCCTAAAGAAGTTCGGATATTCATTGATGCTTGATATGTTAATACAGCTCAACTAATCACAGAGAGTCATAAAATTCTGGCAAATTCATCAAAATACGAAAGCCCATTTCCATTTCACCGCAAGATGAGTTTCGAATTGATCAAATGAATTGAAAAATGTGCAAAGCTAACAGCAATATGCAAGACTATCACCATCATCCTGTCACTATTGGCAATGCTTTCATCAGTGAAGTCTCCGATGCCAAGCTCCTTGGGATCGTTTTTCAATGCAATACCAAGAGGACTCTTCAGACTGACATAATGATCACCAAGGCAAACAAGAACATGTTCCTGGTTAAATCACTGTGGTCTTCCGGGGCTCCTACGCATATCATTTGGAAAGCATACATTTCCTATGTTTTGTCAGTCCTCGTCTGCTGCTGGCCGACCCTCTGTGACCTCCCTGCTTCCGCCATGGCCAAGATACTGAACATAGAGAAGAGAGCTTGCAAATGGGCCAACATTTCTTTGTCCCCGGTATCAGTGCATCAACGTCTTGATAATATCTGTGTGAAATTTTCTAAAGAAAGTCGCTCCCATCCTCTCGTGCCCTTTTTCATGTTCCGTAAACCCCTTGATTCTCTAAGACATACCCGTCGACTCCTACCACCTCGTCAAATTCACCAATCTTATTATAACAATACCATTGTTCGCTTCTCCTCGCTGATGTGATTATTGTATTCTCTCTGTATGGTTTGAAAATTTCTATTGTAACCTAGTACCGTTCCGTATTAGGAAACAAAGTTGATTATTATTATTATTGAAACTGTAGGGTAAAATACTGCAAACATATTTATTTTACAAGAATGTAGAATTGTTTGTTTCATATGCTTGAATCGCTACCAACAGTGAGGTAAGGTGGGGGAAGAACCAGCGTTAAACAAAATATACACTACGCAGCAGTTAGTATTTTAAGTTAATATCTGCGAATACTCATCAAATTGATATGTTGCGATAGTTTACAGTTATTCTATTTATATTGTGTTCTCAAAAGTTTTGATTATTACTGTAATTGTTGTCCACACTTGGCGACATGGCAGTAGTGTGTTGAAAGTAATATCTGATCCCCTCTCAGAAATTAACTGAATATGCTGTTTGCGTATCCTGCTTTGACATAGTGTTTATCTTAGGGAGTTGTGTCGATGTTGAGAGCTGTGAACTAGACCTTCAGATGATTCCTGATATTGGATGAAATGGCAGCTATTCAAGTCTGTTGCCATCTTCCAACTGAAGATACAAACCAATATTTGGTTATTCAATAATATTTAAACTTAGTTGCACTAATTTCTACCTCATTCACTCAAACCACATGAATATCATTACTGCGATGCAATGCGTTTCGTAAAGTGCATGTAATCCGAAATAAAGTGCAAGAAATTAACAAAGTCAATGAAGATAGCGGAACGTTAATTGATGCATACACTTAAATGACACATTTTATTTTTATCAACTAATTTTTGGTGCAACTTATCATCTATCTCTACAACGGACAGCCGCGCAAATCTCTGATGTTTGTCATGAATTGTACTGTAAGCACTTCTGCTGATTGTTGAATAGGATGTCTGATGGAATTATTCTCTGATTATTGGAACAATATTTCGGAGTTATGACTCCACTTTCAAGTTATACAAGACAAAAAAGAAATAAATGGCAATCATTTAATAGATCTCTTGAAATCAGGTCCAGGTCATCGGGTCACAGAATGATGTCCGGTTTTCTCGTTGTTTTGAACACCTGTAACGATGAGTGAGCTTGTTTCGTCGACATTCTGATTCTAGAACGTTCATGCTTTGATTGTTGAATCTATCGAGAGAGATCTCGTGACTCAAAAACTCCTCTCATTTTTAGTTGACAGTGAATGCAGACTTTTGATTTATGTTCTACCAGTGTCCTCCAACAAGGTGAAATCATCTATCCTGATTTGAGTCTCTCAGCGGATTTTCTCTGGATTTCAGCATTTTTCTGCATCTATTCGGTGCTGTAGCTAAACTCTGCTAAACTCTGTGCTGTAGTGAACTCCGTAGACTGGCATCTTCACAGACCTTCCTTTTGTCATGCAAAAGTTATAAGATAGAAATATTTCATCTTCGTTCGTCTACTGAGAAATCACTTATGGAACGAAAGATCATTACGATGTGAGAGGAATTTCATTGACGTCGATGTATTGATCGTTGAAGATCCTACTTCCCATTGGAATGTCAAATTAACGTCGTAGAAATTTAGCAAGACACTTAAATAGCAGCAATTTTAATGAATTCTTAACATTCAAAGGGTGAAAGTTTCAAGTATGATGGTTGAAGATTGAACTGGTGTTGAAATGTCATCGCTATTCGAATTCTTTCCGTTTATTTCAAATTCGCATGATTATGTAGATGATGCACGATAGAAGATATTGTTGTGATGATTTCATATTTTCGCGCTTTTTCAATTTCATGTTTTGAATTTCAATAAGGATGGTCAGAGAATCTTGTAAGAACTTAGCAATTCATGAAAGATATAACGACAGACAAAGAGACTGTCAATGTCTTGGACAACTGCTATGCATTCCCTTTTGAATTCTTCTTTTCTTTATTTGAAGTCACAATGTCATTATTGAAATCACTATTTCATCAACCAAAGCTGAGAAATCACTCATGAAGTCCAAAGCCTGTACATACTACACATTATCGGGTCATTTTTCATGTGTTTTCAAAACTTGATTTCGTTCAAATTTTCGGTCCAAGTTATCATTATCGGCAGTCTGTGGTTCTAAATTCTAAATGTTTTATTTCCGTTATAGCACAGGATACTAGAAGTGAGAAACTGTATGAGAATAGTACATATAACACGTACATGCATAATTATATGATATATCTTCCGGTGAAAGTCAGTGCTGTATATGTGAAATTGATATTCACCCGTAGATGGCATTCGAATGATTCTTGAATGAACACATGTGTGCTGTGCAGTTGATGTGATTTTGAATAAATAAAAGCCAAGCTGCTAGTATATTTTGTATTCAATGCCTTAATTTTCACTATGAAACAGCCATATAAAATGTGAGTATTCATAGATTGATTTGCACAATTTCTATAAATATTCACTTTTGATGAGGCGAAAATTTATGCATTTAATAGAGCTTTCAACTTCATATACTAGTAGTTTGGCTTATATTCATTCAGAATCACACATTCACTATGCTGCTTAAAGCCGATTATTTGTACCGTTCATGCTGGTGAAATATGGATGTTGATATATTGATGTTGATTAGCTGTAGTCAAAGTGAAGGGATGTTGTAATGAAGATGTCGAAGAAGTCTGATTTACAAGAAAAGTTTCTCGGAATATATTTTGAAGACAATTTAAAATGATCGATCTTTGACTCTTCTGTTAGTTCTGCTAAAATATCGTTAATCGCCTTTTACTTACAGAATCAAACTGATTCAGAGCGGTGGCACATGCAGGAACTTTCTAAGTGGGCAAAAACAAATTTCTATTGCCTTACAGAGACAGGAAAAATAGTCGTGCGTCGCTTGCGGATTGCTTTGAATTCCTTCAAAATGCTCCGATCGCCACGATTCCTTCAGATTCGACGAATTCAGATCATTGCGCAAAAGTTTTCTCGGTAATGTTGGGCCCTCCAATCATTGTATACCATGTATATAAGACTGATATCTTTGATAATACCCAGAAATTCATTAACGGCCCGGAAAAAATTTTCGCAAACATGGATCAATGGATTTGGACATCTTTTCGGCTGGGCTGTCAATGGCAAATTGTCGGGCCGCTAACGCGGCCCTCTAATTTGCCATTGACGCCCTCAAAACATAGCTGTCATCATATCATTATCAAAAAAAGTTAGCAGGCGTACGAAAAAACGTTCACAAATGTCTCTGTAGAACTTGACATCGTCTGTGTCTCTTTGCTGTGTGATCCGGTTGATAGCAGTCACTGAAACTTCGCACAATGTGTCGTGTTTAATGTTTAACTGGCTGTTCATTGTTCGATTGCTATGGTATTGTATCAGCAGATTGTGCCATTTCATGAACGTTACATGTTCCAATGTTTCCTTTCTAGTCAAAAAGAAGAAGAGACGACCTGTCTAATTCTGTGCCTTTTACAGCTACTTTCAATACCTCCGGAGAATAGCATAAAGTGTGTTTATTTAATATGTTTATGACATTGTCCTAGTTGAAGATTGAAGGTCATTTGAGGAATTGCGAGAATAAAATTCGCTTATAATAATAACAGGCATTTATTCAAGTCTAGACACAAGAAGACAAAAGCTTGTTTTCTTTTAGGAGAATTTATTCTATCCCTGTCTATTACCGATAATACTAAATGCCTAGACTCGGCCATTATCCATAATCAGTCGCGGAATGTGTGTGTTTACCTGTAAAACATCACACTATTCGTTTCTGAATAGACAAAACTCGTGATTGAACTGATATCAAGATATCATGTTGACGGTGCGAATGACATCAAAGCAGTTCCTTGTTGCACTGAGATTCAGCCTTCTATCGTTATTCTATCATCAGCATTGTCTGTCAAATTATATTGGAGATCAACAATGAGGGTTTATGTTGCTGTCGATGATGGCGGACGGTAACAGTTACCTGCTGCCATTTTTGATTCCTCTATATGTCCTCGTTAGAATCTTCAAATTTGGGTGAGCACTGTCTATTTTATGTTCTCATTACTGTGATTGAAATGTGTTGGAAGTGATCTGTTACGAAATATCTGAAAGAATCTTTTGTCTCAAATGCAAGGCATCGAAGTATACGATTGGTAATATTGACTTATTGACTTTATTGCTACCAGAATGTGACCACATGGCAAACCAGGCCATTCAGCATTTCGTGATGATGATAACGAATTACATGCAATTTTATCACTTTTAATAATAGGATCTGGGATCTGCCCGGGTCTGGGATCCGTATCCAGAACCGGGATCCGGGTGCTTGAAAAACCCGGATATTTGCAATCCCTGTACACCACCATAGGTCTTCATGAAAATCGATTATCGGATATCATCCAATTTGCCAATTTCCATTTGAAGATGTTGTTTATCTTTTTCTTTACAGCTACTATGAGGGTGCATGACCGGTGCGAAATTCTGATTTAGGGATTGAAGCAACGAAGCATGAGGATTCTGTTCTCTGCAGTGTTAGACTGTCATTTTCCAATGATCGATTAATCTTTCAGAATCGGAGATAGAAGGTCTTGGTAAAAGAGGATTTGTTTCATGTAGGTTTGAAGGGGAGAACTAATTCTTCTAGCCGATAACAAATTCCAGTTCAGGAACTACATTTTTCTGTGGTTTCCGTAAATCAGCAATAAATTTCGTTGGGTTAGATAATTCGTCCAAAAAATCAACAAAAATCAATTGGGATAGGCCCTATGTATTATGATTTTTATGAATGGTGAAGAAAAGCAGATTTGTCAATTTCTCACAAGCTTTAGTGTCTATAGGTCCAGTTCTTGCAGTTTATCAAGCGTTGTAGGACAGGGTTGGTCAAAACCCACCCGGTCAGAAAAAAACCCGATTTCACCCGCCCGGCGGGTGAAATCGGGTGAAATAGATCTTTCCATATTATGTCATTTTTTCGATGCTTCTAATTAAAATACAGTAATGCCAATTCATTTTTCTGATTTATTGACTCTGCCTCTTCTCAAAAATCATCGTATGGAATGTATACAATTCCGTAATCTACATGTTTCTTACTACAACACCAAATATTGAAAAGGAAAACCGAATAATATGTCAACGTCCGATGTTTTCATTGCGCAAGAAACTTAACGCCTATGCTGATATGATGTCCATTGTCCATCCCTGACTCGCCGGACATCAGCCAGCCTGGATTTGTCAACAGCGGACTGTAGTGATGCATTCGTGAGATGATGGGGAATTCGGGAGAGCGCACGCATGTCGGATCCCTGACGCTGCTGGTCGCATGTCTTTGGGTGGCTGGTGCAGTCGAAAGTGCGTAAGATAAGATCGATATTGGCAAACAATGATGTAAAGCCACTGCCCACAAGTCTGGTCATTAATGTTATTATCGCATACAAAAGACACTCGGAAATGATGGGGAGTTCGGGGTGGCGCGTGCGTGGTGCGCGCGCGTCATTACTGATACCGCAGCAGGCTGCAAGTCTGCGACGGACACTTCGGACCATAAGAAAGAGCGTGCGTCCTCCATTTCACATATTAGGACGAGGTCTTTCGACCACACCAAACGACCATCCTCAGGTAATCAAAAAAAAAATAAATAAAATGAATCGAAATTATGATATGAAAGTTCGACGAAACGATCTGCGTATTGTTTAGCTTTAGTATCAGTAATTCTGCTAACAGTTGGGCCTATATTTTTGTCTAGGCCTATATTTTCTTACTTTTTGAATACCGGTATAACAAACAGATATTTGGTGATCGATGTTTAGATGACTCATTAGATCTTCCCCGTTTTGACCATATATTTTAATATAAAGTTCAATTTATAGCCTCTACTGTACACATGTGTTTTCTCTCTGATAATACAATAATAGAAAAAACTTATAAATTTTAGATAACAGCCAATCTTGTGTAAAGTATTCGTAAATGTAGGTAAGAGAATAACTTCATATGATTCCTTATTTAGATAGCCTGTAATTATCTGAATATTTGGTACCGCTAAAATACAGTAACCTATATTAAGTACTCACCGATATTTTCTCATGATATTGTATTTTAATCATGGTTTACATTACACTGATGTGTGCAACTGCAATGTATTTTGATTTTTCAATAAAATGATAATTATGAAATAAGAGATTACCTCTTAATTTCAAGAAAATCGAAATAACTAGATTAAACCCGAAAAAACCCGGTCTAAAAAACCCGAAAAAACCTGCCCGGATATAACCCGATAAAACCCCGGGTGGGTTTTTTTGCCGACCAATCCTGTTGTAGGACAGCTGTTGACCGAATCAAAATTCCATATGGTAGCACACAAAGATTTGTTATCAACTACATGGTCCAGTAATATAGTGGCATTAAATTACATTCGATCGTGCTGTGATTATTTAGCGCAGCAACATCAAAAATCATGGGATGTTTTAGAAAAGATCTTATCGAAAATAGTGTGTATTTTTCCTCGACCAAGAAGTTTTTTTGTCTTGTAGTGAGTTGTTCTAAGTGGAGAGCATTGTGATTTCAGGTACGAAATGTGATGGAGGGTGGTATTGATAAGGAAACTTGTCTACAAGACTGAAGTTTTTGTATTGATGACAATTTACACTGCGGATGATTTCTTTATTTCAGATTTCACTGTATTTAAACTTTTAAAGATTCCTATCAGATTTCGAGCCTCAGGGTTTGCAGGTTCAACACACAAACAACTCCATTAAAAATTCCATTCTATAATCTTTACAGAATGTATAATGGAAGACTACATTAAGTGTTCTGTAAATCCACTCGAGGCGCGCTCGTGTCTGCATTCCTTACATCTTCCTTACATTTTCAGGAGTGGATGACTTGTCATCCTGAAGTCCTTGCTTCCGTCATACCTCCAGTTCTCCGATGTCTTCACAATCCCGAGCTCCGTCCTTCTGCTGCAATGTGTCTTCGTGACCTGTGTAACGTGAATCAGGAACATTTGTTACCTTATGTGTCCCCTATCCTCTCCTCACTTCATCAAGTCCTCGCACATCGTGGTGGAAGCGGACAGGACGAGTCTCGGGAATGCGCTGTCCTCATGTCTTGTGTCGGCTACTGCTTCGCTATGATGACAGATCGACGGCAGATCAGAGACTATATGAGCTTGCTCGTGACCCCGGAGGTGGAGGCACTCAAAATGTTGGTTTCTCAACCAGTTCATCCGCATCTGCAGCCTCCAATCAAATCTCGGCTGATAATGCTCGCATATCTCTTCTCATCTCTGCAAAGAAGCTTGGAGGAAGACTTGGAGGCTGGTCAAGGAACACATGGACCTGTTATTGCTGTGAAACAGGAGGTGAGATATTCTTAATTCAAAATTCATGTACATTATGCATTAGTCCGGCAGCCAGAACGAGTTTCTGCAGGGAACGAGGCCGAAAATGAGACTTTCACAGAATGATGTACACCTCATAGTCCGGCAGCCAGCACGAGTTTTTGCAGGGAACGAGGCCGAAAATGAGACTTTCACAGAATCGGGTACACTCCATGCCTACTACGAATCTGCACGTCTGCCGAGTTGTACTTGGTTCCTCTTCTTGCCGGACAGGATCAAAGAAACATACATGTTAATCCAATGGGACGCAGATTGGAACATATTGTTTTTCTTCGATCGTGTCTGACAAGAAGAGGAACTCACTAGAACTCGGCAGACGTGCAGATTCGTAGTAGACATAGGGTGTGCATCATTGTGTAAATGTCTCATTTTTGGCCTCGTCCCTTACCGAAACTCGCTCTGGCTGCCGGACTGTATGTCAAACTGAAATGAGAGCGTATAAAAAGCAATCATTCACAACTTCTAACATAAGAATTAAAGAAGCTTTTTGTCTCGGTCTTCGATCGCTTCTAGGCACATTAGTTTTTACGCATCATTGCATCCCTCTTGGATATGTGTACGGAAATCGGCAATGCCTACTACCAGATACCGGTTCGGTTACCTTCTGAAATTGATGATCATTCATCACCATAGAAATTGACAACAATAAAACCTCTAGAATGGAAATTAAGCTTCATGCAATACACAATAACGGCACATAAATCGCACGCATTTTCACTTAGATGCACCTGCCAACGTCTGTATCATTGCGTTAGAATCAGTCACATGTGTAATTCTCAGCTTTTCATTGAGGATTCATGCCCCAACTTAGTTCCCTCGGATGTGCCGCGACCTTGAGTCAATTTCCAATCTAGCGAACTTCAGATAAACAGTTTATTTCTATGTTCATCACAGTTCGACTCTTATTAATATGCTATTTGAAGCAACGTTAGACACAGTTCAAATTAATTACGATTTCTAAATTTCACTGACACATGAAGCTTTTTGTGCTATCATGCTGAATGTCATTAAATTTGATGCATTTCTAAAAATAAATTTCTAACAATAGCTAGTAAATTGCATAATTTTGTAGCAAAATGAACATGAAAGTGAAAGTAGTGCAGCCATACATTATCTATTGCAGCTTCGTTGAAAGTGATCTTCTCTCATCCCGAAACGTTTTTTTAATGTCTTAGCTTCATAGAATATTGACTTTTATTGCTGTGTGCCGTCCGACACGGATGTTTGTGTTTCAGTTTGCTTACTCTTACTCCTCGTTGATATCTGCTTCCCCAGTAGGTTTCAGGGTGGGACAGCTTACGTATCTCGAAATTGATATTTATTTTTCAACCAGTTGGAATTTGCGTTAATTTCTATGATGTCGTTAGAGCTATGAATCTTAGCTTAATGTCTGTGGAATGGAATGTTTTCAAAGTGATGCACTCATTATCAAACCAGTATGAATCCGGTTTTATCCCCTGCGAGCGAGGGTGGCCGGATGTATCTCAGTGCACCGAAACCCTTCTCACACCTCTCTGTTTTGACCTGAAGTTCTGGGCGTCTTCTTTTTCCGATCTTCTTCACCTCTTTCTCAACTTGCTTTCGCCACATGCGCCTTGGACGGCACCGCTTCCATTGTCCTTGAACTTCAAAGTAAAGTGTCTTCTGCAGAATATCGCCCTCTTCCCTCCTCAAAACGTTACCGTACCAGCGGACTGCATTCGATTCTGCCCTATTTCCACTTTCAGCCCAAGCATTCTCATCAAAATGTTGCTATTCTTTCTCTCCATAAGTTTCTTCCCACACATTTCTCTGATCATCGTCCTCTCAGTCCTCCTCAAATGCACTGAATAAATAAATTGCGACTTCTTTTAAACAATTTGCATTCATGACCTCATTGATTGCTTCATTCATGCCATAAATTGAGTTCTTCTTTTTCACAGAAATCATTGGCTGCTGAAATCATCTCCAGTGTGTTGGAAGGCATTCTGCCAATCCTTGAGATGTTGACCTCCAAATGGTTGGGCGACTCGGCCATTCTGGAGAGCATTACGGAGCTGTTTCGGTGGACTGTGAGGAATACTTTGGTCGGCTTCGAACCTGTAGTCTCACAAGTAGCTGCTCTCGTGTCGAATATGTATATTGCACGGCCTCAGGCGTCTCTCCTCGATCTGACGAAGCAGATAGTGGTGTGGTTTTCTGTTGGGGAGAAGCCAAGACCACTGGCACGCCATCTCTTGGTCTCAGTTTCATCACGGACTATGTCTTATATGAGAGAGAATGAAGTACAGTTGCGCAACGTTACTGATCTCATTGAGGCTTACATGTGGCTATTACATCTAGTGCTGAAGAAATGCCCATCACTCTTGCATGAGTGCGAGATAGGATTGGAAGAGCAGGCTAGATTGGCGGTTTGTGGACTGGCCATGCCCGAGCAGGGTACCGTCAAGGCCTCCTGTCTTTTTCTGGCCGAACTTATCAAATCTCAACAGCAGCAAGTCACCGCTCTGATAGAGGGCCTCGGTCTACATCTCAATGACCGTCTTCTCCGCTGCATCGCTGGCGAATCTCCGAGACAGGTGAGTGATTATTCAACTTCCGGCAGGTTTGAGAACACAGGTATTCTATGACTTGCATTGATGTACGCTATTGGTTTAGCCAGTTTAGATAGATGAACACTTGTGCTTCAAAGTTTTGAGCGTTGGCATCTCGCCATGACCTTTTCACCTCTAGTTCTACATCCATTGACCCGATGACAAAACTTTTGGTACGAAAAAATTGTCTTGTCATTAGCATTCGAATGATATCTGGTTTGTTGATTTTCGCATTAGTGTTAGCATCAAAAATTCGCATCGCGTGTTGTGCCCCCCCTCCGTATTTCACGTTGATTTTTTTGAGAGCCAAAATTGAGTCTCTCAAGAGACGACCCAGAGCAGAGCAGACATCCTAAAATCGGCGGGTCTAGGTCCAACCTGCAAGAAAGTGCCACAAACAAAAGAACGTCCTGACCTACTACCTCCGAACACGGGCCCTGGTACCATACTATTAGTCTGAAGATCCGTTGCACGACGAGGAAGGGCATCGTTTGAAATGATGACTTCTAAATAAGTTGGGCTGTTTGGCTACCGTCATATTCCAATTATTGATACTTAACTAAAGGGACCCATGCTCTTAAAACGACAGGAGGAGCATTTTATATGAATGAATGGAGCCAGCTTTGCGTGGTCGCAGTTGACTTTGTAAAGTTTATTCAGACAGTTCCATTGCGTTACGTAAAGTTGCAGTAACGCCGTTGAATCTGCTGTATTTAGACAAGAAGGATGCTAATGTGTCACTGGATTCTAGAATTGCGTGATTTCCGCTAATGGAGTTTGTTCAGCAACTGAAGGAAATAATGAACAATGCGTCTGTGCTAAGGCTACGCTCTCAATGTTGCATTTGATCTATCAAATGCGATGTGTTTTATTAGTAAAAGATTTGAAAATGTAAAAAATTGTTTGGATGGAGGAAACTTCGTTGTTGAAGCAAGGGATGGGTTTACATGCTGTAGTATTATGCTAACCGCCATTTCTATGGGATTCGGTGATTTGAAATAACGGCTCGGAAAATTTGTTTACTACAGAGGATTTCATATCTGTGTAAAACTGCAGAAATGCCGGTTAGCATTTCTAACCTACGATCAGAAGCCTTTACTAATCTTTACGTGGATGGATTAGTACATTGCACTGATGCATTTGTCTATGTTCTCACTGTAGTCATTAAAGAAATCTAGGATGATTCGTATGTAATTGATGGATTAGGGGGATAGATCGTAAATTAGATGTAGATTTCCTGTATTCATCTACAAACAGATTCAGTCTCTAAAACAGCGACCAAACCTTGGTTATTTTTGCAGTCAATTAATGCAAATTATGCATTCATAACTTCTTATTAATGTAAAACGGAGCTGTTTTCGTCTCCTTAAATACTGTTTCAATCCGAAAGCCTCTCGATTGACTTCTTTTGAGTGAAATTTCAGGCCCTCAAACGCAAAGACTTGCATTTGCTCAAACGTATATTAACGGAGTATTGTTTTTTCTTGATCCCACAATTCTCGTCTATTAGACTTAATCTTGTATCGTCATTTTTGTATATTTATTGACAGTAGCTTTGTGTTCCCACCTTATTAAGCAAATTCAAGTCTTGTGAGAACTGTACAGAAACCTTGAGCTGGCTATCACGTGGCATATTGACCTGCTGTGCTTATTTTGTGTTTTGGATTAATTGCTAATGACACTATAAATGGGGATGCAACTTTAAACAGGGAGTTGTGTTGATTTTGAGAGATGTAAACTAGGCATGCTGATGATTCCTGATATTCGATGAAATATAGTGGTGTCTTCTCCGTACCTGCGAGGCCTTCGGCGCATCCAAAATAATAATATACCAACATTTATAAAAAAGAAAAGTGTCATCATTCATTATGTTTCATTTAAATTCGATAGCTTCTCGTGGTAGCTGTCCGTCACAAAATCAGACGCTCAACCTTAAGAGTGAACCGTTTTGCTGCGTGTGCACAAATCACAGCTGTTTTCTTCTAACGATTAGACACACACGCTAGTCGTGTGTTCAGACGGAGCAAAAGAGAATTGTGTGCGTGTGAGGAAGCAAGCGCACGCGCCCGCACCAATGTTGGCTTTCCCGATAGACATAATGCTTTGCCTTCTCCAACTTTTACAATGAAATTCTCCGTTATTCTTGATCGAGGCCCGGTACCTAAATATAGAAAGGGAAGCGCAACCCAATCGTTCCTGTCCTTCGTTTCTCGTTGGAGAGGCCAGTACGTCAACAATAGCAGCTGACTGACGTTCAGATAAGACTGATCAGATGATGAGCGTTCGCCAATGAATGCAGAGTAATCTGACTCGAACACCCAGATTCGGTAGGATTCCATGATTTGTTTTTGCGTGATTGATGTGACGCTATGTTTAGTACTGCAGATGAGCTCATAACCACGCCTTTCGTCCGAAGGGAATATACTGAAAAGATGACAGTCGTCAAGCAAGGTAGGCCAACACTTGAAAGTACTCACAGAGAAAGAAATAAGAAATACACAAGACATTTTAATGCATCTAAGTTCAAACACATGAATGGCTGACCGGCCGTGAGAAACGCAGGAAACTGTTTCCCTTCCTCCTTTTTTTCTCGAGAAAATGTGGTCTGGGCAGAGAAGGGATATAGTAAGCTCAGCTCCTTGAGTAAGGCGCTTAGGCGACATGAGCAATCAACTTTTAATGTGCACATTCACTTGGCATTAAAAAATATTCGGGAAATTGTTATTAAAAAAATTCATCTTTTATGAAAATTAATGTTATAACGTAAAAAAGTCTGGCATAGAAATAGTATTCCAATGCCGAGCGAAGGCCTGTGGTCGGGGAGCACGCGACGCCACTGATGAAATAGCAGCTATTCAGGTCTGTCTCCATTTTTCAACTGAGGATGCAGCTCAATATTTAATTATTCCACTTGCGCTGATAACACTGTCATTTGAAGTAGCTGCCCACCTAAATGCTTGAATGTTTTAAAATAATTAGTAATGAAATTAGTCGATTACTAAATAAGCTGATGGCATTCATTATAGTGTCTGTAGACTAACATGCGCATTTTTACGTGGTTGAAATAGCACCGGGTGTTCTACGTGGGTTAAATTTGACCATGTGAATTGTCTGATGTGCAGCGAACATAAAACTAACTTTCCTAATGCTTGTTGCATTAAGTTTAAGAAATGCATCCACATGCAGTCTCAGAACATTGTCAGGATTTTTCAAGGTTGTAATTAGGATCACGCTCGGTGTTTGGAAGTTCCCGTGTCAGCGTATTCAGTTCATCTCCAGTTTGATATCGAAACATCAGCTTAGCCAACTCGATTACTTTACTCTCTTTCTTCCACAGGTAATAGAGTTCATGGCGGACGTGTATCAGCCCCTCAATCAACATTACCCAACACAACAACGTCGCTGGTTGACAGAATTGTTGATCACACGAAAGGACTATCTCAGTGCCCGTGTATCACGTGAAGAGAAGCAGAAATTCATTAGTGTGCTTCTCATGGGCCGCACATCAAAGCGTGTGCTCAAAGACGCCATCAGAAGCTTCAGTCTAAAATGTTTGGGTCTGGTGACGGCCCAGCAGAACTTTGTGACTGTTCCTGTGGACGGTACAGACTGCGCAGTGCAGCCACTGTGATCTCATTTCTCCCAATACTGCGCCTTTGACGTAATATGTTCATAATCCTCTTCCCCTATCCTCCTCATTATCCGTCGTTGTTTTCATCAAATCCTCAATTTTTACTGCCACTGCGTTCAGATCTTGTAAAAGCGTTTCGGTTTCGAGTATTTGAAACTCAGGGAGGACATGTAAATGTTGTACAGTGACGAAAGTGCGATTGTTATGTGTAAAAGAGAATCGTGAATAATTGATCGAGTTTTGGTTGTTCTCATTTCTTGTTCTTGCAGTTGTTTGCACTGCGATGTGTTAGTCAGATGCATGTATTTATAGAAGCCAGTAGGTTTGAGATTTCTCCGTTTCTTTAGATAGATGAAAAAAATTGGTATTAGAACCGATAATCGACAGAGAATTAGTCGGGGGAAAATATCAATCAATTCAGGACCAGACCTGAAGATAACCTGGCCCTCTTTATTAGCCCCAAATAACCCTCATATATATATGACTTCCTTGAGACATGTGCAGACCGGTCATCTTGAAATCAAATTTGATGACATGTCGACTAAATCTCAAAAGTTTCTTCCATTTTGTTTGATTTCCACTTCATTCACAGACCAAGACCATTTGTTAACTCCTATAATTCTAGGGCAACGCATAATGATGAATAAAATGAAATCATTTACTTCAAAAATATACAGGATGCGAGTAGTAATGTATATCATTGTGCTTATTAATAGCTTGAAAAGTGCATAAAGGACTGAGGACATTACTCAAAATATTCTTGAGAAAAGTCAATGGAAAAAGCCATTTGAAAATTGTGCGAAGCAGTAGAGATCGTGTAATAGACCGCATCATTCTAAATTCGAGGCAATTTAAAATGGTTTGTCGGATTGGCATCCTGTCCCAGCGATGCCGTTGGCATCTGCCAGACGATCAAGTACGTTCACTCGGAGTGACCGCACTGTGGTGTAATAGAACAAGGTGTGTCTTCATGGTGCAACATATAAATGTAGGTGAGTATGTAGCGGTGCACATCCCTACCCCAGCTCAGCACAAATAACATTCGCTCTCCTGGTGTTCGCGTGCATCAGCTGACTCCAGGCAACTCGGAGGTTAAAGACGTAAGGGTATCCGAAGTGGGCGCCAAATGGCTGTTTCTTTCAATCCTTCAAAAACTCAAAATGGACGCACCACTTTAAGGGAGATCAACGTGGCATTAACTAAGATGTCAGATAATATTCGTTGATCATATCTCCTTCCTTGGATTACCAAAGATTTGTCATGGAGACCCAGTAAAAAATGCGCCATCGTTTCGATCGCGAAAATGCGCCATCGAAACGATCACAATTAAATGTCTCCACTTATCGCCATCGAAACGATCGCGATATATCGCCTTCGAAACGAAGTATCGATGAGACGGCGACACATCGCCTTTATAACGAGTTTCCGATGTGATAGTGATACATCGCCGTTCTTTCGCCATGATATGGTTCCAGCTGCTGAATTCAAATATGTCTGTGACAATATGCTGAATAATAAATATATATATATATATATATATATATATATAATTCACCTTATTGTCACAGACATTTGAATTCAGCAGCTGGAACCATATCATGGCGACAGAACGGCTATGTATCACTGTATGACGTGTAGTTGGGAGAGACTATTTACATATAAATAGTCTCTCCCAACTACGTCGTATTTTAGACATGTGTAGATTGGAAAGATGCTTACAGTTACGAGGATGAGTGTATTACACCTAAATTTAGCGAAAACGTTATGTTGCTGATATTTGTGTTTATTAATCATGAATGAAAATATACAATACTATCTAAATTTTAAAAAATCATTACGGTAACGCACAAGTAATACACAACTTGTTAGTCTGTTGCATGGCGCTTTATTACTTTTCTTATTTCTCGTCCACCCTCTCTATCGTGAGCATTTTAGAGTCTTTGTATTTGTTTTTCGATCTCCAGCTCATTGAAAAAGGTTGGGGAGATTATGTTCTTGACGGATGCTGCAAGAAGGAGAAAAATATGTGTAAAAGGTGGATCATATTTATTCTCTGAAAATCTGTTGCATCAAGAAAATATCATCAAAATACTGACATATATCCGAGATAAATAAAATTCTTTTGACTTTGTACAGTATTGTCACTTTTCATTTAACCTCCTATGAGGAAGTATTCCGAAGTAGGCTACTGTATGTTTTTTAGGTTTTTTGAGATTATTTGAGTTTTGTTTCTAGTGTATCCTCTGCCTCTCGTCCTTATACCACTCGTACTAACTTGCAAGACTTCATTAGTTTGTCCATGCCGCTTTGTAATTTCTGTCCAACGGTGCACCTGAAGGAGACCTAGTAGAAAGACTTGTACCGAACAGATATAATATCAAACGATGTCTTGCTTTATTACAAGCTCAAAGTGTAATCTGAATGCTTTCAAATTCAGTGCATTTATAACTAGATGTAGAATCTTCATTTCATAATGTAAAATAATAAACCATGTAGAGCTCTTTAAACGATCATGGGAGCCACAAACATGTTTCTGGGTTATTTCCCATCATCAGTACAGTACCCAGTACAGGCCTATCTCACATCTTGCAATGACAAGACAATTGAAATAAGCTTATATCCAAACATCATATTCATTGCAATAAGGAAAGATAGATCGTTAGAGACATCTACATAGTGATATTTCAAGCAGCTTAAATTTAAAATATTCATAGAGCGCTGGCATCGCCTTTAATTGACGCTCTATGAGACTAGGAACTGTAGAAGGCCTACAGATGTAGTAACAGTTCGTCTGCTTTGACATGAATGAATTCAAAACATGCAAGGATATTTAACATATGTATATTAAGATATTAAATATCTTTGAAAAGATGGTAAAATGCAGACATGATTTATTTCATAGTGACTTGTAGGGATTGCAATCTCGCCCTATTATTCAAATCTCGAATCTCGAGATTGAACACCTCGAAATTTCGAGACTAGAAGGATTTATTATACGGTCGATCAACAGCTCTTAATACTCCTATCAACTTTGATGTTCAGACTGAAAGTACAAGTATAAGCACTCTCAGAATCACATTATCTTAATAAACGTGTAAAAGTGTCCATATTACCTTATTCTTTCATGCATCATATTTTACGACGCGTTGAACTGTCAAATCTGATACAACGAACCACAGAGCAAAGGCGAGAAAGGCGTTCTCGGCCGGGGGCAGTTTCTACTAAAGTCCGGTCTTGCCTACCGTAGACCCTTTAACTTCAATAGTCAAATTATGTCTTTTAATGTTCTAAATAAACAAATGAACTAATATATGTCATGATTGAGTCTTCATAGCTTCATGATGTTCTAAGACCTTGATCAGACATATGTTGATTTAACTGGTTTTTTTTCCATTTATCTTCACTCTTCATTTTACACATGTTTGCTGATAAGCCTATGGTATGATTATCATGTAGGCCAACAAGAACACTATGAGAATTCACAAATATGCCCTGGCTACTAAACTAAATTTATGACCCCTATGCAACGAGGACATGGATATCATCTAATAAAGAATTGCAATGATCAGGTTGTTTATAACTTTTTGGGAATTTTACTTTATATCATGAGAAACAATAATGAATCGGTTATTGATTTCTATCAAAACTGTTCAATCATTGTCAGTTATTAACACTCGACAAAAGAATAGCGCTTAAATGAATTAGCCCTAACATTTGACAAGTGGAGACAAGCATTGATTTAGAAAGCACTTCAACAAAAATCGGTGTGGGCCTATTGACACAATTTTGAATGCGAATCAACATCCCTAGAGTATAGCCTACCTATACCGCTATTATAGGCCCTATAGCTTGCATTATAAATTATCTAAAATTGCAATGATATTTCGACTCTCTAGTCGTTAAATGCCAATTCCGCATCAAAAATGAAAATCTCGACTCGAGATCCCGAGATTTGGATTTCTGAAATCTCGAATCTCGAGATTGAAGAAATGACCTCGAGATTGCAATGCTTAGTGACTTGAGATTCTGTGTCAGCGTTATGCTAAATTTCATCTTCAGCTCTGTTTTTATGTGAACATGTGCGTTGAAGCCCAATAACCTTTGTATGACATTGCAGTCGCCGGCTTAGTCATGCATGACCCTTAATTAATTACCGGTAGTCATCTAAAGACTTCTTCCTCTCAGCCTTGCTTTATCCATCCATCGCTCGCCCGCCTACATCAATGTTTTCCGTTCACTCAATTTACAGGCAGATAGCCGAATGCATATAGGCTGAATATCACGGATTTGAATGCAAGGCACCGTCAAGACTCAGATGAAATCACAACTAAAGGGAAAATTGGTGCATTGTAGCTGCGATACGATCGATGACAATACACTTTCCCAACTGCCGTATAGCTGATAGCATGTGGATACTTCCACCGATAGTTACAGACTCACAGGTTTAGAGATGAAATCTGTGTTCAGGCTATAGGCACGATTACAATTGCAATTATACTCATTGTAACAGAATAAAAACATTCCTTCCCGATACATGAACCAGGAGGACTAACGACTAACAATTCACTAACATTTCAATCATTGTGATCATGGTTATAATTTGATGATTGATAAAATGATTGATGGAATCAAAGTAGACATTCAAAGTTAAGATGCGCTCAGTTTTGATCTCATGTAGATCTCTAGCCGAATTTCTGATAGTTTCATAAATGGTGGACCACTCCCAAACATCTTCATTAATAATAAGAATTTTTAAAGGTTCTAGTTATAGTTTGGCGTTTGTTTTTTCGTATGAAGGTAGCCCATGAATCCATGACCCTAACTTTATTTCAGTCACTTGATTTTTCAAAAATACTTGATTCCTCATTCGGTTGGTCCTATTTTGTAAAATCGGTATGTCTTTTTCTAAGCTGGCTTGACTACACCGTGTCTTATCAAATAGTTAAAATACTACTGCGATAGATAACTCATTGGTCTATATTCTTATGGTGAACTACGATGTAAAACTATTGAGACATAAAGTCCACCGAATGAGCCAGCTTAGAAAAAGACATACCGATTTTACTAAATAGGACCAACCGAATGAGGAATCAAGTATTTTTGAAAAATCAAGTGACTGAAATAAAGTTAGGGTCATGGATTCATGGGCTACCTTCATACGAAAAAACAAACGCCAAACTATAACTAGAACCTTTAAAAATTCGTATTATGGGTGACGAAATTTGAGAGTGATCCATTTTTTATGAAACGCTCTGTAAAAGATGCCAATGGAAAAATAGAGCTCATTATGATTTTTGGTTTCTGTATAGTAGGTTTGCCCATATTCGTACTTCGCTTAATCAATTTACTTTGATTGGTTTGATTAACATGATATAGGTATCTCACCTTTTACTAACGGCTCCAAGAACTCCGTAAATTTCTGCCGTCCATTGTCACCGCTCCGATTAAAGTTCCGTTGAGCAGTGGTTGATATAAGCCTTTTCATCACTCTCGATGTGGCCTCACGAATCGTAGTACCCCCCAAACAAGACAGTTGATGGATCTGAAAGGAAGCACAAAACTCGATCAATCTGACAATATTCAGTATGACGATTAATCGATAATGACGATATATTGGAAACATAAGTGATACACAGGTGACACACATGCATGAAAATAAAATTCAGATCTCCTTCAAATACCATCAATGTTTATCTCAAAGTTCAATTCAATTGTGTTTGTCATGAGATCGATGAAGGAATTAGTCAATTGTTCAAAAGAATTTCTGAAGGCAAAAATCAAATTCTCTTTTATAGGTAGATATGCTAGTTTACCATGAGTAACAGATACCTTCATGATATCAGGTTTTACAATATCTTTACGTAATTTGTATACGCTGCATGGTACTTGTACCCCATAGCGACATAAAAGTTTTAGCAGATATTGCTGCGCGTCTATGGGCAAATTGAATACGATGAAAAAAAGCAGCAACTCATCGGCGAGAGATTTTCCTGAAGATTTGCAATCAGCATCATTAGAAAAAGTTGAAACATCATTGGAATCCGAATCATCATTCATTGAGGAGTCACCGTTGCTCTCCACGTCATCTAAGTCAGACGATAATAAAACTTCCTTATATGAGGAGATATCCATATAATTCTCAAAAATACATTCTTCATCGGATGAGACTTGCATTGTCGACAACATATGAGTTAAATAACCATGTCCGTAATGCATTGGCGTTGACAAATATTCATCACTGATTTCACCTGAAAATCATGAAGAGGTGTCATGCCTCGTCTGAAAACCATACCAACATCAAACTGATTTATGAATTATCGGTATATCACCATATATATTATGTGTACATTTGCAGTTTTAGATAGGTCGCACGTGCACACATAAACATGATAAAAATACATTGAAAAAAATAGAAACGTTATGGCCAGTGGTCCCCAGTTGCAGCAATGTACAAAATAAAGTTAGACACTAATGTATGAGATCAATTGTTTTAGTGTAGAGAACGTGGAATCACATGACGTTAATCCTATTTTACATCACAAATTATTCATATCTGTGTAAAAAGTTTTATCGGCAACTTCATTTTATCTTTATGCATTTGTATTATCATATTTAGTCCCTTCAGCTCATCAACCAAAACATCAGCACTGATAAAATCACATGCACTAAGTTTTTAATTAGACAGAAATACAACTAGGTATCCATTACTTAGAAAAAATAATGGCTTTAGACTAGACTACATTGCAACGAGAACTTCAGGAATAAACAAATCGTGTTTTCAACTACATTGCATGTATGACAAAGAAAATTTGGGCAGAGCCTCCGGCCATCCAAGGCCAAATCGTGTTTTCAACTATTCTTGTATTACAAAGAAAATTTGGGTAGAGCCTCCGGCCATCCAAGGCCAAATCGTGTTTTCAACTATTCTTGTATTACAAAGAAAATTTGGGTAGAGCCTCCGGCCATCCAAGGCCAAATCGTGTTTTCAACTATTCTTGTATTACAAAAAAAATTTGGGTAGAGCCTCCGGCCACCCAAGGCCAAATCGTGTTTTCAACTACATTGCATGTATGACAAAGAAAATTTGGGCAGAGCCTCCGACCATCCAAGGCCAAATCGTGTTTTCAACTATTCTTGTATTACAAAGAAAATTTGGGCAGAGCCTCCGGCCAGCACCTAAGGCCAAATCGTGTTTTCAACTATGACAAAGAAAATTTGGGCAGGGAAAAATTTTCTGGAGCAGTAAAAATTCATTTAATCGGCATTGAATTATAGCAGATTACTATACCCTCTCTGTCCAGACCTCATTATCTCGAGAAAAAAATGAGGCAAGTCAACGTATGATTTCTCGCTATTTTCACGGTTGGTCAGCCACTCAGGTTTGAAATTTTAATGCATGAAAATGTCTTGTGTATTCCTAATTTCTTTCTGTAAGAGTGCTTTCTATTTTTATATCAAGTGTTGACCCCCTTGCTCAATGACTGTCATCTTTTCAGTAAGCTATATTCCCTTTGGAAGAAAGGATTATGTAAAAAAAATTCACAAAATCTGTTATAAGCTATGTGTACGAAAGAAGTCAACCATGGTCTATCCTTTGATGTTATAAAGTTATATCAAGTTATCCACAAACATTTAAGATATCTTGAGAGCGAATTGAATAGCGGGCACATGTTGCACGCATTCCAATTGGTGAACCACTGCACGTGGGTGGACGTTCCGTGGGTCGCACGGATTTGAAATCACTTTGTCGACTTTCTTACGTCAGAACTTGCAGAGTTGATCAGGAGAACATCTGTTAGTTCAAGTGCATAAAGAAGAATACGCAATATCTCAGTAGTTGTCGGCAGCTAAAGCTGCTGTATCATGAACTAACAATTTGCGGAGGTGGTTGCAATCCTTGGGTTCACATGTTTATGTGTTGATTAACTTTCTGTCAGTGATGAAAGCGGAAATGATGCAGCGCGATGGAGGTCATTTTGATCGCCCGACTTTGCACTTATTTAATTAAGAATTAGATTGCAAATTATGAACAAGATGAATATTTCAACAGCTCAAATTTAAGGGGGCCAAACAAGCACGTGGCCCGTCAAATTTTTCCGGGGGGAGGGCTCGCCTCCCCCACTTCCGCGGTCCATGGTCAGCTGCATTACTCGGCACTCATTGGCGAACGCTCATCATCTGAACGCAGCTTTTGTCTGTGCAACATGATCTGCTGATGATGACGTTGTGGCATTGGATTGCGCTTCTTCTATAATTAGGTACCGAGAATTTCGTTGCAGAATTAGAGAAGGCAAAGTAATTCACACACCTCACAGTACGGATAAGACGCCACTGGTGTAAACTAAGATAATATCAACTTTCAATTCAACTCACCTGAAATCATGTTTTCTTCTTTTGATTCTGTAGCAGGTTTGCTCCGCTTTTCATTGCCGCCTGCTTTACTCCTGTCCAATTCAATTATTTCATCAAATAAAGCTTTCTCAGCTCTTCTATTAACAATCGCTTTGATGATCTCGACGCCATTTCCAATCAATGAATAATTGAAAACAGTTTTGAATTGTTTCAGAATTTGAATACATTAAAACAAAAGTGTGTTCTGATGAAAATTATACAAAAAATTATATGCTTTAATTAATTGGTTGAATATTAGGATTTTATGAGAGCACAAATAGTACATAAATGTATTAAACCTAGCGATTGATATCGTGGCGATTGGTCAATAAGAGTTTCTGGGGCGTTCTGATGGCGATGACAGGGCGATACATCGATATGCTAATTTTGAAGAATTTTCATTGATATACGTATCCCGCAGATCTATTTAACGTGAGCGCAATGAAAAACAAAGTATGGATTCATGAAGAGCGTTATACCACCACAAATACAATAGAGTCTGTCATAATAGCACCTGGCGATATCACGTCGATAGATCGACGACTGTTCGAGACAATGGCGATAGCATCGCGATGACAGGGCGATACATCGATATGCTAATATTGAAGAATTTTCATTGATATGCGTATCCCGCAGATCTATTTAACCGTGAGCGTAATGAAAAACAAAGTATGAATTCATGAAGAGCGTTATACCACCACAAATACAATAGAGTCTGTCATAATAGCACCTGGCGATATCACGTCGATAGATCGATGACTGTTCGAGACAATGGCGATAGCATCGCGATGACAGGGCGATACATCGATATGCTAATTTTGAAGAATTTTCATTGATATACGTATCCCGCAGATCTATTTAACCGTGAGCGTAATGAAAAACAAAGTATGAATTCATGAAGAGCGTTATACCACCACAAATACAATAGAGTCTGTCATAATAGCACCTGGCGATATCACGTCGATAGATCGATGACTGTTCGAGACAATGGCGATAGCATCGCGATGACAGGGCGATACATCGATATGCTAATATTGAAGAATTTTCATTGATATGCGTATCCCGCAGATCTATTTAACCGTGAGCGTAATGAAAAACAAAGTACGAATTTATGAGCAGTTGTTTATCCTCACAAATATTGTAAAACCCGTCATTAGATCCTATGGCGATGTCATGTCGATATATCGACGTCTAATCGAGCCCATGGCGACAGCGTCGCCATGTCGCGATCGTATCGCGGTCGATCCGATGGTATTTTTTTTACTGGGGAGTGCATCGAGTTCTTTAGCAAGAAGGCAGTTCAACGCATTGTAGTCTCGTCTTCCACCACTGACTGTCAACTATCTTTACAAGTTCACTATATCCGTTGGTGGAGCAATGTTGCCCCCCGATGCCTTACAAACACATCCTCCTTCTGTGGGCGTGCTCAAGCCTAAGATATTCTCCAGAAGTACACGCAGAGCTAATGCACCCACATGCTATCATCACGCCCACTGTCGCACGGCACAGCTTCGGAATCAGCTTTCCACGCCATATTCCCTGTACAATGCAATCCTGATATTTTCAAGAGGCGCGCGAGCAGGTTTCTGATGGGGGAAGATTTGCATTTTGCTTCTGTTTAAAATGATTTAATTCATGAATTTCTTTTCATTGAGTAACCCTTTCATCGCTCTCAGTTGTGCTATGAGTGAAAATTCTGTAAAAAAACTCGTTCCGGTAATTACTTGGTGAGGAAAGTAGATGTACCATAATCAGATCAAACGCACCACCTTGACCTAGTGTTCGTGGGATTAAGATGTCTGTGGGGAGAGATCGTTCTTGAAAGCTTGGTCATTTAATGTTCTTATTTCGAATTTAACATCACGTCTAAGATAAAAGAGTTGAAGCCACTTCTGCAAATTTAGAAGACATCGCAAGTGAAAATTTCAATATGCGTGACAGACTAAAAGTGCTATTTCTCATTGTGCTGATGAAGTGCAAAAGGTCCCGAATTATCTCATGCGTGTTTATATGTTTTGGTTTATTAGCGACCACGTGACAAGATAGTTAGTAGTGCATCAAAAACGCATTGCATGAACGATTTGACATGGTATTGTGAAGTCTTAAGTGTTATTAATTTATTGCAAGCATCTACGGTTGGAGTCACATTGTAATAATCAACCATCATTCGAGTTTTCGTGTTTTTATTCATATTATGCCTGAGTAAACATTGGTATAGCATCTTGTTAACTTGCATTGCAATACTTCAACTAAAATACCTAGAAACATAGAGGTGTATATAGACAATAGTTTCTTCTTTTCCTTATTGAGATACAAACACACTTGGAATAAACCAATGAAAGGAAATGCAAACTACAGAGCACAAAAAGAAAATTGATTAATACTGAAAATCAAGTGAGAAATATCTGCAGCACATCAGTAGATAGTATGGCCAGTTCTGGTGCTTTCAATCTCTGAGGTATGCTGTCATGGGTAGTACCAGTGTCACGAAACCATAATATATTGGGCTCACTCATCATTAAGTTTCTTCTGGCAATTTTCCCTGACCAAGTCTGATAATCACTATAAACCATGGATACGGAGTCCTATCATTTTGATAGGACTCCGACTACGGGTGGCAAGCATATATAGCGTAGTTTTTTTTTGAAAAAACTGGTAACGTTCAGCATTAGTTCATTATAGACTTATCTGAACCTATTTTTAGTGATCATTGCTGCACCAATTATCAATCATTTTCATTGAGTCTATCAAATGTCGCTTTAAGTTGGATGCATGCGACTCGGCTCTTCCCATCTTCATGATATGTGCTTCACACGGTTTTTCTCCAGTCTCAACCAGACAGGAAAATACCCCCTTCTTCAAAAATATGACTACACTTTCGATTTTAATATGCGCTTTAGTGGAGCCATCACACACGATTAACGTGAGGGTAAGAGGTAATGTTCTCAAACAACTTCATTTTTGTCTCTGATGTGACCTTTGGTGCGTAGGTGTGATCGAGGCTATGAAGGCTGTCTTCACTAAATCACCGAGTGAAAAGACAATCCTTTTTTCACTGTCACGGTTCATTCCCTCAACTATTACAAGCTTTGCATGCAGAACTGTCTCTGTACTTTTGTTTGACGGAGAAAGTTGACAGTGACACCTATGCACGAGAATAGATAATTTGTTTGCATTTTACTTCGGGTCTAGTTATAGGCCGGAGTCCGGAGTCCTATCATTTGATAAGACTCCGACTCCGCACCCCTGCTATAAACCTCATTTATTTCCTGCGGATATAGATTGGGACTGTTTTTCTGGCCAGGGGAACGTTAGCTGTCTGCACATAGACCGGGGAGTCGGAGTCGGAGTCCTATCATTTTTGCTGGATTCGGAGTCGTATCAAATGATAGGACTCCGGCCCATAACTAGACCTGAAAATAATACAAGCAAAGGAGGCGAGGAACCAACTCGTATGCATCCAACTTAAAGCGACATTTGATAAACTTTCATCGCAAAATGATTGATAATTGATACAGCAATGATCACTAAAGATACGTTCAAGTAAGCCTATATTGATCTATGATGTAGAATGCTAGCTTATTTTCAAAAAACTAGGCTTTACATACTTGCGACCCGGAGTCGGAGTCGGAGTCAAAATGATAGGACTCCGCATCCCTGACATAGACATCGGCATCTTGTGTAATAAACTGTTGCAGTATTAAGATTCAATAAAAACATTGCTAGATTGACATACTGTATAGTTTCGGTAAGACTAGTAATCAGGAAATGCATGATTTTTGATGGATTTAGTAGTTCATTTATTATGTAAAGTTTCGATGACTTTTCTGTTCAGCAAAATCCACATTATCCATAGCAAAAAAGTTAAAGTTATCAGTCTTTAAATTTCCAGAATTACAAAGAAGTTAAAAAGTGTATTGATTGGCTGCTTCTGGGGCTTTGGTCCGCGACGTTGGACTTGATGTAGTAGCCTGTAGCATCTTTTAGGTTGCAGACCCGCTGAGGGGATAAGAAAAACATCACAACACCAGCCCATGTGTGTTTGAATTTTAGTTCTAATAGTACTGGATTTTGATAGTATATACTATGGTCTGAACTCGACCCGGTCATATTGCGACTGCGCCTCGATCTTGACGACGTATTGGCCGGTTCTGATGCTCTTTCAGGGCACATTTGAGAACGGAGAATATTCATTTTGTCTTTCAACGGGAGGGTCGTCAGGTGCTCCGCGGGACATTCGCCCGCTCCCAGCGGTGGATTAGCTCCTCACACCTGACGTGTGAGAGTCGTGTGTATGTGAATGCAGGAGAAGAGATGTTTTGTGCTGTGTGGTTGAGATTTACAGAGGGGCTTATGTTATGTAGGTGTTATTTTAAGAAGGGCGATTTGTTGGTGCGGAGTTGTGCCAGTGTTCTGCGTGTACGCTTGTCGAGTGTTTGTTCTGATCTGTGAACTGTGGGAAGGATTCCGTTCATGATGTTGTTTTGTCTGTTCGCAAGGTATGTGCCGACGTGATGGGCGTGTGTTTGTTTTAGCAGCTGCCTTGAGCTTGTTGTCGGGTGAGGTGTACTTCCCTGTGCTGAAAATTGTGTTTTTTTGGTGTCGGACAGATGGTGGTTATTTCGTGAGATGAAGAGGGTGGTGTTGATGTTCTGCCTTGTTTAGCAGCTGTTTTGCGTGTAGTGTGAGGTTTTGGGCAATGGGGAGGAAATGTGTTTCGTCGTGCAAGTGCTATTTATTTGTGTTGCGTGTACATCCTGTGGCGATCCTGAGCGCCCTGTTCTGTATTGCTTGCAGTTTGTCGATGTTTGTTTGTGAGATGATTGGTGACCAGACTGTGTATTCCAAGATGGGACGTGTGACGGCCTTGTAGGTGGCCACGATGGTCTCTTGTTGTTGTCCTCAATTGATGGAAGTAAGGCAGGAGAGGATGTTGAGGGTGTGTCTTGCTTTATCGCAAGTGTTGTTGACGTGTGTTGAGTATCTAGGTTGACGCCCAGGATTCGGTTGTTGTTGAGAGTTGTGAGTGGAATGTGTCAATATTGAGCGATAGGTTTGTACTGCAGGCATAGAGATCTGGTGTGGAGGGAGAGTGAGAGTTGAGTTTTGTTGGGGTTGATGTGATGATCGTTTTGTTGTGTCCGTGACTGCCGAGTGTCGAGGTAAGGTTGTAGTTTCTCTTCGGCTGTCTTCATGTTTGAGTGAGTGGGACTCATACAATAGAGGTTTAGAAGTTCGTGATGGCTCGCACCAAACAGACGGCACGAAAATCCACTGGTGGCAAGGTTCCAAGGAAGCAACTTGCGACCAAGGCTGCTCGAAAGAGCGCGCCGGCAACTGGTGGAGTTAAGAAGCCGCATACTGTAGATATCGACCTGGTACTGTTGCTTTGCGAGAAATCAGGAGGTATCAGAAGAGCACTGAGCTCTTGATCAGGAAGCTGCCATTCCAGCGGCTTGTACGTGAGATCGCCTAAGACTTCAAGAAAGACCTGCGATTCCAGTCATCAGCAGTTTCTGCACTGCAAGAGGAGTCTGAAGCTTATCTGGTCGGTCTCTTCGAAGATACCAACTTGTGCGCCATCCATGTCAAGCGGGTCACCATCATGCCGAAGGACATCCAACTGGCCCGGCGAATTCGTGGTGAACGTGGTGCCTAAACATCATTTATCATGAAAGCTCAATAGAGTCTCCTCATTTCAGCTAGAAGTTTCCTAATGATGGCAAGTAGCGTGGGCAAGAAACGATTATCGTGAAATGATGATACTTCTGAGGATTATTACACTAATATAAAAGAAAATTCATCATGGCATTTGATTACGAGTCATTGAGATGTTCCACAGTCAGGATCAATCTACCCGTTGGCGTAGATATTGAAATGAAAGCTGAAAAAGTATTACAACATTCGCAACATAATTACGTGATGGTGTTTCATTTCCGATTGGAAGAATTGTGATGGTATTTGACGTCATAGATATATTTTTGGAAACAAATTATTTGATGAGCATTCAGCCTTTTCAAGCATCACATGATGGGGATATCTGAATCATTTAGTTGCTCTCAGAAAGGAAAGAATTGCAGATCAGTTGAATCTACGATCACTACATTCGTTCAAGATATATCAGATAGAGGAGAGAAAGTATCTGCGCAGAAAATCGAAGAGGGCTGTCGATCAATTTATTCCGTCCTTCCTATAGTGAAAAATGAAAGTCAATTGCGTTACGTGCATTCTAACTGCATTGTGTACATTGTATCTTTTCTAGAATTCATGGTCGCAGTCAATTAATGTTGGGATATGAAGTAACCAAATTAACAGATGAAGTGCGGATGAGATACACTCACTGTGATGTTTGACATTATCCGCGCTTGTGTATTTTCAGCCGTGGCCAGTGACGGGCCGCGATTTCATTTTCCCGAATTTTGATTAATCGCGTGTTGAGATTCAGTGACTAGAAGTTTACAGTTAATCTAGCCTGCATTATGCTTATTTATAGACTATTTTTCATTAAAATTTGATTACTTTCACTAAAATTAAGAGCATGTGACACTTATAGTCTGTTTAGACTGAAATCATAAATATCCTATCAATTAACGCGATTCTCTGTTTGGGAAAACAGCTTAATAAATCAGAACGCATACAAAGTCGCAAACAAGGCATGAAAAAGTCATCATAGAAGTACTTCGAGTACTACATCATGTACATGTACTATGAAGAATATTATTAATATCTTTATTTCCCAGTTTTGGCTCTTCTGTTCCTCAACAATCATGTTTCTCCGAACATAGCTGTTGGAGTGTAGGTATTAACCGTTTCTTCTATCAGTCCTGAAATATGCATAATTATGTATCAATAAAATCAAACTTATAACGTTTGCAAAACATTTACAAATCTGTTAGAGAGAACTGCTCCCACCACTGCCCGTGCCTTAATGGAGGCCTTTGTCCAAATTCCGAAATACAGGTGAGTCAGGTTCCACTTAATTGTAATCTTGGTAATCTGTGAGGAAAGTTTTCTTCTAAAATGCAATGGGACTGAGAAAAGATGTATTTCACTTTTGAATATCTGAGCAGTTTTCAGAGATAAATGCAAACTCAAATGGAACCTGTGAATAACCTAATGGAAACCTGCAGGAGTCCGCCTGGTGGTGTATTTTTCAACCCTCTCCCTTTTATGTGGCAGTAGGTGGCGGTGTAATGCTCACTACATTATGCTGGCGATACATTGTGGCGCTCTATTACTGACACTGCAGGTGTTACGGAATTCAATGCATTTTTGATTTCATTTATTGCTTTTATCACAAATATGAAAGTAAATGCGAATTTTAAGATGCTAACAAAAATATCCAACTTGTTGGATTATTGAAGATGAACTTCATTCTTACAGCATCAGAGGAAATGTAAGAAATTAATTTCCATTTGACATCGGAATCAACGTAGATATCTCTGATATAATGATCACGAAAGTGCGCTAGATATCTGTTGATTTATATGAATTAGTGAACATAGGATATTTGTTGACGAATCATTCTCAAAGGAAAAGAATCTATAAAGTCTCAATGCGACAACGTCTTCACATTTGAAAGGTTTGAGATTAGAACGTTGGCACTTTTATGGACCGCTATTTGAACACATTCATCCAAGTTTTTCTATTTCAACTATGAGACAATAATGGTTATTGCTATGATATTATAAATGCAATTCAGGGAAAGGTGGGACATCTTGCTAAAGATTTTCGAAGTGACGGTCATTATTTTAAGGAACAAAGTCGGCAACGTTTTTGAAGAGTCATAACTCCTTACAACCTCATAAACATCAGTACTGAGACAGAGCACACAAAGAAGGGAAAATGCAGAAATATGCAAGAATTAAGGGCGAAGTAAACAAACATTGCGCTTTCTTAAAGCAGAACTACATTCAATCAACTATTTCAGCTGGTAATTCCAAAGAAATGTGGAATAAGTACGTCGCAAGATGCGGAGTACCATGTGTTGATATTCCATTCTCTGCTCATGAACTCGCTAACTATTTCTCTTCCTGTTATGGTCAATCGCATGTGCCTCAGCCTTCGTCTGAAGTCTTTTACGAATCATCGGAATCAAGCACAAGCGACGAACGTCATTCTGTCACGACTTTTTCTGTTGATGAGGTATCATCTGTCCTCAGCAAAGTCAAAAGAAGAGCCCCAGAATAGATGGCTTACCTCACTGGATATTCCGAGATTTTTCAGACCTGTTATCTCCAGACATAACCGAATTATTCAATCGGAGTCTAAGTTTGAAAACAGTTCCCGATTGTTTCAAATGTGCTATTATCACACCTGTCCCAAAATGTTCATCTCCAACGACAGTAAATCAGTATCGACCAATATCTTTACTTCCAATTTTGGCAAAATGTTTGGAGAAGTTGGTCTCAGATAAATTGATTCTTCCTCGTATTCGTGAAAACATCTCTTCACGTCAATTCGCGTATTTGCCCAGCAAAGGGACAGCCGTAGCAATGACGCTCTTATATCAAAGTGTGTTAAAATTCCTTGATGATGGTTCAGGTATCGTCCGTCTATTGACGATTGACTTTACTAAGGCGTTCGATTTGCTTTCGCATGAATTAATCTTAGCGTCATGTGTCAAGTTTGGACTTACCGAATCTGTAACCAAGTGGATGAAAAGTTTTCTTTCTAATCGCAGTCAGTGTGTCCGTTTTTCATCTTCTTTTTCTCATTTGTATTCTGTCCCAATGGGAGTTCCACAAGGAAGTATTTTAGGACCGCTATTATTCTGTATGTCTGTTGATAACTTCGAAACCTTGTATCCTAACACGTCGGTAGTAATGTACGTAGATGACTTGACATTGTTGCACTTTATTCGATCCCCAGAAGAAGACCTTTTACGGGAGGAATTTAATCATATTCAGTCGTGGTCATCATCTATTGGACTCAGAATAAATTTTTCTAAGTGTAAAGTGATGAACATCATTACTCGCAAAAACGTAAGTGTTCTCCCAATTGAGCTGACAGATGGAGCCGTTATTCAAACCGTATCGCACCTGAAACTTTTGGGAGTTCACATATCTGACGATATGAAATGGAACTTGCATGACACCATTGTTGCCTGTGCCTCAAGGAGGTTGTTCATTATTTGGAATTTGAAGAAGTCAGGTTGTGATGATTTTACTTTAAGGAGAGCGTATTTTGCATTTGTCCGGTCCACTATCTTATATTGCTGCCCAGTGTTTGTTAACGCACCGGAATACCTGCATCGGAAGATGTCTGGTGTTGAGAAGAGAGTATCTAAAATTATTGGCAAGGATATTTCCCCGGCATTATTTGATGTCGTTGACAAAATGTGTCTGTCCCTTTTTCGTAAAGTTGTTGGTGATTCTAGTCACCCGCTCAGAAGTTTTTTTCTTCCACGGGGTAGGTGCCTACGAAAGACATGTCCACTACGCCCACCGAAGGCAAAGACTGTCCGTTTAGCCAACTCATTTATACGCTTCGCTAGATAAATTTTTGTGTGTATCTTTGACTTCTTGTGGTTCGTCTACATGTCGCGTAATTTAAAACTTGTATTAATTCGCGATTTCAATGTCTATGATGTTGGTTATGAGTTCTAGCGTGTGTCACCACATTTCTTGTTCGGATTTCGTGTTCTGTGTGGAGAGGCAGCGATGCATTATTTGTTGAGGACGTTGTTACGATTGAGCTGGGGGAGAGGGGGTTCCTCCCTTGCCGTTCAGTGTGTGAATAATGCTTCAGAGTATTCGTGTGTTACCTTCGAAAATGACTTGATCCAGATTTTTTGCTTGCGTTATATGATTTAGTGATTTTTGTGCATGATTCAGGTGAATGTTGTTTCTGTGTTCGACGGCCTGTCTAATTTTAGTCAGTAATGTCAGTGTTCAGATTGGTTGCATGTCTTTTGGCATCAAGAACTTTTCTGGCTGTAACATTGCGTTGAAAATTTGACGTGTTGGTGTCATGATAAGATGACATAGGCTTGGATGGTTTTGGATGACATAGAGTAGGCCTATCGAAAATATATCAAAGCGCATAATGGATTTCTTTAGCTGAATGTGAATACGTGCAACGTTTCTATGAACACTAGTCGACTTAATTATTTAATGATTGTGATCCGATCAAATACTGAAATGACGCTTTTGATGGATGCATCTTTATTCCCTCTTTGATTGGAATGAACAAGTTCTATCGAGATCTGATGAAATATTGTCCTGTTGACAATCGGCATGAAGAATAGGAAAAGTCGACCAATTTGTACTACTTATGAGTGAAATGGCTATCAACATGTGTGCAGCAGTATATTTACAAGACAGAATAGAAAAATCGTATGAGGATGAAACCCGAGTGAATGGAGGCTGCGTTTTTAAATTAGATATACTATTTCCCACTGTAACAGCTCTCTAATGACATACAAATATATGTGATTCAAAAGCTCATGTAAACAGTGTACATAATTTTTTTAGGGAGGATTCAGTTGCTTTTATTTTGTTGAATGTTTGCATAAATCAATTGGCATGATTGATTTAAAATTAGAAGTAGGCGGATGTATTCAAAAGCATGCTCCTATGATTCAAAATGCTACAAGATGTGTTATGCGATACATTTGACGTGTAAATTCTACTTTTCTTTTCTTGAATCTCAACATTGTCATTCGTAAACGGACAGTGTGTGATATCATATCACATCAAAACATTTATCACTTTACTCATTTCAGGAGAATGAACACAAATTCTCACTCTGCGGAACTGATGGACCTATTCCGGGATAAAGGAATGTCTTTAATTCTTCATGCTGAATCGTAATAAGAACTGATTTGAAGCAATTTACCGACAAATCTGCCTGTTGGGTGGATTCTGTCATTCTGTCCATGATGGCGTTTCATGAGACTCCGAGTTCGGACTGCTTCTCCAAGTAAGGACAAGCAGCTGTGAAGATCCGATTCCAGCCAGCAGCAGGCCGGTGATTTCATGTGTGTTGATCCACGCAGTCACAGTATTTTGTGCACTTTCTTATGATCTTCTAGTCCGGATGCCCTTCCTGCCTACTTCCAATGACACCTTCGGGGCTCGACCTCTGGACCGAAGGATCGCTAGGCCAATCACTTAACCACTCAGCCACGGAGACCGGATGCCCTTCCTGCCGACTTCCAATGACACCTTCGGGGTTCGACCTCTGGACCGAAGGATCGCTAGGCCAATCACTTAACCACTCAGCCACGGAGACCACGGATTGCAAGTCGAAGACTGGAGTGTTTCAGCATGTGATCTGCCGGCGATCAGTGGATCAGACGATAGACGTGTGTGGAACCATGACTCAGGTGAGTGCAGACATGTTTCATGCATCGTGCTGTATTTCTCCAAGACAATTATCTATCATTCTAAACCAATATCCACACTGCATGTACAATGAAGTGTTCAGATAGGAGGACACACTTTGCTTCTAAGTCCAGATCGATGTCCGTCCCCTATCTCCTCGATCACTCACAATCGAACACAAGTCAGATGAGGAGGCGGTTGAGGTTTTTCCTGGAAGATCTTAATTTTTTGACTGATGAATTTAATAAAATATCAAGTTGCAATAATTTTGAATTTTTTGTTTAGCTGCTATGCACATTTCGTCACTCTCGTTAAAGAATAATGATGCCCATACTTGGATAATCTGAAGTTCCGTGTCATCACGTAGACCGTCATTTTCTAATTCATTTCGTTTATTGACGAATGCATTTTGGTCACTGACCAATACGAAAATTCAAAGTGCATGAATTGCCAACTCCTTAAAGTATTTTTTTACTGAACACCCTAAATGCGGTAAGAATTCCAAGTTGCCGATGCTACAATAACTTGATGAAAATATGAGAAAAATCTATACAAGCGAGAAAAGGTATTCAGGTCTGAGTCACTGTGCACGCGCGAACAGATTTTGATATGGAGCATTTTATATCAATATATTGCATCCAAAGGTGGACAATCTGCATCCGCGCGGATAAGGAAGTGTTGTGTCTTGCGGATGTGGATTGAAGATTTTAGGTGTTGCGGAAAGTGGAATTTTTCAACAAACTGAACGATCCGTATTTTGCTTTCAGAGCATAATAAAATAATGCAAACTTAAGTCCTACAAATCTAAATGCATTAGTAGGCTCGAGGTAGACTAAGTTTTCATCAATTTCAATATGAGCACAGTATACAGCCATCAGTCACAGTTAGCATCATACACAGGCCCTATGCAGGCAGGCTGCACTGTGACGCGAATGGCTTTGATCATTCACTCTGCACTCAGATAGATACAGACAGCACTTTATCAATATCATTTTGGGGTAAAGATGGATCTAAAGCTAAGCTCAGTAAGCTTCAGATGCACATAAAAAGTACAAGCATAACATACTTGGTTTGTAGGATTTCTAATCCATACATACTTTTGATTATGCCTAAAAATAATATACATCCAAGCTGAATGAAAGAGTAAGAGGCTTCCAAGTACGTGTAGTCCATTCTCACTTGTGAGAATAAGTCTGCTGCAATGTCTGTCATCAGTAATCGTCATGATATGTAGTTATGCATAAATTCAGTCTACTCAGGAGAGCGCCTGTGGGTGTGGGTGTACATACCGAGTCACGTCCACGTGAACAAGCCTGTCAACATCTAAAAGTGAGATTTCTAAGTTCAATAACCGTGATATTCATGATTTAGTGATTCAAAATGCTTAAACAGGATTGTTTTTACACCACCAGCAGTGAAA
The DNA here is from genome assembly GCA_907163375.1 of Prostheceraeus crozeri. Lineage (NCBI taxonomy): Eukaryota > Metazoa > Platyhelminthes > Polycladida > Euryleptidae > Prostheceraeus > Prostheceraeus crozeri. The sequence continues at coordinate 59,628 of CAJQUW010015885.1, read as the reverse complement.
ACAATTGATGTGCAGAAAACCGGTCCTATAAGATAGCGGGTTACATTGCTAGTATACATGTATCCTAGTCTAAGCTTGCAGTCTGTAGTTTTACTTATTGGACGCACGAACGGATTTGAAGATGGGACATCTTATCATTGCATCTCTTAGAGCACTTGTTTTAAAGCTCGACAGTCAAATGCTGTTATTGTTTACAGTTCCCAATTGATGATGGTTGTTTATAATCTCTGCCTCTTTAGTTATAAGCCGGTATGATATGAAGCCATCTCGCCGTGAGCAGTCACACCAAAGTCTAGCTGTCCAATTATTTTGATGTGAGGACTTAAATAACAGGTATCTGTAGTAAAACACAAGGAAACTTTAACTGCAGTAGCTACATGAAATTTTGGTAACAAGTGTGCTGAAAAATGACTCCAATGATCAATGCTGTTTTTTATTTACAGAATTTTCACCCCTAGCACAGCTACGAGCCATGAACGAAGCTAGGGGTTACTCAGTGAAAAAGTAATTAATTGTACTATTTCAAATAAGCAAAAGTAAAATAGCAGATCTTCCAATCTGATGAATCTGTCACCATCAGAAACCTGATCGCACGCCTCTTGAAAGTATCAAGATTGTATTGGTCAGGAAAAGTGGTCTGGGAAAGCTGATTCCAGAGCTGTGCCGTGCGAACAAAAAAGTCTTTCGAACGACTCACAGTACGTGCGCGTTCTAAGCTCACATAATATCATGTGAGTGCATTAGCTCTGTGCGGCTTCTGTAGAAGATCTTTGGTTTGGGTACGCACTCATTTACTGCAGAGCTGCTTCTACCGAAATAGTACCTGTAGAAGAGACTGAGTGAAGCAACATCCCGTCTGACGGAGAGCGGCTGCAACTCGTTAGCAAGTTTTTCACCCATGAGATTCTTGACACGTTTCTCAACCCGTTCAAGGAGGTTAAGATGTGCATGAAAGCGTTTGATATTCTGTGCCGCTGAGTCATCTAAGGCTGATTTAATATAATTGCAGTGTACATGTATAGAGATATTAGCTGATACAGCACACGACAGGAGGGCGACATACAGTGAACGGGTCGAGGATGTGGAGCGGTACAATTTTACGCTCCACTCCACTCCGCTCCGATTACACTTCGCTTTCGCTCCGCTCCGCTCCAGTCATTTTTTCATACCTAGCCACTCCGCTCCACTCCACTTAATCCTATTAATTTACCATACCATATATAAAACGATTTCCTTGAACTTTTTAGGTGGTTTGACTACTGTAAATTATGATTGACTTCCACTCTGATAATATGCTTAACTGCAAAATATTAGCCTTATTGTAATATAAGGAGGCGATCCGGAAAAAAACCGGCTTAGAATATCGTCGATGTTGTATATTCCTTTTTTTCCTTTACACAAGCGCTTTCGAAGGCGCACAGCACCTCATCTTCAGGTAAAGTGACAACGATATGTTAAGGCATGCATCAGACACAGTTGAAAAGTATGTCAATTTATTCATGGCCAGGTTTGAATCTCTGGCGTTTCGGTTGGCTGCGGATCAAGGAATTCCAGTTCCCACCTTCTGGATCCGGTATGTAGACGACATACTGTTGTTCTGGCCACATTCAGACAGTGACTTGTCCTCTTTCGTCGAGACGCTGAACAACCTCCGTCCTACTATTCATCTTACGATGGAGAGGGAGGTTCAAGGTACAATACCTTTCCTTGACATTTCAATCGAAAGAAGCAATAGTGGTTTATCCTTTGGGGTTTACAGAAAGCCTACACATACGAACCTGTACTTGAATCGACAGTCAGCGCATCCTAAGTCGGCTTTTGGATCTGTGGCGAAAGCCTTGACTTCAAGGGCGTCCCGCATTTGTTCCCATGGAGAGAAATTTGAGGAGGAGAAGACCTTAGTCAAAAGCGTTCTCACAGCGAACGGTTACAGCAACAGGGAGATCGAAGCGGCGTGGAGATCAACCGAATGTGCGGCCTCCCAGACCTCCCAATCACATCGATTTCCTCTGCCTTACGTGTCAGGTTTGTCTGACAAGCTGGCCAACATCTTGAGCGAAGTTGGAGTCCAGGTGTCAATGAAGCCTTCTTGCTCTCTCAGATCCCTCCTGGTACACAAAAGACCTACCCTTCCAAAGACCTTGGGCGCAGTCTACAACATCAAGTGCTCTGATTGCTCCTGGAACTATGTTGGTGAAACAGGGAGATGTATTCAAGACCGTCAGAAAGAGCACAAACGATCGGTGCGTAATATGGACATTGACCGATCAGAGATCGCCAAACATGTATGGGAGAGTGGCCACTGAGTGGATTTGGAAGGCATGTCTGTTCTCGAGAAAGAGCCTCAGTGGAGACGGAGAATCATAAAGGAAGCCATTTGGTCCAAGAAGCTGGAGAGTGGAAACCGTGTGAAGCATGACATTGGCAATGCTTGGGGATATTAACTTTTGACTTTCATTGCCTTGTTTTTTGCTTCTCTCCAGATTATTTTGTCCCTTCTTGCACATACCCCTGTATTTGTCTTGCTAGTAGTATTACATGACTTCTTTCTTGCAGATGAGTAACTCGTCTGTTGTCTCTGACCTTTGTCGTTGTGCCATTCAGGTGTTGTACTGGTGATTACTTTTCAACTGTGTCTGATGCATGCCTTAACATATCGTTGTCACTTTACCTGAAGATGAGGCGCTGTGCGCCCTCGAAAGCGCTTGTGTAAAGAAAAAAAAGGAATATACAACATCGACGATATTCTAAGACGGTTTTTTTCCGGATCGCCTCCTTATATTACAATGAATTACTACGATCCGTTATTATCAACAATATTAGCCTTATGCTTGTCGAATTTGAAATACGAATTATGGCCGATAATCATGAATGATTTTAAATAAATAACGATTATAATTGAGCAATACTTCGAAAGCGGATTGCACATTGGCATTAATAGTAATTCTACACTTATCATGTGATAATAACTTAGTGACATTCATGTCTAATTTTCCCGAATTTGTATACCTTTATTTTCTTTCTCTTTTTATATATGTAGTAATAGTGCGGTAGACCTGATTTTATCGTCCCATTAATGTGACAAAATATCTAGCTTTAAGAAAGATCAGAGACTCTACGGTCAAAATATAATTTCAAAAACTTCTTTAATACCATTATGTAATTTTTAAATCTCAATCGATTTCTAATTTCCACCACAAGCATAAATTGAGGTTTAGCTCCTTTATTGTATCTCCTACAGGTACCACATTTTCCATAATTTAAAATAATAAAAGTACACTCTTTTACAAACAACAAATATCTGTACTCCGCTCCAGTCAAAATTTTCTTTACTACCGCTCCGCTCCAAATTTACTCCCACTCCGCTCCACACCACTGGAGCGGATGGCGATCGACTTTTGTTTCACCATTGTCAAAATTGATCAAAAATTTCGTTCACTCACTTTGAATCACGAGTGTGTATTCGATTAAACATTAAAAAGCCGTACGTATTTCGTCTTGCAGACTGCGTCAAGGGGACACTGGCACGGCTTCAAGACAAGATTTATATGCCTTGGTCTCGAAGGCGATATCTCCTCTGCTCGTGCTCATGTTCATGTCGTCTATTCATCAAATCAAACATTTTCCACGCAATCCAGTGAGATTCAGCCGTCTTAGTAGATATCGCCGATTTCTGTTTATCCAAAATGCTTCAGTTGAAACAATTGATATCCATCATTTCTGAGATATGGTATTTTAGATGATGATCACTCAGGGCACTTTCTTGTCTCTTTCTGACGTTTGTGTTCGCTAAATAGTGATCGGACAGGTCGGCTACTTTGGCCAAAGTGCAGTTATTTGACAGACTTTGCATGAAAATTCGTAAACTAAATATTTTTTGTAAAGTAGCAGTTATATTTAGATCTGTTTACAAACGTCACAGTGACAAAGTCTTGATCTTCTATTTTAGATTTTATTATTATGCAGTCTCTTGCCTGGTATGGCTGTAATTCTCATAGGTAGATCATGTTTGCGTTTTAGTTAATTCATTTTTCTGTTACAGCTGTTGCTGACCAAGTCTAAAGATATGTTTTTATAAGATATGTTTATAGGCTTGTCCAACGGTTTTGTTTTCCGGAAATTTTTACTTGGTAGAAAACCATTTTCTGAGAGTCTTCTATTAATAAAATCAGCTTCTTCATTTGGATTTGAACAGCGTTCTATCTGAGACATATTTGCGACTGTTACTAACAAAATAATTTTGTTACTAGTATTATTGTCTTTAATGTGGTCAGGGCACATAATTAAATATTTTGTTTATCTGTTTCGGTTTGCTAGTAGTGTGATTGATTCGAAATCGCCGGCACATCGAGGAACCTATTAGGTGGGCAAAAAGGAATTCCTAATACCTTACAGAGATACTAATATTATTGTCTTTAATGTGGTCAGGAACCAACTATCTTTCCTCACGCAAATACCGGAATGGTTGGGTCTACTGTGCCATTTGTACTGTAGTTGGCTGTTGTTTCATGTCTATAAAGTTCAGACCGTCATCTTTTGGCACTTTAATCGCATATTGGATATTTTTGTTAAATGTGTTGAGAATATTGGAAAAGATGGTTTCATTATTTCTGGGGAACGTACCCAAGATGATGTCATGAAATTAGAGGATTTTGGGTTGAATTTTATGCTTATTTTCTAGAATTTTCATTGTCGTGATCTCACTCGTGATCTGCCGCATATTCTGTCTATATGCGAATGCATTTTCAGCTCCTTATTTTCATCTTCTTTGAATGATGCCGTTTCCGCACGTCCCATCAATCATCTGCTGTTTACGACCACTTTCCACTACATGCAATGGACAAAATGCATGGCACATGTGTCACATGCTGTGAAATGCATTCAGAAAATCCTGTTTATTTTACAGAGACTTAAAAACTGTATGTAGATTGACCGCTGCGCTTCCCATCATTCAATGCTAGTTATGTCTTGTATCTGCTCTTCTGTCTGTTCCGCAAGCCGCAATAATATAACAGCGTAATAATATAGATTTACCTGTTGCTCTAGAATAATAATTATGAATAATTACACTACTGTTGTTTCTTACCAAAATCAGTAGCCTTCTAAGTCCAGAATATTATGAAGCCATAAGAAAATCTCCTGCCTACGAGGCTTATCCATCATAATGCCAAGTCAGCACATCAAGGATAAGATCAATGTCTATCTCATGTGTATCTCCTGGACATCCGTGGTGTGCCTCAACACATTTCACTTCTGCCTGCTTAGGCGCTTCACTTTCACTTGTCGAATCTTTATAAGTACAAGATCAAGCCAAAACGGTGTTTTGAAATCTAGCTTCAAATGGCTCTATAACGGAATTCTTGTAGACTATACTAAACAGAATTTCATTTCGCGAAAGGTTTAGGAGATGGAGCAAAGACCATGCTATTCCGTATGACTGATTAGGTTCTTGATATCAGATTTTGCAGACTGGTTGTTGTGAATCATTGCTGGAGTATGTGATTATTTGATTGATTCGCCATTGAATAACTCATTAGGAACGAATATCAAGTGTGCAGAAGAAGGAGGGCTTGATGATTCTACAATAGGGGCTCGAGCGGTCGATTTCAGTGGTGGTTTCTTGAATTGATGTCCATCCGATCAGGAGAGAGCGCAAGAAACGCAGGCCACCCACTCGCCCTGAAATTTCTAAAACTTTCCTGATTTGTCCTGAAATATGACGATTTTTTAAGTTTTACCTTACAGCTCAACTGAAAGTATCATTTTTTGCGAAAATTGTCTGAAGCTATGCTTAGCAGGGCTGTGGAGCCGATGCGTTATCTCATCGGCTCCGGCTCCACGACACTGATGTGAAAGGCTCCGGCTCCGGCTCCGACTTCAAATTCAGGTTCTATCAATGCTGGCTATCCTGGATCCGTTGAACGGGTTTTTTGGATAACGGTGTGGCCTTTAGAGGCTTGCTACAATCATCAAATTAGTTTTCATTAACAAGCAACGACTTAAGTTAATAATAAAAATGATAATAGCCTAATATAATGACAAATAACATACTTGTCATATATTTTTGCATGAATTGACTATCTCTGAAAGATAAAATAAAGTTATAGCCAGGATTGGTTAAATTAGATAAAGATCTCCCGCGCTGGCTAAATATAAATTGGCCTAGCCTGCAACCAGTCTACTACGAGGCTACATTAAATAAGACCACATGAGTGATGATGATATACCTAATTAGCCGTCACAGGGGCCGAATAGTGGTATAAGCTTTTTAATAAAGCTTGAATATGAAACTGGATAGCGTATGCCTCTAAATAGCTTATAGGGCCTGTATCTACTCGAACATGGAAATGGTATAGGCTATATAGCCAAATATACCGTATCAATAAAGATATCAATTGCTTTATTGAATATTAAAGCGTATATAGGCTAGCTTAGGTTGTTATTGTTATTTGTTATTGCCTTTATTCAATAGTCTGTTGGTCCATGAATAATATGATCGGTGGGTAGCCCACGACTCATTATCTGTAGAAATTGTAATTTAGATAGCCTCATTGCAGTGTAGGCTAGAAATGTACAATTGAAAATTATACTTAAAAAAATTAAAAATATCTAATTTAGGACAAGTTTTGTTATTCTATGCAGCATACTTAATAAGTTAAGGCCTAACTTGCATTATATTAATTTCGTATTTTTCATTATGGCGTAAAGTTGCAGTAAATAATTCATCAATGATTCATGTATATTCAATTTATGTATAAACACATTACCACTATTCCTCTGATGATGGTTAGGCTGATGAAACTGAACTCGGAGTATCACACAGTATGTTGCAGGGTGCTATGCATAATAAAAATTTGACTGCGAGCACCGAGCAGAAATCCCATCTACTTTGCTAGCTTTCGAATGCACGTGCGGTTTAATGTCACAGACAATAGAAAAGGGAGGTCAAAAGGCGCCTTTATTGAGAGCGTCTCAGTCTTTTTTTATTGTTTACATATAAGTCAGCATGATATCAGCATAAAGTGTTGACAGACGGAAAAAATAATAATGAAAATTCTTGAAATCCACAGGTCTATGACATTTGGGGAAATATTATTACACAATACGGCTCTTGTGCAGTCCCCCCCCCCATTTTTTCTCTGGTCAAAAGATGCAGCACCATTGGATGTCCGTTTCAGCATCACCGGTTTGAGTGAAGCATTCCGTGCTGTTGTAAAAATCTACGTGGGTAATTGCGATGTCATGGTCGCAAACTTCGTCAGCAAGTCAACATTGTAATTTGCCTTCGGGTTTTTCGCATTGAAATATACCCTTTGAATTTTGAAGTCAAAGGAAATTCATTGTGAATGAGATACCTTTAAAATAATAGGGCGCTACTAGAAGTGGCTGGGTCGCTTATTGCTATAGCCATGTGAGGACTTGTAGTCAGGTCATTCGTGTGAGTGTGAAGAGTTATCCCTCCAATCAAAATTGATCAAATTGAATAATCGATTGTTTTGAAAAATATAGGTGGGGGGACTGCACAAGAGCCTACAATACAATCTAAGGAAATTGGCATTGTCACAGATGCCAGTAGCTTCTGCCAGTAGCCATACCGATAGATGATAGTCTACATAGTAACCGTATTAGATTTAAGACATTGCGCAAGAAATGTAGCTATATTATCTTTGCTGACTGAACTGGAAATGTGTACATAAATGACTGGCGACTTGTCTCTAGGAATCTACAATCATCTAGTTAGCATGCATATAACAAGTCTTCAAATTAATGGATTTTGGAGAATACGTTGTCAATATGGAAATTAGTCTTACGAAACATATGCAATAAAAAAATATTACACATGTGAGTAAATATATAATAAATATAATACAAAAGAAGGCGGCAACTGCAAAGAAAGATATCGTGGAGGACAGATCATTGGTATACTTAAAAGATATATCTTTAGATTTCAAATGATTTAATTTTTTATGATGCCAATTAATAACTTTCAAAATTCTAGATTTATATCAAAGCTCAAACTATCGGAGCCGGAGCCGGAGCCTTTGTGATAAATCGGCTCCGGCTCCGACCAAAACCATCGGCTCCTTAAGGCTCCGGCTCCGGCTCGGCTCCGGCTCCACAGCCCTGATGCTTAGAACGGTTGTTAGTCACCAGATTTAAAATGACTTTACTGCTATGCAGAACAAAATAAAATGTAGCTAGGCACATTCATTTTAGGAGTGCAGGAAGTTAAGTGCCTCTGGCTTGCCGAGCTGTTAGAGGAACACGAATTCAAGCGATCAAGTTGACCTGAAATGGTTCCTATCATATTAAAAACTTGCGACCAACTTGATTCGTTTTTATGTTCTTTTAAGTAGGACCCAGTAGGTATAGATAGAACTTGGTGGTCTGAGCTGTCTTAAGAAAATTTGAGATAGGTCTAATTTGATGTTTAACCAAATTCCGAGATGAAAAGGATCATTGAGAAAAACATGTTATCATGATATATGATACTATTAAATGGAAATTGGAATTCGTCACATGGCATAAATCAAATGTAGGAGACAATTACGAGTTAATTAAAAAGTTGATCACACAAAACGAATTCTAGGGTACTACTTAGCTTGATAGAATGGCCTACGATTGACCACTACACTAGGAGGGTGGTAAAGGAGCTGCTGTAAGGGATGGTGGAGGCTGCTGCGAAAAAATGTCCTGAAATTCAGTGATTTTCGTGTCCTGAAATTTGAAAAAGTAGCGTAGGAGGCCTGGAAATGATCTGTAGCCACATACTTCAGCCTAAGTTCATTCTATCTTGTCCTGAATAAGGATAGAATAGGAGGCCGAACGAACGTCACTTCTCATCAGTATAACCGCTTTTATTATCATAACCAAGACCAGACCGTATGCAGTCGAGAACACTCAAGAAAGATCGATATTGTCGATGTCATGCTTTTTCTTCACAACACAATTCATGACCTTTGTTGAATGGCATGACAGTTCAAAAAATGTCTACAGTAAAAACCATGTCTACAGTACATCGTACTGCAATTTCTTCAGATATTCAAGTACCTGTCTTCATGAGCAGTCAGTTACGGGTGATCTGGCTCTCAACCATCAAGGCTATACAATCACCTAATCATCTTCATGTTTCGGTTATCACATGATTTCGTGAATAGGCATCAGCAGAAGATCACAAATAAGATTTCGTTTCACACATGATTAAACCTTGAGATGGAAACAGTGAGACTCTGTTCATAGATGATTACAGACTTCAGGAAGATAAAGATCAATGTGATATGACAGTGGAGACACATGTCATCGGTAGAAGTCTGTGAGATGGTCCTAATTAATCGGTATATGATTGATATCACCTTTTTGAAAAAACATTAGATGGAATTGCCTTTGAAGAAAGATGGCTACCAGTGAAGAAGAAAGCATGACTCATAGAGTAGGTATATTAGGTAGAGTGGTAAATCCGCATTTATTAAATCCCCAATGTGTATACACTTTTGATTTTATTAAATGAACTCAAGGTGAACACTGTTGGGTAGTGCTACCAAATGTGAGACATGCACATATTTGCAGTTTTGAAGAAATTACTACGGAATTGAGTGATTATGATAGTAATGCAGAAAGAATGATGGTGTTTTGCAGATTCTCAGTATCATAACAGCCTTGGAGATTTAATGCTTGTTGAATTAGCAATTCGATAGGTTCCTATTACTTTCATGCTGAACCTCAAGAGTATTTTCATAAGAGTAATCATATCACAGGCAGCCTGCCACTGGCAGAGCAAAGTCACGTAATCAAAGACAATGATTTCAATCAACTTTGAAAGATGTAAATGGATGCACATCACTGTTCAGATTCTAGAAATGAAACATGAATTTAGTGATCGAATTATAAAATCATGTCGATGAAAATTGAATTAAAAACTTGAGATTTCAGCCAAGAAAGCATGAATAAAATCACGAATTTTTCTTGAAGACTTCCATTATAATTCGGCTCATGAAATTACCTTGATAATCAGCTTGATTTCCGCTTAGTTAGGATGCTCATTAGCAAACATTCATTCCCTTTGATATCCAACTTGTTTCATACTACTTATAAAGGGGCGTCATCTCGGTAGTATATAAATTTACAAAATTTTGACATTTTCAAAAGTGCTCAAATAAATTTTTGGACCACGGGAACGTAATCTCCGCAAAAAACTGTATATTTTCATATAAAAATTTTCACTGTATACAGATACTTTTTGAGTCGACACTCTACCTATATATCCCTACTCTGGCATGACTTGAAAGAGGTTGCGCATTTAAGCTTGCCCTTTGCGACTCACGTACTCACTTACATAGAGATACATATAGGCTGATGCAGTGCTAGGTTTCAAAGAAGAACAAAGCATGTCATGTTCTCTTACAGTCAACGTTCCTGGCCGATGGTTCATGTGCAGCAAGGATCCACGCAGATGTTGTGCGCATCTAATTATGTAATAATTTCTTCATGAATTATATTTTGAATAGAATCTAGTAAATATCATGATTCCCTCTATCCTGTATCACATGTACACAAGCAAGGCAAAGTGAAATGCCTGTAAAGAACTCACATAAGAGAAAATGGCGAAAAACTGCCCTTTCTTATAAAGTACGCACCAAACATGCTGCTTCAACATTCTGTTTTCAAAATAGTACAGTACATTGACTTTTTACCCATTTTTTGAGGAGAAGATTATGAAGTGATAATTGCATTCATCTGAACTTTTATTCCGTTTGAGAAGTAGCTCAATATGAGGTAAATGTTTCTCTTTACAAAATATTAAGAAACACCCGGATGAGGTGTAAAAATAAGTATATTGAACTCAACATAACTGAGATCCCAGCAAACTGTTTGTAATGTAGTTTACACGAATAGAAATCTGTATTTGAGTTGTATTCATCGCCGCTTATCTATCTCAATGCAATCAAACATGCTCCAAACATTGTCTTCCGATGTTTTCGTGCAACATGAGATTTAATCAAAACGTAGCTTTTATCAATTTCGAACCGATAATTCAAAATACAATTCTTTCAAAAAATGTGGAATTCAAATTTCAAACTGCTATTTACAGCAACAAGATGACAGAGTTGGTTAGAACAGAGACCATGATTTGTACTTGCATGCGCTTGTTGTTGTGTAGGCCTATGGAAAATTAGGAAACGATTGAATCATAGAAACATGAAATTCAGAGGGGGCGCCAAGATACCTCTCCCTAAGCTTTGAGAGCTCAAAATTGCTGGTGCAAAATAACATGAGATGAAAAAGATTTCAGTGACTCACGAAAACATTAGGAATATTGAATGATATATTATAGTTTATTCCAGTAAATATTCGATTCGACAACCAATGCAAACACGAACCAAAACACGTCTTGTCGGTATTAATTCAATATCATCATCCGAAAAGATCCTGAAAAGTACTATAATTACGCATTTTTATTATGATTTAAGTATGAAAATAATACTGATGTATATTTAACCGCAAATTCTGAGTAACGTATACCCTCTAATAGAACACGGACCTCTGATAGAGCCCCGGTTTTATGAGTCATAACTTAATAGAACCCGGGTCAGGCTGAGAAGCATCCTATGGACCCTATATCCCATACATAAACATCCCGTTACTGCTGTACAATTGTCTATGTACCTACCGTTTGCCTGGCAGGTGTTCATGTGCAAGACATGTCAATTTCACAATTAGTTGGTTAATAATGACACAGTGAATTCTAAATGTAGTTTCCATCTTTAATAATGTACCGATGCGTGCCGGTATACTCGTACGTACCCAGGCTTCCTGTTTTCATAATTCCTTGTAGCGATTGAGTTTCTATGACTTCGTATAATACGGTCACCAGAAACAGAAATTAGACAAAAGATCAATACGAACTTTCGTGTTGAGTAATGATGTTACCTAGGCTCCTCAAGATATCAGCCGTATCCCTGTGGGAACGAATCTTGCGAAAAACTGGCGAATGTCAGCTGCAGAATATCATGCTAAAGTTTAGTCATATTTGCGGGATATTCGCTGGCGAAGTTCCACTAATTACCACCGGCGTACTTACCACTAATTAGTTGCTACAATATCCACGATTTCACCGGTTGGCGAAAAATCAGCTCGCATTAGTAAACAAATATCCACCAACTAATTATAGCAACTTTTTCGCCACCTGTCATTTTTTAATTTTACACATGTTTTTGGATAGATGATGACCATTTTCACATGCGGAGATAGTTTTTACACGAAAATGAACCTTTACAAAAAATTATCCACAAAATCGCTACCTCGCCAGATAATCTGTTGATATTAGCAAGATGCGTTCCCACAGGGATGTAAGAAAGATGCAAACTACGGTACACTGTACTATTAGTAGCGAGATCCGTCATGTAATAGGCCACACCGAATGTTGTGGTTGATAGCGTGATTTTACCGGTAAATTTTTAATGTAATTGAATAGAACTCGGGCCTCTAATAAAACCCGGGTGAGAGCAACATGAACTAATAGAACCCCCGGGTTCTGTTAGAAGATATGCAGTACAATAAATGTTGGGGGGGGGCGGCAACCCTAATGCAGGCCAGAGGAGAATACATAGCATTGCATGAAACAGGGATGCGGAGTCGAAGTTCCGGAATCCTTACATTTCTGCCGGAGTCGGAGTCCTATCAAATGATAGAACTCCGGACTCCGGCCTATAACTAGACCCGAAGTATAATACAAACAAATAATTTATCCTCGTGCATATAGCTGTCACTGTCTTGATGTCAACTTTCCCTTCAAACAAAAGTACAGAGACAGCAGTGCATGCAAAGCTTGTAATAGTTGAGGGAATGAAACGTGATAGTGAAAAAAGGATTGTCTTTTCACTCGGTGATTTAGTAGAGAAGACAAGCCTTCCTAGCCTCGATCACACCTACGCGCCAAAGGTCACATCAAAGACAAAAATGAAATATTAGTATGTTTGAGAACATCACCTCTTACCCTCACGTTAATCGTGTGTGATGGCTCCTCCAAAGCGCATATTAAAATCGAAAGTGTACTCATATTTTTTGGAGAAGGATGGGAGATTTTCCTGCCTGGTAGAGACTGGAGAAGAACCGTGTGAAGCACACATCAAGAAGACGGAAGCAGCCGAGTCGTATGCATACAGCTGAAAGCGACATTTGATAAACTTTCATTAAAAATGATTGATACAGCAATGATCACTAAAAATAGGTTCAAGTAAGCTTATAATGATCAATTACAGGCTACCAGTTAATTTTTCAAAAAACTAGCCTTTATATACTTGCGACCCGGAGTCGCAGTCCTATCAAAATGATAGGACTCCGCATCCCTGGCATGAAAGCAAGTTATTTAAGTAGAGCAAACATTGAGAAGTGAATCACAAAGAAGAAAATTAGGAAGTTTCCAGTCTCCGCCTGAACGTAGTGCAGGTCACTGTACTTCGCAAATCAACAGGTAGGCTGTTCATATGAAGGGTCCGGCGATGGAGAATGTTCCTTTGGCACTCTTCGAATACAGAAGTGGAAGGTGCAGTAAGTGTGCATTTTGAGACCTCAAAGAGATCGAAATGATGGCTCTCAGCTTATCTTTCAAATACGCCGGTGCATTTCCGTACTAGCATTTATTAGCGAGACAGCATCCTTATGTGTATTGGCAGCCAATGGAGTTCTCTTAAGGTCTCTGATACATGCACCGATCTTGTCGTGCACACGCATTTTGTATTTTCTGTAATCGATTTATTGATAAGTAATGGCAGTGGGCGGGATGACCATATTCAAGAAATTTTCAAAACTAAATTATTCTCTCCCGAACTGTTTATGCCACAATATTGTTATATTGTTACGCTACAATAAAGGATTATTGTTGAACTATTTTTCACTCATTATCGCCTGAGATGTTTTGAATAGTGTTAAAAATGACTATTTAAATAATTAAGGAATTATTGGATATCATTTTATGCTACAAAATTTCATAGAGTATCTCAGAATTCTTTGATATGAAGTTGTCGGCTGCTTCACTCGAAGTTGCAACTGTTAAGGAAAAAGTTTCCCAAAATGAGCCTCATCGTTGAACATTTTCATAGACAAATTACAATCGTCTCTGAAAATCCGTTGGCAGCGAAGCGAATATTGAACAACGTGTCTGAAAATCCGTTGGCAGCGAAGCGAATATTGAACGTGTCTGAAAATCCGTTGGCAGCGAAGCGAATATTGAACAATTGAGATCTCAAGCTCTCAAGTTCAAGTGTAATATTAGTCTGCACAGGGCTTTTTGGGAACATCAGGCCCTTCAGCAATCTCGCTAACAGAGCAATTCCAAACTCATTATGTGATTTGTGTTTCTACAGGAACACTAGCTTTAATTATTCTATGCTAGCACTTTAGCAGTGGTGTGGTCTTGTGGTAGAGTGCCAACGTGATAACAGTTTTAAGCTTAGCTAAAATACCTGCTAACCAACCAGGATTTTTGTATATTTAGGTTAAGCTATGTATCATGAATGCAATATCTGATAAAAAAGTGGTCGGGTCGACATCGTGAAGCCGACTCGATTTATTTATAGAAAAGGCTCTATTCCCCACTTATTTGCCGACGAAGGTATACCGCCAAGTAGCCAACAGTGTCATTGACACGCTAGCGACAGTGACCGATATCTCCCCGGCAGCTATTGTCGAATCCCGCCTAAATGCCGACAAGCTACGCCAGCATCCGATACTTCACCGATATCTCCCCGGCAGCTATTGTCGAATCCCGCCTAAATGCCGACAAAACCCCTGCCTATGCTATCCTAGTCCTACTATCTTACATGTACAGTACTCGTAACACAACTCGTTCTTGTAGCACAACTGCCAGTTCTACGTGTTCAAATAAACTTAAAATAAGTGATGATTGCATCATTCTTGAGTTTTTCGTATAAATAATGAATGAAATCATACATGCATCATTTCATTATGATATTCAAGAAACATGCATCACAGTAGCAAAGGGTGTGTAATGTGGGTTTCCGATTTGCTTTTATTGTAATCTCCTTAGATGATGGAGGAAAGATGTTTGTAACAGTTTCTGTATTGTTATGAGCATCTGCGATTTATGAATGAATGCATACGTTTGCAAGTACAAATAAGGAAGCTGTGACGATCTGCAACCGTTGATTAGTGAGTTGGCACACCTCAAGATAACTCTTAATGAATGAATTTGATATTTCCATTATATCATTTCAAGAAAGTTGTACAAGATAATTGTTGCAATTGTTGCATTCAACAGCCATGTTCTTACAATTCACATACAATGATCAGCTCATTTTAAGTCATATTGCACTACTGCGGAGGTAGGGCGTGCTCCGTGTGAAGATAATCATCACTTTCCAACTATTTCAAACAAGATAATATCGTCAATATTTACAACTAAAGAAAAAATGTGAGAAAATATTCACAGCTAATTGACTTCTGATCTATTTCTGAAGGACGCATGTGAAGTTTCTCCACATGCCGATTATAACTAATTCAGTTCAGGTGTTTACAGATAAAAGAAAATTTAGCTGTAGTACTCGATGATTGCAACTATTGACTATTGGTTAAATATATTTATAAGGGAATGACATCAAATAAATGAAAAAAATGATATCTCGACATGCCCTACATAGATAGGCCTAGTTAACGTGCATCTTTATAGCTCATATGCACAGTGCGTGTTTATTAGTGCTCCGTGTGATTCTATTCTGATGAATATTTTATTACCTTTATTGATTATAATAATAATACTTTATTCAACATCTACACAAATGAGTAGAGACAAATTAGCAATTAAAAATGAAAGCACAACATTATGAGCAGGTGCGAACGTAAAGGCTCAGTGAAATTCATGACAGTTTTGATGCTGTCCGCTATACCACACTGCAGTCGTTTTGCAGAATGAAGAGAAGGGGGCCTCTTACCCATCGTCACACGCAAAACATTAGTCATGGATATCCTTAGATATCTATAATATTATCTCTAATTAATCTTTAATGAATCTTTGATGCTATCCTCTTATGGAAATTGTTTCATTCTTGGCCATAGGATTCTTATGAAACGTCGAAAGATATGTATTGTAATGTATTACCACACTTGAGGATGTTATTCATTACAGCCATTCACAGCAACTATTCTTGAAATGACGAAACTTTAAATTTAGAAGTAAAGATCCGATCGCATGACTTCCCTACCGATCATATATGGAAGTAGATACAAATTCTAGAATCATAGCCAGTCTCCGAAGTCGATAGCCAATAATTTTGTCGTCTTATTGACGTCAAAGTCGGAATCACAAGTAGCGGTTCTGACAGTAGTTTTGAAATTTGTACAATAGAGGCTTGACAACCACATACATGTACTGCATAGTTCATTCTGGATGCTGCATAGCTGAGCTCTCGATATCAGTGTGTTTTGCGGAATAGTAAGTTTAAGAATTGGACGACATCTTCACTAGTCTATTTATAATTACGTTACTTTTGACCGGCATTTACTACCGACGTAAATTCATTCTTCTACATCAAAACTTCCTAAAACATGTGCATAGGCCCTACATCAAAGCAAATTCGATTTTCAATGCAAATATTGATAATTTCCTGCAAAATTTCCTGTAAAGTGCAAGTAAATTGTGTCATGTACTCGAGCCATATTTAGTTCACTCATTCTGAAACACTGAACACTTGGCACGGATCCATGTACCTGTGTTTAGATGTTGCATTTCTCCCGTTCATTTGGACACTTAGAGAAAACATTAAAAAAATGTGTGCCGTATTCATAGGTGAAACAAGCCGCTGCATTAAATCGCGTCTTCGAGAGCATTTTTCTCAGGACAACAGTGCTGTACATCAACATTTCGTGGAGAAGCACAGCACCTCGTCGCCTGAGTCTCACGTTCGCTGGTCGATAGTTCATCGAGGCTTGAGTAATACTCAAAAGAGAAGAGCAGTGGAAGCTCTCTATATAGCTTAGCCTGTGTGCACCTTGCTGTGAACTGTGAATTTTTAGTCCTTCTATAAATACATTGCCATTCTCTCTGTTTTTATTGTGCCTTGATAAAGCCGTAAGGTGAAATATTGGCAATTTATCTAATAAATATTTGGTATCCGCTGAATATCTTGCTTTTTTAATCATTACTACCGGATACGTGGAAAAAAGCTCTCTGGATCATAGAGAAAACATGTCAAGAGGCGAAGTATGAATTGCAGCCCCCCATTGAATCGGCCGGTTTCTATGCTTTGCATTGTATTCTCTCTTTTTTCTCCCAGTTTTAGCGGATTTTTGAGATGACCAGGGATTTCTCCATGAATTCTTCTTAAATCTGTATTTATGAGAATTATTTTAAGACATTCGTTGATGTGATAATCTGCATACAGCTGCCTCATTGAGAGATGTGCAAACTGTTTTCATAACAAATTTTCCTCATGGTAGCAGCGAGAACAAGTCCGGAAATTATGATACTTCATCCAATAAAGCGGATGTCATTAAAATCAGGATGGAGAAATTCAAATTCCATCACCACATCGGTGTTTGACAAAGCAAATTCAACGCTTCTCAAGTCTTAATTTAAAGGATATTACGTGAACGAATTCGTTGCAATGTTATCTCAACAAGTACTTCCTTATTGTCTCCTTCGATATCCCAGTGAAGGTATTTTCATCATCATCATTGATTTATTTTGCCACGAGTATGAAGCCGATCGAGTTATTCTAATGTTATTTATTGCTCTTCTAAACCTCTTTAATCTTACCGAATTAGCGAATTCTGTGTCATTTGCAGTAATTGACGCCGTTCAGTATCACGGACGCTGTATGTTGTCGAACACGCACGATGCGACGATGAAAGGGAGAGTACCTTGTTTACCTTCTGAATTTCACTGTAGATACAGTAGAACCCACTTATAACGTACTTCAAGGGACCTAAAAAATTGGTACGTTATATCCGAGGTATGTTGTATCCGAGGTGTACAAGAACAAGTTGTATAAGAAGTATTGAAGCCTACTTCTGCACCAAATTAAGTTGTCAATTGCAATAGTGAGGTCCTATCCATCATGACCAGCTAATTCTCACAATGCATCACCATAAATACATGTACATTTATTTGTATGCCCTGCCCCTAGATGTATGATCATGCCTACTCCAGAAAATAGCATAATGTCTTAACAATCTTAACTAGAAAAAATATGCAATATTCTGAACATGAATCTAAAAATCTGAATGACTAAAAAAACAATGTAAGCTGCAATAAGTCATTTTGATAAAAATTCGTCCAGAGTTTTCTGCGTAAGCGAGCGACTTCGACGGCGGTCAACGCAAGAAAATAGGTGGCTTAAGCTCTTTATGGCTTCGTCGCTCTCTGGCTGCGTTTCAAAGAACGCTTGCAGCGTGCACAACACTGCTTGAGCCCCAGCGATTGTGACTGTTGCTTCGCAGATGTCTTCCTCATCCGAAACCTCTTGATCTACAAGCATCTCAGTCATCTGCCTACCGGTGCTTACCTTAGACACAATTTCTTCATCGCTGAGAGAGTGAGTGGTCTCTAAGCCATCGTCAATCGCAGCAAGTTATTGTAGAATCGTGTCAGCTTCGTTTCGATGATTCAGAATACTTAAGTACTTTCATCCCTAAGTGCGTTGTAAAAAATCAAAATTTGCTCTGTGGACCCTTGAAAAGAGTTCGCTATATCCGAGTAGTACGTTATATCCGAGAGTTCGTTATAACCGAGTCCGTTATAAGTGGGTTCTAATGTACATAGAATACTCGCAGAATGAGGATAGTGATGTTCTATGAAAAACATTTACACTTCTGTAAACGTCTGTAGTCTAAAAACATTTTTGACCGCGCATCTGTGTATTGAATGTTCTTCGCAATCTTTTTCCTACAGAACTCTTTCATAGTCCGAACAGGCTGCTCGCTCGTAAATCAAGATGTCAAATAGTGGTCTTGTGATAAAATTACTCTAACTTCAACCTTAATTATCTCAGCTAAAAGGCCAACCCATGTTTAGAAGAACCATTGATATAAAACAAAGCATATTTTCAGTGAATCACATCATCAAGCATTTGAAGTGTCTCAGTTTATGACGGAAAATATCACATCCTGATAAAATCAATGCATTCTGATCACACAGCATGCCAGTGAGGTTTTTACAACACGGAGACTTCCACGCATCTGTTGCTCATTCTGTTTGCATTTAGCAGCGAAAACATCGTAACAGTGTCTCACTTTGATCCCTGGAATTCGATTCCTGATCGTGGTGACCTATGAATTCCTGGACTTGTCGTTGAATGCCTGGCGAAAGAAAATACCATTTGTTTGGATAGATCGATAAGTCCATCACGTTGACGATGTATAGAAGCTTTCTTTGGCCAGTCTTCATGCCTGAATTGAGACCACATCGTTGACAATTCGAAATCCTGTGGTCCATTTATTGATAAATACAGTTACAGACTAATATTTAAGAGAGCTTTTCTTGCCAATAGCTTGCTTTAAATTCATATCACAGACCCTTCCCCATCCACGCCAGCGGTCTCACCCATTGCAACCGATTAGTGCTTGTCGTTGTTACTCATATCAGTGGAAAGGTATGATCGCCAATGACATCATTTTAAATCATTTCATTTTCTATAATGAAAATATACCATTTTAGTGAAATATGCGTTGACCTACGCCGTAATTAGATCAAGTCATGCGAATGTTTCGATTTACAATGCTATCATGCTACTTTTACTGCACTTAGTAATGAAATTGAAATTAGGGTGCATGTAGCATCGATATATTCCAAATAATTGAAGACCGAAGAAAGCAGTTCAGCCATACAAAGCTTCATGTATATCAAAAGTTAGGTAGGGCCTATAGCCTATACATTCGACATCGCAAGTTTTGATTGAAGCTTTATAGACTCGAATTACAAATATGCCTACAATATGCAGTTGGTTAGGCCAACAGTATCTAAAGTACGAAAAAAGGCTGAAAATATTTAGATTACAGTCAAGACTTCAAAAACATGAAGACAGTGTTATTAATGAATTGTGTGATAATTTGTGTGATCGACAGACTGACAGACAATAGCCTGTTGCTTTTCGCTACTTCAATCAGCCAGTGCGGAAGGACATTGGCAGAACAAACGAAAGAGAAGACTGAATTTGCTTCAATACAAAATGCGAAGAATCTATGATTAGAAAATACAATGGAACAAAAATTTTTGATGATATCATTTTATATCATTTTTAAAAAATAAAATGATGTCATTTTATCCTTACCGATCTTTGGTGGAAAGTGTAACATAGCCTAGAATTTTTTTCCGAGAGAAAACCAGTTCAATTTTTTCCAGTTCACCCACAGTGTCCGTGTTATTCAATCCTCCCTCACTATCTTGAACTGAAGATGCAATGCTGAAATATCGAGTCTTGTAGGGGACTTTTACTGTGGCTTCTATATTTTCTTTTCTATTTCCGTGGAGAAAACTAAATAACAGTGGGTTTCTGACATAGTTTTTCCGGCCAGCAGGGGGAAAAGGACAAGATAACACCGGTGTTACAGTATACGTTTTCCGTCCATCTCTTTTTTTGTTGTGACTTTCTTTGACCTAGGGGCTATTCAGTAACGCAGATATCTGATTCTCTGTTTCCGATCAGAAAAACAGATCAGGGGGTAAAAGGACATCATAACACCGGCACTGTTTTGCCTGGTCGTGAATGAAAATTGATTGTTAGGTTGCTGATGAGCACAATGAACCGTTACTTGCACTGATACTCGCTTCTCTCTCATGATTCGATGTCCTCATTTAACTTTGCAATTTTGAGGGGTTGGTTGTTCACTGACTAACCGTGATCAATTGATTTCAAAATTAATAACACTGCTAACGCAAACTTGATAAATGGTAATCTTAAGTTTGATGTCGGTTGAATCGGAATCACGTCTCCAGGCGATCCTAGGTATTTGGGGGTCATGCAGCAATCGTAGGGAGTTTTAAAGGTCGGAGTTCTAGTGCATGCCGGGGATGTATTGCAGGAAATACGCTATACAGGAATGATTTTTGTTGATCTATGGAGGAGAGCGTTGCTCTTTCCCCCAGCCTTAAAAATACATAAACACTAATCATGCTCTACTTTTTAACGACAGATGATTTTCATCAAGGTACTTGCGGTGTCATCCTAACGGAAAGTTGAGTGTTGATATTGACGTTATGAACATGATGATTATGTAACAGTTGATAATGCCAATTCCATATTGAGAAAGATGTGGGCGTGAAGTCATTCAATTTCACCAAGAAGAATTCATGCCGCTGTATATGACGTCATAAGTATGTGAAAACATTGACATGTAAGGAATACAGAGATATCTTTAACTGTTTAACGACCAACGCTCGTGCATTGGAACATTTTCAAGTCTATGTTTCTTTACGTTGATTCCATCAATAAATGTATTTTGATTTGTTCCCCTAGAAGACTTGAATTGTTGTTTTGCGTAATAATTATGTTCACGAAGATTAAAAAGTCAACTTTTCAGTACGAGGAGTGATATCGCTGTCGAGAGAACGCAGCGATATCGCTCAGAGTACTGAAAAGGACTTTTTGATCGAGTGAAGGTAATTTATTTCTATGCATACATCTTCATCTGGAATATGTTAGATATCTTAGCGTCCTATTTGTCGGCCATACCATGACATTATGAAGTCTATGACGATGCTTAGAAATGCATAATATTTCTACCCATGGACTAGGAATGGACATAGGCTACTAAACATTGCAATAGAAGACCTTTTGAATTTGAATTAGTGTCCAGTATTTGTCACATTCTATTAGTGTACCAAATACCGACTTAAAAATGAAAAGATGTCATAAACATATTAAGTAAACACACGTTATGCTAATTGCCAGAGGTATTGAACGTTTCTGTAAAAGGAACAGAATTAGACAGGTCGTCTCTTTTTCTGTTTGACTAGAAGGGAAGCATTGGAACATGTAACGCTAACGAAATGGCACAATCTGCTGACATAATACCACAGCAATCGAACAATGAGCAGCCAGTTCAACATTAAACACGCCAAATTGTGCGAAGTTTCAGTGACTGTTATCAACCGGATCACACAGCAAAGAGACGCAGACGATGTCAAGTTCTACAGAGAAGTTTGTGAACGTTTTTTCGTGCGCCTGCTAACTTTTTAAATAATAATCGGAAGGACCAACATTATCGAGAAAACTTTTGCACAATGATTTGAACTTTTCGAATCTGAAGAAATCGTGGCAATCAGAGCTTTTGAAGGAATTTGAAGCTCAAGATTTTTGAAAGAATTCACAGCAATCCGCAAGCGACGCACGACTATTTTTCCTATCTCCGCAAGGTATAAAAAATTTCTTTTTACCCACTTAATAAGTTCCTGCATGTGCCATCGTTTTGAATCAGTTTGTATTTATAGCAAAGTGACACGCTTAAGCAATCTAATTCTGTGTACGAACCTCAACGGTAGAAAAGTTCCGAGGTGCTGAAGGATGAATTGACAAAACGATCCCCTCGACCCGCTTGGACTGATATGCTTTCAACTCTTTCCAAGCCCTTCTATCATCCCACTCTCTTCTGTGGTCAAACTATCTCAACCGTCCTCTTCCAGTCCGATCTTCCATTCTCTCAAACCAGACTGCAACAGGTCCAGTCAAAACAAATTGCATTGCTGCTACCAAAAAATACAATTAATTGGTTGATTGATTTGTGCAGTAATGGGAAAAGTAACATCGATTCATTTACTTTAAATGCCATCACTACCCAATAGTAGGAAAGACATCCAACCTTCAGATATATATTAGATACTTCACTTCCTGAACATGTGCTAGTAACAAACTGATCGCTTTCAGGATTCTAACAGCATCTATTTCGTGCATAACGTATTTAGTACCTCTACAAAACTTTTATAACTCCATATTATATTCTCTTAAAGGCACGGATGATTATTCATTCAGTTGTTCCAATAATTGGTTTTCACTACATGTTTAATACATGAACTTAAGTCTGCAAAAATAATCATCAATATTCACATCCAATTAAGGATATAGGTACCGGATGTGTGTAATTCATGTTCGGGTCTTCTCAAGTCACCGTCCAAATTGATGATAAGCCATTACGCGACGTGTAAAGTATGTAGCCCGCAGCCTAATTCGTTAAATTGAAGTAACAGAGTGAACATTTCAAAATCAATTATTAGTCTGAGATTTACAATTAGCAAGTTAGAGAAATTTCGACGGTATTCATTAAAGATTACTTTAAACACACTACTGGAAAAATAATGATACGCATCAAAGTGATGCTGAATGAATGGCCGTCGAAATTTCACTAACTTAAACTTGCTAATTGCAATAAATTTCTAAATACGTTGGCCATATCCGAGTTTGAATAATGGAGTTGATTTGTGCTAATAGCCTTGCGGGTATAAAATAAAAATACTCTGTTGAGTAAATTTTCGATTTAATCTTCGTCAGACTCTCACATTTGATGAAGGCATGAATAACAAGAGCTTTTATAAGAAAGATGAAAAGAAAGATTGTCACTTCACAATTAGGAAGATTCTCTGATGCCATCAATCCGGCAGGGTGTCAAGTTACATCACCGTTGGATATTTTCCCCCGCTTCCTGTGATGAGCGGTCAGCAAACGCGGTGAGGGGCGATGATTGTTCCTGTCTATTGTCACAGGTGGGTCGGTCTGTTGACAAAAATCTTAGCGTGCGGTTTCCCATGCAGCCATTCATCAGGTTGTTTTCTTTGACGATATGAAATGCCTCTAATGCTAGGCACGTACGATTGCACTTTTCTTTCCCTAGGATCATCCATTTGATTGTGTCCACCAGCATCTTCAGCAGCATGGCACAAACAACGACCACACAATCAAATGGATGATCCTAGGGAAAGAAAAGTGCAATCGTACGTGCCTAGCATTAGAGGCATTTCATATCGCCAAAGAAAACAACCTGATGAATGGCTGCATGGGAAACCGCACGCTAAGATTTTTGTCAACAGACCGACCCACCTGTGACAATAGACAGGAACAATCATCGCCCCTCACCGCGTTTGCTGACCGCTCATCACAGGAGGCGGGGGAAAATATCTAACGGTGATGTAACTTGACACCCTGCCGGATTGATGGCATCAGAGAATCTTCCTAATTGTGAAGTGACAATCTTTCTTTTCATCTTTCTTATAAAAAGCTCTTGTTATTCATGCCTTCATCAAATGTGAGAGTCTGACGAAGATTAAATCGAAAATTTACTCAACAGAGTATTTTTATTTTATACCCGCAAGGCTATTAGCACAAATCAACTCCATTGTTAATTGCAAATCACTAATTTACCCGGGCATGGCTGCAGTTTGGATGATTCCTGATATTGGATGAAATAGCAGCTATTCAGGTCTGTTTCCATTTTTCAACTGAGGACGCAGCTCAATTTTAAATTATTCTATTTACAATTATCAGTCTATTCAAGCGGTGATGGCGATTAATTGATTGCTTCCTGCTGCAATAAAAAATAATCGATTGCGTGTCCGAAATTGATGGGAATTTATTCTGATAGCTCCGCTATGCAACCTTCTTTCTTACTTGATGTTCTATTGCTCTGTTCTACTCCTGCCCTCAACATTCTCCACTCGTTGTTCAAGGGCTATCGAGCTGTCACCATTTTGACCTCACATTCGCGTATCGCATTCTGACTACACGTTACTACTCTCCAGCATTATCCCCCAGATACATGACTTGCGAACTTCCTGTTTACTGGGAAACCTGTCAATTTCTAAGGAATCGCCTATCGGAATGCCGTTCGCAATGTGGCTTCCGTGGCACAGTGGTTAAGTGCTTGGCCTAATCATCTGTAGGTCCAGTGGTCGAACCCCGAAAGTGTCATTGGAAGTCGGCAGGAAAGGCATGCATACTAAAAGATCACAACGCTCCAGAAAAGTCTGATAATGTCAACACCGTCCAAGTCAAGAGCAGTGACGTTAAAGCTTCATCTTGCTCAATTCCTTATTTGCAAGATTTCAGTATTTTTGTCTCCATATCTACATAAATTGCGTTTGAGAACTTCCTTTTAAATCAAGTCAGTGCAAGAATCATTACGTAAATATTGACTTGCCAAAACAGACCTTTGATGAATGACAAGTACTACCTTACACTGTTTTCATTCTTCGATTGTTACACAATCGTCTGATTCCGTAATGACCGCTCATTTAGGATTACGTTTCTCCGAATTGTTTGCAGTTCATTGCATCGCTGAAACAGGACAATTTAAACATAAGTTGAATGAAACGAAGTCATTTTCAAGTACTGGTCAAGCAGCTGTTATGAGGGTGAGTTTTCATGCTCGGATTTAAGATAGGCTTCTATAACAAGGAATTCTGCAGATCAACGAACATGATAACCATTCATTTTGAAACAATATCTTCATTTAATGATGTGGTATGTGATTGCTGAAACATGGCCTATTGTAGTGAAGCTATGCGGTATTATTTCATTGATGCCGTTCCAGTGCCGGAAACAATCGTCGTTGCCGGCTACTGAATTAAAGATCGCTATCTATGTATGTAGCCTGAAACTTTCACAGACTTCTACATGTGCATGAATCATAGCACGCATTCACTACAATATAACATTAACATGGATTTTTGAGGGCAACAATGTAGGACATTTGAGGACGCGTTAGCTCCTGGAAATGTCTTACATTGTTCCCCGAAAAAAGCTTTGTTAATACTATTGTGCGTAATTGAAATGGGGTGGGCAGCAATGTAGGAAAAAAGCGGATAGCAATGCTATGAATGCACATGCAGATACGCTGATTGAGATTTCAAAAATGTATTTTACATGCATAGATAGAGATGTCATCATTACGGAACACATTGTTGCCTTCTGTTTTCCACACTGTGCCATAGCTCAATTACGCACAACAATTTTTTAACCTTGCCAAGATAAATTTTCATAGAAATATTCGTACAATCACATTGGTAATTGGGCAGATGCCATAGATTTAGAGGATAAGCAATTCTATGAATCCAGCGGACAAGAAAATCTGTGATGCTTGCGGCCTCGACTGTACTGTACCCCTACTCATTGATGCTTTCAAAATCTAGGCATGATTGTTGTATTGATTATATGCTTCTTAGCGAAATAAGATTTCTCAAGAACAATATTTCAGCATTTGCATTTAATAACTGAATTCAATTTAGTCAAACCTTTTTATAATGAAATTGAAAAAACTCTGTTTGGGATTGTTTGAAGAGGCAAGTTTCGTTATGGATATGCTATGATAAATATAGAGTCAAAACTTATGTAGTATACACTTAATAGACATATCATATACTCACTTTTATAGGCTCCTGTTTAAGCATACGGATAAGATATTCCCTTAGATAATTTATGAAGAGGTCTTGGATAGTTCCTTTAAAAATTTCATAAATTAGGAAACTTGGTAAAAGCACTTGTAAAATGTTCTTTTTTGTAGCAAACCTCGATATATTTCGACCAGCTCTCGTCAGAAGGGAGAGCTAACAGAAATAACAGAAGCGTTCTCAGCAACATGTAAAGTTCCTCTTAAAATCTCAGCTGAAAAATTAATAGTCTCCGACTGTTTGAAAGCAGGCCTTTTTGTAGGCCTGCCCCCACGATTGTGAAATGTTAAAAGCTATTGATTTCCGACTAAAATCTTGACAGGAACATGTTACAAGGGAAGCGTGTTGCCGGACACGGTTTCCTCATTTATATTCTATTTTGTGGCATTCCATTGGGCTGTTTTATCAAAGACCAGCTTCAGGATTATTTTGACCAGAAGCTGTTCTGCCAGTCATTCATTTGTTAATTCACGCTGACGCTGAGGGGATGTCAAACATTTTTTGCATTGTAATTAGCTGCAATGCCATTCGTACTAAACATTCGTACTAACCTCAGTAAACGGCCTCGTTGACAAACTGATCGCTTTTAAGGCGTTGACAAAGGGTCAGGCTACGAAATGTTCGCACACAAAAATCATTTTTTCAAGCTAACTTGACGGCATAAAGGAAAGTAGGGGCGAGAATTATATTTTACCATTTTTTTCATTTGCCAAAAAGGTTATACCTTAGTTCAGTGGTGGGCAACGCGTGGCCCGCTGGACACTTGGTCGCCCGCCGGGACATATTGGGTGGCCCGCCACCACTTCTCATATCTAAAGTGGCCAGCGGACATTATTTACTTAGAAAGAGGCTATATTAATCAGACCTTGACCACGAATAGAGGAATCCAACCGCAACATTTTGACAGGCCAACATTGTTTTCAAACATTCTTGCTGAATTTCATTTGTATGCTACTTCACTAATATGCATTTCGTATACTCGATTGGCATTAGCACACGGCTACCATTTGTGTAGTCCATGCACGGCTTTTGAAAGCCGTATCTGTTTGGGTGACATATGTGCACGCGTGTACATGCAGCATGATCAAGAATTGTAGCAAAATCAATTTTATCTAGTGCGGCTTTCAAGCGGATAGTTGCACTGCACTTACAGACCGTTGTCTCTCGATGAAAGATGGTAATGTCGGTCAAATCACCAAAAAAGTCAAATTACCGTTTAATTACCCAAAAGAAAAGCTTCCATGATTTGTTATAGGCTTATTGGCTCTTCAATGCTCACATGTATGGTAGAAATAAAATTATCATGTCTTAATGTTAAGCAAATTAGTTGAGTACAATACTGCTGTATGTATTTAGCCTACATGTAAAATTTTGTTATTTAGTGCGACCACCATGCATAATTTTCTGTTTCTGTTTATCATAGAAATAAACTGTTTATCTGAAGTTCGCTAGAATGGAAATTGACTCAAGGTCGCGGCACATCCGGGGAACTAAGTTGGGGCATGAATGACCAATGAAAAGCTTCGATTTACTCATGTGACTGATTCTAACCCAATCATACAGACGTTGGCAGGTGCATCTAAGTGAAAATGCGTGCGATTTATGTGCCGTTATTGTGCATTGCATGAAGCTTAATTTCCATTCTAGAGGTTTTATTGTTGTCAATTTCTATGCTTGCAACAGTGCCAAATGCTATTGCTCTTTTTCTCACGCTACCACAACTTTCAAGAACCCGCATAATGATATTCCCTATCCTATTGTTCAACTCATAACTTGCGATACTATTGGCTTAATCTACATTATCAAATGCCGCAATTGTCATAAACACTACGTTGGTGATTTTCTATTCAATTGTCAATTTCTATGCTGTTCATTGTTGAAAAGCTGTTTACATCTTCTGGCGCTAGCAAGGTCATTTTCAGGCTTTCAATATCTATACTGTCTACACATCTGCATAGTCCATAGAAATTGACAACAATAATACCTCTAGAATGGAAATTAAGCTTCATGTAATGCACAATAACGGCACATAAATCGCACGCATTTTCACTTAGATGCACCTGCCAACGACTGTTTCATTGGGTTAGAATCAGTCACATGAGTAAATCGAAGCTTTTAATTGGTTCTTCATGCCCCAACTTAGTTCCCCCGGATGTGCCGCGACCTTGAGTCAGTTTCCATTCTAGCGAACTTCAGTTAAACAGTTTATTTCTATGGCATAGTCAGATCAAAGTGTTGACCCAGATAAGTTGTAAACAAAATGTCCATTCTGTTTTGAATTCATCTTGTGTCATGATGACTGATTCGAGGCTTGTAAAAGTGTTTTTGAAGGGCAAGGCTTCTGCACTTTTATCAGAAGGGAAGTCCGAACGGCTAGTCAGCTGAAAAGTTGGCATCCCAAAGGCCACCGTCCACAGGTGGAAAACTACTTTTTTCTCCCTCTTCAGAAAAGTTGGATCCGGTCGGAAAAGGAAGACAAATTTTCGAACAGATCGGATGATTGTTAGCTTGGTAAGAAACGATCCTTCTCTGTCTTCAGCCGAGTTGAGGAGTTCACTTCGACAGCAGACGGTTTCTGCCATGACGGTGAGACGTCGCCTGAAAAGTGAGCACTTCAAAAACCGCAAGAGACCATCAGGGATCGAGCTGACCGCCAACCACAAGGACTTGAGGCTGAAGTGGGCGATACAACATTGTCACCAGTGGCGTTCTCAATGGAATCGAGTTATTTGAAGTGATGAAGCTTCTGTCTCAGAGGTCGCGATGGTAGAGACTTTTGGATGAAGTCAGATGATGCAATTCCTGATCATTTGACGTTGCCTCTGAATCAAGGAGATGGAAGATTGCTGATTTGGGCTGCGATATGAATGAATGGCCGAACTGAACTCCATATCCAAAGGGATAACATGAATTCCGGTGGATATGGGAATGTTTTGCAAAGGTACATTCTTCCATTGTCCTCCCAAATAGGTGATCCTTCATCCCACTGGATTTACATGGACGACAACGCTACTTGTCACAGGAAGCTCAAGCCGGCATGTGAACTTTGAAATGGCCCGCTTGCTCATCAGACCTCAATCCAATTGAAAATGTCTGGAGTCTACTGAAGCGCGGTGTGAGGCGGTCAGTTCTTCCTGGAGATGGTCTTCCTCGACTTGAAGCTTTGCTAAGGCAAGAGTGGGAGAGTTTAGATCAAGAGGTAATCAACCGCCTGATCTAAAGCGTGCCTTCCCGGATTGGACAAGTGATTGAACTTTCTGGTGAGGTTGCGAAATATTTAAGACCACCAACGAACGTATTATGATCCCTTTGAAGGATCAACTGGCTGTACAGGGCCACTGAACAGCAAAGAAATATCATATTTCAACCTTCATTTTCATTTATCTGGCAAATTGTATCTGTAATAGACAAAATATCGTTAAATGAGACAAAATTTAGGTGATCCACTTTTTATGATCACAGCTTATCAAGCATTCTAAGAGCTTTTGACCGAATCAAAGTCCATATTCGAAGACATGAAACTTTGTAAAGAAAATGAGACAATACTAGAATGTGACATTAAATGAAATTCTATCATACCATGTCGTGTCGTCATTTAAAGTCATGAGACCGTTTGAAAAAGATGTTCATTCTTAACCAGGAGTCGGAGTCCCGGAGTCCTATCATATCTGCTGGAATCGGAACTATACCTAGACCCGAAATAGTGTAATACAAACAAATTATTTATCGTCGTGCATATAGATGTCACTGTCTCAATGTTAACATTCAAAGTCAAACAAAAGTACATAGACACTGCTGCATGCAAAGCTTGTAATAGTTGAGGGAATGAACCGTGGTAGCGAAAAAGGATTGTTTTTTCACTCGGTGATTTGGCAGAAGACAAGTCTTAGCTTCTTAGCCTAGATCACACCTACGTACCAAAGGTCAGAGACAAAAATGAAATACCAGCTTGTTTGAGAACATTACCTCCTGCCCTAACGTCAATCGTGTGTGATGACTCCTCTAAAGCGCATATTAAAATCGAAAGTGTACTCATATTTTTTGGAGAAGGATGAGGGAATTTACCTGTTGGTAGAGACTGCAGAAAAACCGTGTGAAGCACACATCAACCAGATGGGAGGAGCCGAGTCGTATGCATCCAACTGAAAGCGACATTTGATAAACTTTCATCGAAAGTGATTGATAATTGATACAGCAGTGATCACTAAAGATAGGTTCAGGTAAGCCTATAATGATCTGTAACGCATAGAGTTTACCAGTTTTTTTAAAAACTACACTGTAAACCAGCACCTCCTAAAATCGAGAAAACCTGCATCCTAAAGCGTCACACACTACAATTTTAGGAGGTTGCGTGAAATAGAATGTTGACATACTAAAGAGAACAATAACCCTAGTGCGCTGGCCTCCTAAAACGCTTTGCTTTAGGATTTTTTTATTAGTTACGAATAGTGTCTTGCTTTAGTGTGTGATTTAGGAGGTGCTGGTTTAGAGTGTAGGCTTTATATACTTGCCACCCGGAGTCTGAGTCGGACTCCTATCAAAATATTAGGACTCCGCATCTCTGCTTTTAACCCCCATAATCGAAAATAGTCTGCATTTTTCCTTGACCACAAAGTTGGCGATGAAGCATTTTTTTCACAGCCGTTCTAAGTGGAGAACATTGAGCATGGCAATGTTAATGACTGCAGTGGATGCGGACTAGGGTCTTCCTACATAGTAGTATAATAGCAGAATCAATAGGAAAATATTTAGTATTAAGACTGAAGATTTTCTATCAGATTTCGAGCCGTGAGAAGGGCCGATCAAGTGCTAAGGTTCAACACAACAAGAAGTTCAATATAAACCATTAAACATAAGGGCAGGGAAATTCTGCCATCACAATACACGCCGATGACTTTTTTAGCTTCCACTTGGGGCTAATTGCAGTCCCTGGAATAGGTTGTTGAATTGTAAAGAAACACTGAGAAATTGTGAAGTGACAGATATATAATAAGCTAGATAATAGATTAATAGCTTAATAGATTTATAAGCCATAATCTCAGATCTCCTGTCAAACAATTCATGCAATGCGCCAGACTGACAAATTAGGCACATAGATTGTGTGCTCCGAGCGTCGCTTTATGAAATAGAATGATAGTTTTCAGCTGATCCCCCAAAATTCTATTTTTGCTCATTCTTTTTGGATTTAATGATCTGCGATTACTCTAAATTACAATCTCATTCTGTAATTCTTCCATTTGCATCTTTAATAAGCTTCCGAAGATTTCCTCTTCCGTTCGTAATTGGGTATTCAGCTCAATGCAATGAATGTTGTTTGACAATCTTCTCTCACGATTTTCTCATGTAATCCCGTAACAGAAGGAAAACGGCACACTTGAGTTTGTAGAAACAAAACGGCTGTTGAGACACGGATCTTTGGTTGTTCCAGTGATTTACTACTGCATGGAATATGTGGTAAGTTTACTCGAAATTTGACTGGTCGTAAATCTTCAATATTGAAATTCTATACGAGAGCTATGAACCGTTCTATTTTAGTGCTAATAACTCTCATATAACAGCGACCATAATTAAATGCAGTTCATTGACGACATAGTGATCCGGTGATGAATGTGTTTCTTCAGTACAACTCTTTGCAAGACGTCAACAGTTATCGGTAGTATTGCTGAGGAAGTGAGTCCATAAATGAAAAACTGTAATCCCATCTATGTAGATCAGAGGTTCTGGCCTCAAGTGTTGAGTATTTTACCCGTATATATGAGTCATTGTAAGTCACAGATTTCCGGTTAGAACGATTAATGCATTCAAAAGGACCAAAAACCTTCATTCCTGTAGGGCGAGATAATTGATCATTGTAGTGCACGATTGCCACGTTATGCAGGTTACAATTTAATGAGTAATTGTTATTTGAATGAGTTGCAGGACTCGAACTACTATCACAAATGCTAAGGTTTTGTAATGATCAGGATAGAAAAAGAAAATTCCAAATACTTTTATAACTGCTTCTGTCGCCTCAGGTCAACGAAGTGTCAGTGACACGAAGCGCCGTCTGTATTTAATCACAATACTTTACACATTGGTCAATAGATCGAAGTACTTCACCCAACGACAACCGACTTCTATCGGCCGAGGCGCGGGACGCCGAAGTACTGTCTGGTTTGTACTAACGCAATCTGATAAAAGTACGACCATAAGACAAAGGGGAGTTACTTTTTTTACCTTTATCAACAATAGATCGAAGGAGTGATAAAATTATTTGGAATTTTCTTTTCCTCTCCTGTATCTTCTATCAATTGGATTTTGTGATGAATGTTTCAGTTTTAGTTCGTGGCGTATGATGGAGAAATATTACTAAAAATATTACTATCATTTTTGTACTGCTGCCTAGCGGGTATGAAAAATTGATTGTATTGTAATTAATTGGCTTCATTCAATTGATTCTTGTCAACGAAGATTTTCCGCCAATTTATTGCTTTCGGTCAATAATTGATTGAATGATTAATTTATGCTGATAATGAAGTGCGGAACTCATTAGAAACTATCTACCTTACTCATCATGCATCACCTCTGTGTCTTATCCAAGCTGTTTGCAGTAGCGTCTCTACTGAAGTTTGTGGAATAATAATTCTACATCACTGCAATCTATTCCTAATTTCTCCCGAAGGAGAGAAAGAGAACCTGGGAAATTTTGACTCATGGATTTGATTTCATCAATATTCAAGTCCAATTCAGTACCAGTTGACTTTAGTTGAAAACACTAATTGAAGGGGTAGAGGATACCGCTGTTGGTTAAGGTCGCACTTCTTGCTATGGAAGTATGGAAGTTCCAGGGTTCGAGTCTGCTTAGCTATTGTTTGCCTCCATTATCCACTTTCCACTTATCCACTATTACCACTATCCACTATAAGTGTCAGAATCGGTGTAGTAGCATCGTTGTATTTCCATATTTTACCTCCACTTTTCCTATTTTTATCCATCAATCTCCTGCTGTTTTATAATATTCATTTTTAATTTCCTTAACCTATGGTGACCATTGTCTTATTCTATTTCCACTATCAGCATCTGTAGTCGGTACAGTATATTAGACGTCTGTTTTGAACATGTATACGGCAGTGTTTGGAATCTATGGTATTAGTATATTAACAGTAAGAATGGGTAGTATTACAAGTCTTAAGATTTCCATTTTTACCAGATATTCGGCCAAAGCTGATCAATTTTAATTCGTTGCCACGAGAAAGTTACATTGAATTCTTTGAAGAACTGATTAATCCAATGGTTACAGTAGCATTGCCTTTGTACACTTGCGGATTGGAGAACGCCATCAGTCCTCATTAGGACTACTTTAACTAATAATTTAAATTAGTAAGCATTATATTCTATTACAAATGGCTACTGGGATGACTTTCATCATCGTATGAGAATTGCAATTTATTTTTGATAGCCGCAATTTTTGTCACCTAGTCATTCATGGTTTGTGCTTATAGCATCCCTGTCGTGTACCAATGGTAGAAGGCTTCATATTTGTTGGGAATTAGTCAAGCAACCGTAACCGCGCTCTGGTGTCAGATGAGACAAACGTAGGACATAGAAGTATGGATTCCTACATTAAATCAGTCTTTATAGGTATTCAAATGCAAATTCAAATTCTAGTTTCAAATGATCAATCTTACATAGAAATTATATGTGGTTAAATCAAAGTTCTTATCTAAGATGAATGGAATGAGTATTTCGATATTTCAAATTCAACCAGAAATGAGTTTTCCAAGGTCTTAGAAAGAAGCTCCTCAAAACGCAAATAGAAAAATGCTTTGTTGTTTCACAGTGGTGCGGTGAACACATTAACTGATAGAGTTCATGGTTAAAGACGATAAAGTAATTCATAAAAGACATAAAAAAGAACACGTCAGCAACATTATCCAAAGCGAATAAATGACTTACTGAAACGGGCAGTCTTTGCCCTAGGAGCTTTCAAGGTGGAACAAATTCTTTTGGTTGGGACACGACTTTCAAACATTGCACACAGTGGATGACAATCATCTTTCGAAATATTCATGAAAAGTTTCATACAATTTTTTTCTCATGGGGCGATCAAATCACTGAAAACAATACTCTTAAAATATTTATCAGCTCGACGTTCGACACGCACAAGTTTTTTTAGAAGGTAATCTATTAAATTACAAAAGCATGGGAATCTATAGAGCAGCAACATAACAGTTATGAATGATCACATGTGGACTACCAGCACGATTCAAATTTCTGAGGATAAAAAAGCGTTTGTAACACATTTATTGTTGATTTCACTAATATGCAAGTTCCATGATAAAATCTTGACTGAAGTGACTGTAGAAATCAAATCATTCGACGAACAAAAGACAGGATTACAAGAAAGACTTCTTTTGGTGATACAGTTCATTACACACCTTTTCTAGTAGTTTAAAGTCAAACCTACGGAAAATGCCCAACTCTCAAGATGCTACCATTCTTCTTGCAAACAATCATCCTTATGTTTGCGAATGAAGTGAGCCATGATAACGTCATCAGCATACTTGATGCAAGTCGTGTTATCAGAAACAGGATGAAACGAGTCGATTACAATGGAAAATAGCAAAGGCCCTGTTATACTTCCTTGAGGAACCCCACTGGTCACTTTCCTGTGTTACTTGGCATTTCTACATGATGACTTTCTGCTGAACTTCGGCGTGTTAAGATTGCGCAATGATGTCATTTGACCGTTGAATGAATGACCAAGCTGTTTTTATTTTCTCCAAGTGTTGCGTAGTGACGGATATTTGTGTTTGCAATGATTTGCTTAAGAATCGTTGAGCACAGGGTCTGGAAAAATTAATTGAATAAAAATTAATAGCAATGAATTGCTTGATGGACTTCGTTCAACTCAATAAATTGATTGGATCAGGCACCAATTATTCCAATGAATTGCTTGATGGACTTCATTCAACTCAATTAATTGATTGGATCAGACACCAATTGTTCCAATTAATTGCAATGAATTGCTTAATGGACTTCCTTCAACTCAATAAATTGATTGGATCAGGCACTAATTATTCCAATTAATTGCAATGAATTGCTTGATGGACTTCCTTCAACTCAATTAATTGATTGGATCAGGCACCAAGTATTCCAATCAATAGCAATTATTCACAAGTCAAAAATGCGATCGCATAAGATGCTCGTATCGGAGGGGAAGAAAATTTTGAGTATAGCATTCATTCGAATTTCAGCTCAAAAGTCTCCAACTAGGCGTGTGTTTCATATACTACATGAAATAGTTGGGATCAATTCAAATTTTTCTACACCTAATGAAATGCATACCATTGTGATGGCCGAAATGTGGCGGTGCTTCACTGTCTGAGCTACAAAAATTGCACTCATAAAATAGAGGAGGATATGCATGATTAACTTTAAAGTCATCGCATGATGTTGTATCAGTGGATTTGCATGTTTTTTATGCAAATAAATTCAACGAAAATATTGATGCAGGAGATGTATGTTTGATATTGTACGTAAATTCAGGTTTTGTAGTGTTTTAATGCATTTTCGCAGGCATTTACGCTATGTGTATTTATTATGAATATAACTTTCTAAGTTATTTGTCAATCATTTGTCAATGACGCAGTCATATCGCATGTGGACAAAAGATAATCGGATTGGAAGGCCATCTCTTTTAATGATAAAATAACAATGCAATTGATTGATTACTAATGTGATCCAATTAATTAATTGATTGTAAACTGAAAATGAGACGAAGTAAATTGCAATTAATTTTTTCCATCCCCTAGTTGAGCATGCAACACCCCTAGTTATGTGCACCAGTCCTTCTGGCTGATGTTTATTGGCATCTGACTGAGATATCCAGCTCTAGAAGTAGTTGCTTGTGGGCATTTCCAGTTCTGAGATATTCTGATAATACAAACACTGAGCACTTTGAATAACAAAAGATTTTCTCACATGATCTGCACTATTTTCTCACAGAGGTTTTCAGAGCTAGCAATAAGAAATAATGATAGTTGAAGGATCATTGTATAGCCTATCAACAGGAAATGGAAGCGTTCAATGTAGTGATTTCCTTCCCATTGTGCATTTAATCTGATTCGAAGTGTTCTTACTTGATAAATTCGATCAGCTGAACTCCGTTTTCACGTTGTCAAGGTGAGTTGCGTTCGCTTATTTGAATATGATTGTCACGTACTCATGTGACTGATTCTGAGCCAATGATACAGACGTTGGCAGGTGCATCTAAGTGAAAATGCGTGCGATTTATGTGCCACTATTGTGTATTGCATGAAGCTTAACCTCCGTTCTAGAGGTTTTATTGTTGTCAATTTCTATGATTTATTACTTGATGACCGAATCTAAGCTGTTGGTTTTCCAACACGCAGTTTAAATCTCCAATCTTCTCTGCATCTCATCTCGAAGAATGCCATGAAATTTGAAACCCGATTGAGTTCAGGACATCAACTTCGATATAAAAGTTGAAGTAAGTCACATGATTTAGTATTTGATGTCTGCACGCCTCTAGAAAATGAGTAAATTTCATGTTTTGACTTAATTTTGGAGAGCCTCTCATTGACTTAATTTTGACTTAACTCATTTTGTAGAGCCTCTCAAACATCAAATACTGAATCGTGTGACTCACTTCAACTTTTTTTATTGAAGTTGATGTTCTGAACTCAATCATGTTTCAAATTTTATGGCATTCTGATAAATAGTTTCTTTTCTGCAAAAGAAAATGTACGAAAATTGCCAAGTGTTTCACAATGCATAGATATTTGATTCACAATCCATAGATATTCACAATCTACAGATATAGATTCTTGAATTTTACCATTGGATTCCAATGGGAATCCTTTAACCGAAAGCAACTGGCTGTGACACTCAAGAATTTGATTTTTGTATTCAGCGTTTCAAGATCCACAAATCCATGCTATTAAGCCTTTTGAGCACGAATTTAGGGAGAAATCGTCAGTAGATCCCGGACTAATATTGTTGCTCAAATGTTCAATTTCAGCAATTCTGTTTTTTTGATTTCTATCTTCCACACTGGATCATCCTGTCATTCTCATGTATATTATCCATGCGGAATCTTCAATTTTAGTACTTGTACAAATTGTTGATTTTCATTACTCAAATCGAAATTATTCCTCCCTGCCGTCAACATCGCAGTTTTACTGAAACTTAATTTGACAGAATTCGTGCGCGAATCGAATTCAAATAATGTTTCTACCAAGACAGCGACTTCATTGTTGATAGTTGCTCTAATATGATCCGCTTCTATATTGCATCGACAGACGAAATTGAAAAGAGCAGATGATGTGATAGGAGCTGATGACAATGGTATTTGGTTGAAGTTTATTGTCAAGTTCGCTGTGTCCGTCATTTGAAATTAGCTTCAACACAAGTCAAATTCATGCCAAACGCCCGCATGCAACATGAAGTCTACTCTGCGGGTAGCTGCTAATAGTTAGCTTCACATTGGTGATATTATAGCTCCTTAGTATACAATACATGTGTGTCAGTCGCACATGCAGCGGTGTTCTATTGACGCAAAATCGGAAGAATTCTGATAGCTCCATTATAACCAATATTTTGACACTCAAGATTTCCAATATCGTCGATTCCTTTACTAGAGAGACCAATTTCTGAAGATTTGGTGCTTAAGGGTTATCTCCCCCCATGTTTTCAAATTTGTCTAAAAACCGCAGAAATCAATCAATTGTCACAAAACTTCAGAGACACGTAATTGAGTATATTTTCTACCCACCTGCAAAAATTTGTGTAAATTGGACAAGTACTTTTTGAATTAAGAGCGATAACGTGAAGTGCAGCGATGTCAGCAGTTTGATCTGACTTCTTATGACCTCACCG
This sequence comes from Prostheceraeus crozeri, assembly GCA_907163375.1. Lineage (NCBI taxonomy): Eukaryota > Metazoa > Platyhelminthes > Polycladida > Euryleptidae > Prostheceraeus > Prostheceraeus crozeri. Next base: position 21,362 of record CAJQUW010015885.1, on the reverse strand, counting down.
TCTCAGCAGAAAGCACTTGAGGTCAACAAAGTAATTTCCCGACAACTCGCGAAGTGATGATGATCACGCCACATCCCTTATATCAATATGCTTGGCTTAATAAAGATGTGGCAAGGTAGTGGTCGTGGGAAGATTTCAAATAGCAGTGGATGCACAGAATTAGATTCATCTGCGCGCGCTTCGGTTTCCTAGAAAGGAAGAATTGTATGTAACCTGAATATCAAAATGGCACATCACATCACACAACTTGCTCCTTCTCGAATGGATAATTATGTATCGCTTGCAAATGGCAAACAATAAGCTGTCAGCAAAGGACACCAGAGCCAGTGAGAGATGCGTGCGTGCTGTGCTATCACTTCGCACACACCAAAACACACATCGATATGTGGCTTCGATTCAATGTATGTACTATACAGTGAGCAATGCCGAGGAGAGGATCATCAAGTGAACTAATTTTCGTACGCCTGCTACTTTCTTTAATAATGATCGGAAGGGCCAACATTATGGAGAAAACTTGTGCGCAATGATGTGAATTCTTCGAATCTGAAGGAATTTTGGCAATCGAAGCACTTTGCTGGAACTCACATTAATCCGCAAGCGACGCACGACTTTTTTCCCTATCTCTGCAAGGCATTAGGAATTCCTTTTTGCACACATAATAGGTTCCTCAATGTGCCGTCCATTTCGTATTAATCACACTTCTAGCAAACCGAAGCAGATAAACAAAATATTTAATTCTGTGAGTGGATGAGACGAAGAGTGAGAGAGAACAATGCACACACGAGTCAGATCAAGCTTTTTACATCGCCACACTTCACGGTATCGTCTCTAATGCAAAAAGTACTGGTCCGTTCTGCATGAATTTTTGTCTGTGGGTAGAAAATATCCTGAAGTACGTCTGTCCGAAGTTTGGTGACGATTGATTCAATTTTGCAGATTTTAGACAAATTTGAAGACCTGGGGGGAGATAACCCATAAGCACCGAAGATTGTTTGACACTGTTAAGTAATTTGCATGTAGCAGCACTTACCGTGTAGTGTACCTAGCCCATCCCTCCTTCAGATATAGCAATGATTCTGAATAGCAGTCCTTCATTAAAATCGATGTCAATGCTAATTCTTGCCCAAAACTCACCCTTTGAGATGGCATGTAATTATTGCATTTTTTGCAGCATGTTTCTTTGAGCACTCTGCCAATAATGATAGGAAATATAACTAGGCACACCGACATCCCAGTCACCTACCACTCATGTTTTGTAATTTATAGCTTCGACATGATATACGCCTGCCCGCACAAGTTCTCAAATTCTGATATTCGAAGCGATATCTCATATTTTCTCTCATTTTCGTCAATGTATTGTTGACTCTCAAGTTTTCAGTTATCTATCAACTCTGAAGTGTTCTGCTCAAAACATTCTTTAAATTCTTTCGGAAGTTGTTGATAATTGAAACATCGTTACTTTATTTTTATCTGAATTGAAAGAAACACTCGATAATAATGTAGAGAAGAAGTTGATTAAGGCATCACGTTCTCATGATTCCACCCTTGTGCAAGCGCAACGATGGTTGTGATGTATCGCATTTAAGTGAATAATCCGCTACATTTTGGATTGTCAGCTGAATGTATCGAATTCTGTTAATTTTTTCCAACATGAAGATATTGATCTGATATGCGAATTTCTAGCTTATTACGCAGTATCCGCAGATGCTTGTTAGGATAAAAGTTTTGCAACAAGGTTCCCACTGCACGAAAATAAGCGAATGGTTCGACAATCAAACCAATTTAAAGAAATAAGCGAGACGTGTAGAGAAAATGCGAACAAATTTGAGGATATGTTCGAAGTTGTGCGTATTGGAAATTTGAACTGACGCACGCTGAGTCTAGTTTATAATTTTAAGATCCTCACAGTATATAGTATATAGTCACAGTATATAGTATTCTCTCTCTCTCTCACAACGATAAATTTGTGGCTTTTATTTCATAATTTTCATGTTTTTTCGAATAATTACATACGATGTGAGATTTACTGATGCAAACTAATTATCTTAATTTGAAATTATGTTAACAGCTTTCACAAGGGTCCCTCACTGCAGTTCAGATGGGTTCAATATTCACTTTAGCTCTTTGTGACCTTACACAAGATATTGCTTAATTAGCACGCTGTATTTTCGTATGCAGAAGACGTTATTTCCACATTTCCCTCCATGTTGCACGATCATGAACAATTATTTTTAGCTTTGATAATAGTTGATAACCTTATACGGGAGGGTGTTCACGGTAGAGATGAGAAAGAAAAATACGGCGCTCCCTTTAGTAACCGCTTTTATAAAATCGAATACTCTGTCTACGGTATTATCACCCTGATATATAAACCACTCGCTCTGGCTGCTTTTACCTTCTTTTTAGTGCACTGAGGCAGCGACTGCGTCGTGAAAAGTTTTGATGAATCTTGACGAGCCCATCCTTTGATATTGTTGCACCATAGCCTTTGTGGTCGTCTGTGTGGGCGAGTTCTGTTCATGATATCCGCGGTATTGGCTTTTTACCGGAAACTTTGCCTCTTTTGACATGTCCGTACCATTTGACTTTCCTCTTGTAAATGATTTTGTTTGCTGATGGCAGTTTGGCTTGATGTCTTGGCTAGCTCGGTGCAAATCATCGTTTCAGTGGTGCATCACAGAAGTGTGGGTCTAGTGTATCACTCACAAGTCTTTCGTTCTGCTGTCATTGACAGGCGTTGGTTGTTGATGTGTTTTCTGTAAGGCGCCCAGAGATTTTCAATGGCTTGGTATGTTGGAATTAAAGCATAAATATAAAGCGAAAAGCATTGTTTTTGCTTTCTTTGCTTAAAGCATCTAAAATAATGCACTGTTTTTAAATCATATACTTTTCCACAGCTACTGTATTACCCATGCATGCAATTATCTATTTCTATCTGTCTCTGTACAAGCAGAAGTCTTCCTGGCATTCCGTTCTATATTTCTGCAAGTTGACCATTGTAACGATCTTCAACAAACTACGAGTATGTTTAACATGTGTTTTGTTGCGTCAACATATGTCGCTCTGCACCAGTATGTACTGTTTTCTGCACTTTGACAAGTACTTCTATTCAATTTACGAAGAGTGAGTTTGTTTACGACATGTCTCCAGTGACGATTATAGGACATTAGTAAAGAAGAGTGGAAAGTGAGTAGTTGTTGACCATGCATCCAATGACTTTCCTGAAACTATGGGAGGATGTGCCTTCTCTGTAGGGTTTTGAAAAAATTGATCAAAACTGAATTGGGTGCACCAATCAATTAATTTTAATTGCAACAAGAAGCAGCAATCAATTAAAAGCAATTATTCGACTTAAGCAATCAATTAATTCCAATTAACTTCTCCTTTTCTCGTGTATCTTTTCTCCCTCCGAAAAACATAAGCGGAATAAAGTGCGCCAGATTTCTGATTGATCCCAAGTACATGAAAAGCTCTCTGACATATTCTCAATACTCTGTAGTCAGCTGTTCTGGTATTACCTTCACCATCATGCAACAGCTGTGCCACTCATATTGTCATCATGTACAATATTGGACAGTATGAGACAGTATTGGAAGTAAAATTGATCTCTCTGACAACTCATGACCTTAAAAGTAGGGAAAATGTGAGAATACAGACGCGAATACAGTAAGTTGAAATGCTGGACGCGATCATTTCATGACAGTCTTGCTAATTGGAAATTGATTATAATCAAGAATTATGACTATAATTAGCTTCCTGTCGCGATCAATTTTCAGTTCTACGTCATAGCTGCAACACTTTCCAATACTCCAATCTCTTGATTCGTCAACAAAATACAGTAGAGTGAGAAAGATATACTGGAAAACTTGTATTTGATCGCCACTCTGAGGAAGTGCTTGAAAAATATACCTCCACTTCCTATATTTCGGCAGTGCAAGTAGTGAGCACCAGACATTTGTGTGAGGCCTGACTTATATAATATGTTTTTGCAGTTACTTATTCGCTGCATACCCACCTTGGTTGTCAAAACTTGATAATAATTCAAAGTGCTTTAATGTTCCTTAAACGTACTAACTATTTTAATGTTACTTTGAAGTTGCTTCAAAACTATGGGAAAATTAAGACGAGAACTAAACTTTATGAAGTTAAGTATGTATGCAACTTTGAAGTCAAGTGAACATTATATCATTAAAGTTATCGTCGAATTACTTTAAAGCTGATTCGTTAAATTAAATAAGAATTCTTATTAGCAAGGTATACTGGAGAATGTGATGAAAACGTCATTTCTTTTATAGATGAAAAAAATGCTAGCCAATGATTTAATTCCGATTGGCGTTTCGACTTTTCATTCAACTTGTACGAACTTCAAAGTTTTCCTAGTAGGATTTTAAAAGTTTATAACAAGTTTCATCAAAGAGCGTGACATTCTTATGACGTTCTTGCGACCCGGGCATCCATCCCATGAATGAAGGCCTCCATGCCAACAACATGATAATCACACTGTAAACCGTAGACCGACAATTATCCTACAAAATTACTGACAAAATCAACCGACGATTGTCATCTCCAATGTCCTGCGATATCCGACGAATTTGTAGGATCTCCACCGACATAGAAACAGATGTTTTGCATGCAAATTAACTAACAAAAACTGTTGAATATTGATTGATTTTTTCGATTATTGATTGCTTAACTTTTGAGCAATCTGTATTATTGTGTGGCAAAACCATGATTTAATTAATTACCTACATTTTTGATAAAATTTAAGCTATAATTCATTGCTATTCATTTTCTCGCTTTTGTCAAATATTGTAGGTGTTCAGTGGCAATCATCCTACAAGAACTAACAATGATCGACAAAATAGATTTTGTAGGATAAATGTCTGTCAATTGCCAGTCAACGGTTTACAATACACAATTTGTGTAGTTGGTCATCTTGTTTTCTTTAAGTTTCAGTTGTGAGATAAGTAAGTCATGTTAATTAGCAGAAGTCTAAATACTTTCATAATATTTCGAACATTTAGTAAAGCATTAAATTCTTTGGGAATGTTATAGATGGAACATGCACGCAAAATGCAAGCCTTATTGAAGCGATATATCTCGATACTTTCACACTCGGAGATGTTGTGCGGTATTTCGGGAAGTTGACATGCGTGCACGAGATTTGTACAATTTGTTACTTGAAATGCTATGTTGAAGTATTCACAATCTACTTGCCTAACACCAATGTCACATATCCAACGTCTATAGAACACCTAGTTGACAGGAGATCATTTTCATTTGAGACAAAACTCCATTTTGGCCAATTTTTACAAAACGTGGAGTAAAATGCTCACTGACATGTCCTCAGCTTTCAACAGCTTCAATAACTCAATCCTCCTCCCACCCAATTATCACTGTGTCTGATGATAGACTGACCTCCTGAGCCCCGAAACCAAATCTGCTACACTGCTCCAACTTCCCATGACGTGCAATGCTCGTCACTCGCTCATAACTGCAACTCCCCTGATGCTGAGTGAACACTGAGAACATGATACAGTGATGACGTGCGGTGCTCGTCACTCGCTCATAACTGCGATTCCCCTGATTCTGAGTGAACACTGGGAACATGATACAGCGATGACGTGCGGTGCTCGTCACTCGCTCATAACTGCAACTCTCCTGATGCTGAGTGAACACTGAGAACATGATACAGTGATGACGTGCGGTGCTCGTCACTCGCTCATAACTGCAACTCTCCTGATGCTGAGTGAACACTGGGAACATGATACAACGATGACGTGCGGTGCTCGTCACTCGCTCATAACTGCAACTCTCCTGATGCTGAGTGAACAATAGGACCATAATGCAGGGATGACGTGCGGTGCTCGTCACTCGCTCATAACTGCAACTCTCCTGATGCTGAGTGAACAATAGGACCATAATGCAGGGATGACGTGCGGTGCTCGTCACTCGCTCATAACTGCAATTCCCCTGATTCTGAGTGAACACTGGGAACATGATACAGTGATGACGCGCGGTGCTCGTCACTCACTCATAACTGCAATTCCCCTGATTCTGAGTGAACACTGGGAACATGATACAGTGATGACGTGCGGTGCTCGTCACTCGCTCATAACTGCAACTCCCTTGATGCTGAGTGAACAATGGGAGCATAATACAGCGATGACGTGCAGGGTACGTCATGGGTAGTTAGCTCAGTATTGTCAGCTGGTGGGCGCGCACGTCATCGGGCTCAAGACGTTAATACACCCGAATAACGCAAGTATGAACGACTCCTCTAATAGAGAGGAGAGAGCAACACGAATGTGCATTAGAAGAAATGGCATCAAATTAGAGCGTTGTGAAAGTAAATTGTAGTTCAAAAGGAAGCCGTCCGATGATGGTCTGCCAGGGGTTATCATATCAGAGATTCATTGCAATTAATTTTGGTCAAGCAATCAGTTAATTGCAACTAGTTGTCATCACCGTTTGAATAGACTAATTCTTGATTTTGAATTTTTCACTGTTATTTCACTTCAAAGACCACATTGGCCTACATGCCCAGCAAGTCGCATGTCACTATACTCATCAATTGGATGTGAGTGTTGTTAAATTTCATTAGACTTAAACTCATGTATCATAATTACAGTGAGAAACAGTTATTGAAATATGTGAGTGAATAATCACAAGCGTGCGTAAAGCAAAACATAAAATAGAGTTTTAAAGGTTATCATAAAAGTGTTGAAATATTGAGATACTAAATGAATTGAGATACTACGTATGAATTACAAATGCAACAGTGTTGAGCATTGTGTTTTAGAACTTGATCTGTTAACCCCCAATCAAATCTTACGGTTTCCAGGTTTTCATTAAGCCTGCAATCAGATCATCCTTAAAGCGGATGGTGGAATGGTCTGCAAGTATCACCGCCTCTTCTCAGCCTCACCCATGTAAACAGAGAGCTCTGCATTGTTTCTCAACCTGACTCACCGCTCACTGCTCAACTCTCCGCGCCTCTGACGCGCCCTCTTATAGACATGGCACTCACACATTGGCTTCCTGTAGAGCTGAGGCGATTCTGTGATTATGAGGGACGCGTGCGGGTAATGAAAAGTCTGTAGAATTAAATGAGGACTTCATTGAATCTACCGTTCCTGATCGCTTAAGTGATTCTGCATTATGGTAAGTGATCAATCTGCCGCTCAGTGGTCCATTCATGCTCCGATGTGATAATCAGGATTTCTGCAAGATATCTACAAAAACATAGCACCATCCCCCTTACTTGCATGAGATAGCAATGTACGCTGGGTCAATAACAATAGAGTTGATTTGCTCTGTAATGTATTAGCACTCATTCAACTGCAGCTACGCGTACTATTTTATCGACCATCTTTAACTACTTGCTTTCTTCTTGGATCTTCTTGCTTGAAATGTTCACTTTGATGACCAACATGATAGCAGAAGTGTCCTATTTCTTTCATCCGTGATAAACCTTTGAGTTTTCGCTTCCGATAGCATGCTTGGATCACTAGATGTAATTCTTCGTGATTGTAATTATCACAACGCGCCCGATCTATCTAAACTAGTCGCACGGTGCTGTGGCCTTGTGGTAGAGTGTTCGCTCTGTGTAACGGGAGACCCTGGTTCAAATCTTGGTTGGGTCAGACCTTCGACTTTTGAAATAGATACACTCTCCATTCTTGTTAGACGCTTAGCACAAAGAGAATGAGAATGGGATTAATGAAAACTCGCGGTCTCTTGGAAGAAAGGTTCCGTGCCTTATGCGCTTCCGAGTATAAACAAGGCTTATCTATCTATCAATGCTCTCGTTGCGTCATGGGAGCTGTACAACAGCAATCACAGTACCTTAGCTTCAGTGGGAAAATGCAATCATTTCGCTTAATTCGCTTTAGCTTTTGAAACAGATACCTCATCGAATTTATAATCGAGAAGAACATCGAAAATAGATCGTATCTACAGACCACAACAAAGAAAGTAATTTCGCGTTCGATGCAAAAAAGTCAGCGATTGTTTATTTTAAGTGTCGAACTAACTTCTTCAAACTAATTCACTTTTTTCCTAGATATCCATCGCCGAGTTTGGCATAGATTTTGAATGTAGCTTTTGCTACTTATCAACAGATTTGTAAGCATATCAGAAAACTGACCATTGCTTTTTGAAGTGATTTTCCAGGGATTTTAGCAAGAGTAATTTACACTTTCCGAAAATTTTTGATTATAATTTTAGTTGGCGATTTTTCTGAAAATCCTACATTGATAGACCTTACATACGCTGCATAGATGTTGTATTTCAGAAGATCTTCTCTACCGGTGAAGGAGATCTGGAACTTCTGTAGACCAACTTCACGCATTCTTTCAATCAACACACAATCCAGCTTCCTATTGGTATTTTCAATAAAATCATTTCTAAAGAATTCCCTCCTTACAGCATTTAGAATTCTATGCATATTTTCGCAGCTTGACATTAAAAAATCATAAATTTTGTTTCAAGTGCAATCCAGGAACTGCGAGACGATATTCACACTGCTAATTTCGGTATCGTCAGAGAATTGATGAAAATATATCGAAGAATTTACATGCTGTAGATTAGACCATATTACATTCTTTTCCTATGAAATATATTGTTAAGTAACAATGGAGGCATCATTCTTTGCAAACGGATCCAAATTGCAGTCCTTGTATTCAGTCTTCAATGATTTATGCATTTCCCAGAACTAATCGACAGAAGATCAGTCAATAAATTGATTGCAAGAATGAAAGTAGTGTCGATAGTACCATCATTACAACAATTTCCTTTTCGTGATTGATATTCCATGACTCAATGGCATCATAAAATGCCATCAGGTCAAATCAGCCGTTTTGTAAGGATAATTTTGATTTGCTCATTCGCATCATGGTTGACCCGCTTTGAACCAGTTTGATCCTCTGATACCGACGACGCTTTGTAAGGATAATTTTCATTTGCTCATTCGCATCATGGTTGACCCGGTTTGAACCAGTGTAAACCAGTTTGATCCACTGATCCCGACTATATAAAATGCAAATCCAACATGACAATCATTTATATCATTATATTCTTGGATGCGGGAAGTAGACATTTTGTGGTTATCATCTCATTTTACAACAAGTCAAATTTTCTCCCGTGGTGCGTGATTCGTTTCTAACCACTGAGCAGAGAAAACACAGACACAGTGCGTGGAGGTATGTCTACCAATTCTTCTGCAAGGCCCGCATATTGTCATTAAGAGACAAAGGCTGTAAAGTGCGTGTAAGTTGACCTTTTTTAATCAAACTTTTAAAACAGACTTCTATCATTGAAATGAACATGATGGTGAATTGTTTTACTTTTATTACCTGAAATTTCAACAACATAATTACATTTAATAATAAATGCCCTTTAGCAGTGCGTTACTGTGTCAGATAAAAAGAATCTTCTCGATAAATAGTGAGTTCAGTCACAGCGAGTTTCTGCAAGGAACGGGGCCGACAATGAGACTTTCACAGAGTGATGTACACCTCATAATCCGGCAGTCACAGCGAGTTTCTGCAGGGAACGAGGCCGACAATGAGACCTTCACAGAATGATGTACACCTCATAGTCCGGCAGCCAGCACGAGTTTCTGCAAGGAACGGGGCCGACAATGAGACTTTCACAGAGTGATGTACACCTCATAATCCGGCAGTCACAGCGAGTTTCTGCAGGGAACGGGGCCGACAATGAGACTTTCACAGAGTGATGTACACCTCATAATCCGGCAGCCAGCACGAGTTTGTGCAGGGAACGGGGCCGACAATGAGACTTTCACAGAATGATGTACACCTCATAGTCCGGCAGCCAGCACGGGTTTCTGCAGGGAACGGGGCCGACAATGAGACTTTCACAGAATGATGTACACCTCATAGTCCGGCAGCCACAGCGAGTTTGTGCAGGGAACGAGGCCGACAATGAGACTTTCACAGAATGATGTACACCTCATAGTCCGGCAGCCAGCACGGGTTTCTGCAGGGAACGGGGCCGACAATGAGACTTTCACAGAATGATGTACACCTCATAGTCCGGCAACCAGCACGAGTTTGTGCAGGGAACGAGGCCGACAATGAGACTTTCACAGAATGATGTACACCTCATAGTCCGGCAGCCAGAGCAAGTTTGTGCAGGGAACGGGGCCGACAATGAGACTTTCACAGAATGATGTACACCTCATAGTCCGGCAACCAGCACGAGTTTGTGCAGGGAACGAGGCCGACAATGAGACTTTCACAGAATGATGTACACCTCATAGTCCGGCAGCCAGCACGAGTTTGTGCAGGGAACGAGGCCGACAATGAGACTTTCACAGAATGATGTACACCTCATAGTCCGGCAGCCAGCACGAGTTTGTGCAGGGAACGAGGCCGACAATGAGACTTTCACAGAATGATGTACACCTCATAGTCCGGCAGCCAGCACGAGTTTGTGCAGGGAACGAGGCCGACAATGAGACTTTCACAGAATGATGTACACCTCATAGTCCGGCAGCCAGAGCGAGTTTGTGCAGGGAACGAGGCCGACATTGAGACTTTCACAGAATGATGTGCACCCCATAGTCCGGCAGCCACAGCGAGTTTCTGCAGGGAACGAGGCCGACATTGAGACTTTCACAGAATGATGTGCACCTCATAGTCCGGCAGTCAGCACGAGTTTCTGCAGGGAACGAGGCCGACATTGAGACTTTCACAGAATGATGTACGACCTATGTCCACTACGAATTTGCACGTCTGCCGAGTTCTAGTGAGTTCCTCTTCTTGTCAGACAAGATCAAAGAAAAACACATGTAAATCCAATAGGACGCAGATTGCAGTTTTTGGCGAAAATGAGATTTTCTATGTTTTCTCGTATCCACTGAGAAGTATTCAATCTAGAGCCATAATTTTCGTCATGATGTGTCTTCAGGTTATTTCCTATCATGCGTCTGTTCGGCGATGTGTGCGAGAATGTGTTTCAGTGTGGATGTGGGCCAACATCTAAGTGTTCGGCGACAGTAAGAGGCTTGCCAAATCTGAATGCATTTTGCTGTATGACAAATGTTCATGAACATGATAGGAGATGACCTGAAGACAGTACATGTCAAAAATAATGGCTCTAGACTTCATACTTAATCAGTTGACAATTTCGTTTTTGTCAAAAACTGCAATCTGCGCAACTTTTTCTTACCAAAGCCGCCGCCATCAGCCACCTCATTGTTAAGGCCGTCAAACTTCACTTTGCTACAATTACATCGTAAACGCTTCAACACAATGGAAGCCTATTGTAAGTGTGATCATTAACACCTACACAATACTGATGTGAATAACCATATTGAACAGAATGGTAAATAAGTTACTATAGACTTGATGTTAAAGAAAATATCAATGATATCTGTCTTTCTATCATTGCTAGAGCGGATTTCTCTTCATAAATCAATGATATCTAAATATACATGTACTTTCAATGAGAAATGTAACATTATTTTGCAAGATGAGGAGATATCATTGAATTTGTGTCTAATGTAATGAATCGTAATGAATCGCAAATTAATTGTCTCTTGAAGAGCGAATTTTCGTTTTGAAAGTGTATTGGTAACTGAACAATGGAAGAGATCTTTCATCCTCCCAGTCGGGCTGCGATTTATCAGAGGCATGCTTGATACCACCAGATCTGTGAAAGATTCTCCTCGTTCTGGACGCCTTGTGGCGGTCAACACTGGAGAATGCCCGTTTCTTTGAGATCAACACCTTTTTCGAGCTTGTTTATCAATCGGTCGTCTTGCTTCAATTCGAGAAGCTATTTCTGGGATTTCCTGGGTAAATCAGTCACTTTTAGCATTTAAGGCCAATGCCTGCAGACCGGCGGCCTTAGACTGAAAATCTTTAGCCGTTGTGCAACATGTCGTCAGTTGCTCTATGAACAAAGACAGGAAAATACATTCCAAATCCGATGTACAGTTTATGATCGAAATCTTCAAATCAGGACCCATTGTATGTACAGAATTAGACAGGTCGTCTCTTCTTCCGTTTGACTAGAAGGGAAGCATTGGAACATGTAACGTAAATGAAATGGCACAATCTGCTGACATAATACCATAGCAATCGAACAATGAGCAGCCAGTTCAACATTAAACACGTCAAATTGTGTGAAGTTACAGTGACTGTTATCAACCGGATCACACAGCTGAGAGACACAGACGATGTCAAGTTCTACAGAGAAGTTTGTGAACGTTTTTTCTTGCGCTTGCTAACTTTTTAACCCATTTTTGACCGAATTTTTGATTTTTATATTAGCAGTAATTTTGATACATTTTACCTTGGTACATATCGAATTCACTATTTTTTCTTTCGGAATTTCATTATTGCGCTCAATATTTGAAATTCAAATTTTGTTCCATAAGTGGAACTGTGAGCATGAAAGGTAACATTCACTTTGTTCCACAAGTGAAACTGTGAGCATGAAAGGTAACATTCACTTTGTCCTCCACAAGAGGAACTATGAGCTCTGAAGGAAACAGTCAATTCAAAGATATTCTCATTGACGTTAAGTTTTCAAAATTTATTGAATGCTTAGAGACAACACAGACGGTGATAAGCAATACATTATAATCAATGAAACGAAATTCAGTTTTCCAATATCAATTAGACCATTTATCAAAACTTAAATTTTTCAATGAAACAACAGAATCAAGAATAAACACAAATTATCTAAACACAAACTAACACTCAGGTTTTAAAAGTTCACTTCAAAATTAGTTTCCAACAGAATGAAAATCATCAAAACATCTTTCATGCAAATTCACTGAACATTTCAAACACATCTTCTATGTGTTTGTTCGACACAGGGCACACCTGTTCTGTTTAAATGCTGGTCCAATGTTATGATCACCTACATTGGATTTCCTCAAAGTCAAAGGCACTCGTTTTTCGAGGCTCATGTGCTTTGCTTGTGGAGGTCTTCCTCGACATGGTCGTTTTGTTCGCGCCAGAGACAGATAATTCTGAACGATATTTCTTCGAAACGCAAGTTGATCCAGATCATGTCAAGATTTTCGATGTAATTGCCATTTTTGCCCCCCCATTTTGCATCGCCGACTCTATCGCAAATAAAAACAACGGGACAACCACCACTTCTTTGAACGAATGGAATGGAGTCCGTAATATGACATATTCTGGTCCATCCTGTCTACACCCCCCCATGTATCTTGGTGTACTTCATGGATCAATCGTGGTTGTTTTATTGTTACCTTTTTCTTCGAGCCCGGCTGACCATTCGGGGAAGCTGCAGACATCGGTTCGATGCCGTGTTGCCGTGCTGACGACGTGAAAAAACTATATTAATCGTTAAAAAACAACTACGATAGGTCTCAGTACTAATGTCAACACGATAGTTCAAATGAAGCCCCTTGGTTCTATTTTAAGTTCCTTTTGAATCTTTCAATGGGGCTATTCTCTGTTCTGTTTCGACAAGAATGGTACCTGTCAAAACTTTTAAAAAATAAATTGGCCGGAGAAGTCCGACTACATAACTTCCAGCGAAGAAAAGAAACGATCACAAATAAATATAGTAGGGACAGAACTAGGTACCACTTTTCTAACAAACGCAAAACAACACTTGCTCCCAAACCAAGCCTCATGATCAATCTAGCGATTATACCTTGAGAAGGATCAAAATCAATTAAGAAACCCTTTTCGAGTCCACATAATCACAACACCAAATCTTTATACCCATAATACAGAGGCTTGTTAAGAATGTAGCTGCTTACCACTGTGTTTGCCGTAATATTTTGCCATGCCATCATCACCCCACATAGGTTGTCTGGAATGGTATCCTTGATTAAATTTGAATAATGGCCTCTCAGCTTTGTCGTAATACAAGGACGAACTTTGGCATACTTGTCGTTTTGTTATCCAATTGAATCATTGTCACTGAAATTGAATACTTTTTTTCAGCAGTTCGAAACGAGCTCCTGGACAAAATACGCATTACAAACTAAGCGAATATGCTTGTATTCAGTATCATCCTTCCACAACATCCTCTCCATCGTGGAAAACACTGATGTAACCGGAGATAAAAAGAAATCCGAGAAAAGCACGATATATCTGACCATGTCCAGTCTGAAACGTTAAAATCATGGTAGCGCTGGGCGCAGCATAGATTTTGTACATGTCCGCTATTCTACTTCAAACATTTCATCAATACAACACCGATACAAATCATTCACAGGATTATTGGAAACTGTAATAAAAAAGAATTTTCAGTTGGAAAAGTCCCCGCTCTTTTTGGATTTTAGGTCACGCTTTGACCAGGAGATCACCGACTCTGACCACATGTAGGCACATCAGCATTCGTATGAAACCGAAAGGTAATTTCGCTTTGATTTCATGTGATCGTGTTACAGATATGTCCTTCATCCGGAAGCAGTCAGTTGTCTCTTGATTACATTGTTCACACTAAAACATTTCATCCTAATCCCACTGTCCTAATCAGACTCTTGGCCGTCAACTGGCGGTTCACATTATAATCTGGGCGCTAGCATTTCTCTTGTTTCAATTATGCCTGCCAACTTTCTTCGTGCGAGTATCTTTTCGACATTTTAGTTCAAAAAAAATGAAGATAGATAGGTTTATGCACGCATTGGAAAGCCTAACTATCTGGGATAACTATTGGCTATCGAGTGACAGGTATTTTTTTCAACAAGCGCTGTGGTGGCAGAAGTTCAGATTCCAACGGTCATATGAAAGGCAAGTTATCCATGCACCTGTGAGAGTTTCGAAAGGCTTATTCCATCTGTGGCGTAGATATTGCACGTGTGATAACTGATTTTATTCAATCTTTTCAACGATCGCTGAGTCAGCAGAAGTAGCTGTTGATAATATTCAGGTTTCGAAAGTTACTGATACCTGTCATGGCCCACAGTTTCAAAAGTGGAACAAATTTGAATTTCAATTTAACAGCGTAGGACTGTTTCACGACTGAGATTTCATTAAAGCATAACAACCTCAATTACGAAACAATACATTTAAAGTGCTGTTCGTTGTTAAACATTTTTTTTATATCAGATTTAGAAACCAAAAGAAAAAGACGTATTTATTCTTATGAATTTTTGGAATAACTCAAGTATTCATGCAATTTCAGACGCATTGTGGTTATTGAAGAATGTCATGTTTTAGATTTTATATCATCGGCTGTGCTTCAATTTTTTATGTTAGTATACAATTTTTATTACAATTCAGTTTTCATTGCCTCTCTTATACTTAATTTTAAATTTTGTTCCCACTTCTGGTAACTGTGGTCAAAAATGGGTTAATAGTAACTCGGATGGGGACCAACATGGTCGAGGACACCTTTGCGCCGCAATGATTCTGAATTATTTCGAATATGATGGATGTGTGGCGTCGAGCATTTTGAAGGAACTCAGAGCAATCCGCAGGCGACGCACGACTGTTTTCCCTATCTCTGTAAGGTATTAAAAATTTCTTTTTGCCCACTTATTAAGTTCATGCATGTGCCATCTGTTTGAATCAGTTTGCACTTCTAGCAAAGTGATACAATTAAACAATCTAATTCTGTGATTGTATGTCTCGTCAAGTAGTGTGGTCACATTCTTCAACAGTGTCATCTTGCTGTCAGAACATCTATTGTTTGCAGGTCATAACTGCGACGTAAAAGTGTTTTAATTCATTGTACTGTCGATTCAATAATTGCTAAACTCCTTTTTGACGGCGAGTAGAATGATGACTTCATTGCAACCGGCATTCTACAGTGTGTATTGTGATCTTCTCTTCTAATTCTTATTGTGTTTCATTGAACGACTTTCCACACACTAAACAATATCTCAGTGATGCGACGGCCAATCATTGGTATGGCATTACGTCACAATCAGACACCGATTGCTATTTCAGTGTCAGTTAGTCACTACTGATGTGAGTTAAGACGTCGTAAACATGCGTGTTCTTTCGAAGAAACTCACAGAGGCAGCGAAGAAGACGAAGGTAAGATCATCTGGGACGATATGTTGAATAATGAATGCGACCTTAATTTCCCTCGGGTATTATCCAAGGATCAAAACAGTTTGCCAAAGCAAGAGGAGTATTGTCAATATATTTGTTGTCGAGGTCTGAGGCGAACACTGAGCAGGTGAATTCAACAACAAATATGTCCAAGATGATTGAATGCAGCTAACAACTGATAACGCCAGGATGTACTTGCCCAGCATTACTAATGATTGCAAGCGTATTTGCAGGAAAATGATAGAGATTGAGAGGGTGACTGATCAAAGCGGTGAATTTCAATGCTTTGCTATTAAGTTAGTTTACAGTAATTGCTGCAGTTATGCAGCTTGTTGCTCTCATAGCCCTCTGCTTGAGCTAATATTTACATTAAAATGTCTGCTCAAATCCGACGTCCAGGGATCGAAGCTACTGTCGGGAGAACGCAGGGATCTTTTTCGTTATACCCCCTCCACTGTCATTCCTCTCAAACTTTATCAACAATTCACTCCAATAGAAAATATAAAAGCGTAAATACTGCCTATCCTTCTTCCGAATGTCACTGCAATAAAAAATGACTCCTGACTCATATAATGACGTCTTCGCACGATCTTAACGTAAGGTTAACATTGTATCAGTCAGTGTAGTAGGATATTTTAGCCAGTAATGAAAACTGTTTTCTGCATATTTTGAGAGACATCATCTCCTTCTGTCCTCTTTCATAGAGGTAAGGTATTAGTCCGGGAGCCAGCGTGAAGTTGTGCAGGGAACGAGGTAGTACGCAAAACTTTCACATAGCATAGTACACCTCTAACCTACTGCAAAACTTCGCGTCTGCCGGATCAGATCATTTGCTTTTCAGAAATAGAGAGGATAACAAAATCCTATGTATTTCCAATGGTAAAATTGTGACATTTAAGGTGTTGACTCCATTTTTTCGAAATTTTTGCTCATAAAGTTACACCTATATTGGTAATTTGTTGAATGGTTATTATACGGAAATCATCTACTGATTATGATCTTCAAATGAGATATCATTCAGCGACAGAGGATGAAGTAAAGTGTACAAACAGACCACTTTTCGTGGGTGTAACTGCAAATTTTAACAAGAAAACTTCTTGAAAATTGTTGATATACTTTAACGAAAAGTGTTCTGCTTGTTACTTTACTTCATCTCTGTCCAGAATGATATCTCATTTGAATGATCATGATTGTAGATGATTTCTATAATAACCAGTTCACAAAACACCATTTGTGTAACTTTTATGAGCAAAAAAATTCGAATATATGGAGTCAACACCTTAAATGTCACAATTTTACCATGGTTATACTTAGATGTTGTTTTCAGCTCCTATTTCGGAAAAGCAATGATCTGTTCAGGCAGGACGCGAGTTTTGCAGCTAGGTTAGTGGTGTTCTCAGCGCCTCTTGGGATAGTTTGGTGTTCTTACGTCGTCCATGCACATCTTAACGCTTGCTCCCGGTATATATATGAAATGATATTTTAGATTAAAGTTTCGTTGTTTTGAGTTGGAGGGGGCTTTTGTTTTGATTTCAAGAAAATGCATTAGTGGAGGGGGTATATCGGAAATGATCTGAACGCAGCTCTCTGGGTTGGGTTGCTGTGTTCTGTGTTAGTGTGATATATCTTGTCAATACGTGTATCTGAAAATTGGAGATATGAACAGGGATCAGATGGGAATGAAATTAATAAGATAATATCAAACCGTGGAAAGTAAAGTGTGTAATACAATACAGCGGTACTTCACTTGCGTTGCGTAAGCAGGGTTTAATACGTAGAGATGTAGGTAAGTTTCCTGAATAAGCAGCACTCCGGTGTTGCTTCAGAGCATTCAGTCGTTGCTTGCTATCATTCCAATATCTGCAAAGACAATAGCGTTGAGTTATCTGATATCTGTCGCTACTGAGACATTACAAACTTCTACTCAATGAACATGATTAGTCTATTATATAATGTAACAGCTGCTCCTCTTTATCGGATGGGATGATAAGCCTTCTTCTGTGCATCATCATTTGTACTTAATCATATGATTGTGAGCAGTCAATACGTTGCAGTTCTTCAGCTGGGGATACAAATAGTTCATTTAGCTCTTTAACTTAAAATAGAATGATCTGTATTAAGAAAACTCCAATTATTATATAGAAGAATCGAGCCAATGCCACCCGCAATCCTTGTTTTTTTTTTTTGCCATTGGACGATTGGAAGTTAGCCAAATAATCGTGTTTAGTATTGTTCTCTTGTAAAAATCCCAGTTATTGACTTTGTAGTTTTGGATCGAGGCCGGTGATGCAATTGACTGTGGACACTCGCCGCTCTCATTGACTGTCGGTTCTTTTTATTTGTACCATGGTTATGTTTATTTGTTCAGCAAAATTCTCAGCCGAGTGGGTTGTAAATGAAAATGTTGAATTCTTTGTCTTTCAATGCTGATAATTGTGGTTGCGTCCTTGGAAGCGCAGGATGTGGTTAATGTCCAAAACGTTGATGCTATAGAATTCGCAATGAATAATCCACGGCGTAATGTAAATGGGGTTGGGTATGCCACGTCAACTGTTTTTCAACCTGAAAATGCAGCTGATGAATGGAATCGCTGTGGTGGATATTCATCCTGATAGGTCGAGTCGTGTGTCAGGCTCTTGATAAGGGTATAAAGTTCCGTTTCTCCGCCTGGTTGAGATTTGAGAAGATTATTCCGCCCTGAATTAGTTTATAGAACAAGTAGACCAACTGTATGTAACTTCGAAACTTTATTTTACTTACTCTTTAAAGACCCAGTAATAGTAGACTTATCAGATTTCTAGAGACTCTAACCGGAGCATTTTCACCTTTTGAGAGGTGATTCCGGAACCACAACCGGGACGTTCTTTTCAAAAGAAAAGCAAATGTTAAAATTGTATAACTCATTTTTTAAAAAGTACAATTCACATAATAACGCATAACTGTCATTTCAATTCATTTGTTTGAAGTGTATTTTCGTTGGATCGTACTTTTCTCAGAAAACAGTTGTTGTTTTTAATTTTGCTGTGGAATTCCTAGTGCAACTGAAAATGACTTATTTAAAATTTGATTACTATAGCAAATATGAAACCTTTGTTATATCAAAATTGAGCACAATAAGAAGTAAAATTCAGAATGAAAAACAAACAAAATTTACAGTAATTCATTTCATCAAAAACCTGACCGCGCCAATGAGAACAAGCGCCCGGGACCCCACGCGGACACACAACCTGCGACGTATCAGTAATTTATCACTCAAGTTAAAACTTTTGAGGAGCAAATGAATAATCAATTAAGGCCTCTTCAATAATTCATTGATAGTCAAATGGAAAGTGGGTTTATGAAATGCATATTTCCCTATTACG
This sequence comes from Prostheceraeus crozeri, assembly GCA_907163375.1. Lineage (NCBI taxonomy): Eukaryota > Metazoa > Platyhelminthes > Polycladida > Euryleptidae > Prostheceraeus > Prostheceraeus crozeri. The sequence goes on along the minus strand of CAJQUW010015885.1, from coordinate 1,978 downwards.
ACCCATTCAAAGATATTCAGCTATGAAACAACCAACTTGCAATGATTTTATAAATGTCATGCATATTCGTTATGAAACATATTTGAAATTGGGTGGCATTAGTACGTTTCAGAATGCTTGGGATATGAAAACTCGGACCTGTTTTCAGAAGTTTTTGAAAATGGCGTATTCGCAGAGAGTATGTGATTGCCTACGCCATTCTACGATGAGTACTGTGCGAGGGACGCATGGTAGCATCGCGCTTTTTGAACTTCTCTTGACTGGTTTACAAGTGATACTTCGGCAGACGTTCTCGTCCGTGCACAGTAGACCGCGTATGCCATTTACAGAAGTTTTTATCTGTTGGGGACCGCATGGCAGTCATTGATTTGATTCTATCAAACATGACTTTTCAAAGAAATTTAGTAGCAATCGAAAGTATCATAGACATCAAATGCTAGCAAAGCGGCGACATGTGCTGTCAGTATGTTTAACAGGAGTGAAAAAAACAAGCGGATTAACAAATGGAATAAGTCGCTGGATTCTCCCAGGTGCCATTGTCAAATGCTCGAAGAATACACTCCTCCGCATTAAACCTACCTTCGTATAAACCGTGTTGAGAAGGCCTGTTTTTGTTATAGGATCATTCGCTTTATCTGAAGAAAGAAATCACAGTAGGATGTCGGAGGTAGTACTAAACTTGAAGCTTGGATATGAGACGGAGGAAATGAACGTCACAGTTGCAGGAGCTGTGTGAGAGAGCGCAAGGTGTATTTCCTAACCCTACTTAATCAATATCCGGCCATCGAGAAAGTATGGAGCTGCCAGTGGGGACAGCTGTTTCAGGTCAAGTATTGTACACTTCAGCTGTATTAAATGGAATTCTCCTCGTCCTAGAATCCGTTTCAGTCATAACAGAACATAAAAAACGAGAGTGTGAGTGTTTGTTTCAATGCTATGACCGCTGTGCGGTGTGTTTGATCACGTGGATCTCCAGCGGCCCTGGATTGCCTTTTTTTCATTTTTCACAATTCAAATTGACACTTGAAATTTACAGCCGACGACGAAACAAGTTTTTCATTAAATTTTTTAGGTCTCGATTATTTGATTAGCAATAGAAAATATTCAACATGTTAAAGCGGTTATAAGAAATCGGAAACAAGTTGATCACAGCTGCGGATGACATGTCTAGAGATTATCGATTAGCCGTACATGTATTATCGGCTTGCACTAGCAGTTATTAGTAAAATTCAATTGCCTTACTTGAATTTTAGGGTTTCCTTTAATTATATTTTACTGACTTTTCATTATACTTTTTTAAAGATATATAAATTTAATTATATTCATATTATTACTATATATAAAAATATTTATACTTTTTATTATATTTTAAAAGAATTTACTTATATTTTCTATGTTACGTGAATAGTTAGTTCATTGCGATGCATACATGTTCTCTATTATTCCTTGACGGCGTAAATCATTGATCTTTGAAGACTTGTTGTACCAGTATCACTCTTTTTGTCTCTTGGACTTATGCCCGTTAAGCAAATACTCATGCGTTAGTTTCATTCTTAATATTATGGGATGGGAGTTTTTTGGTGCCAGGAAAATAGATTGGGGTCTTCAACGGGCACTAAGTGTAATATTCAGGTCTTACGAGCTTTCGATAGTTTGCTAAAAATAAATATTGAAAACCGGCATGTTGGGAAACGCACCACTTCGTGATTTAGCAGTCAAGTTAATTTGTTTGGTGTTTTTTGAAAGAGACTAAATTATCACAATGCGTTGCTCAATCATCGGATAGTTACTATCAATTCTTCATAAAACTCATAGATTTTCTGACTTTTCTTTGTTTGTCAAATCGTTTATGTGGATATGTATCCTGAACTTTATAAGAATGTTGATTTGTTTGCAACGTATTCAATTGATTCTTCTGAACGTGAGTAAACAGGGTTATAATATGAAAGCTACAAATGTATTCAAATTCATAATGTGC
>CAJQUW010015884.1:0-35925 GCA_907163375.1 Prostheceraeus crozeri | reverse complement strand
CTGACTGCTTTTTCTGTTTAGGGGCCATCCATAAAGGACGTCCGCAGAAAATTGACTATTTTTGACCCCCTTTCCCCTCTGTCCGCAGGTGTCCGGATTTTCGGACCCCCCTCCCTCCGGACGTCCGCATTTATAAGCCTTCAGTATTAGCTATGAAACTGAGTTACTATCACTTAGGTATTTAGTCTCGTTGCATCTTAGCCTTGTTTGCATCTAATTTTTCGTTTTGGTGCATAGGCCTATATGTCTGTAACCTACATAATTTATTAGCTTATTTCTTGATAGACGTACATGTTATAACAGAGCCTGTCAGATTTGTTGTGATGATCCTACGTCAGCCACGGAATAATTTCAACCGATTTTCTTGCTCAATCTTCAAATTTTTCAATTTTACATTCATAAAAGACAGATTAAACACCTTCATAACCTATACTCTTTGCCTCGTCAAACCTGTGAACAAGTCCTTGCAGGACGAAACGTCAGGGTACTATCACGTTATTTTATTTTAACCTTTACCAACAGACCAATAGGCGATTATAAAAAAGAGGGAGTGCTTTCACTTTATGCTCGAAAAATGAAGATAATTTATCACCTCCCGTGCATCGTCATGAACCAATATGCGATAATTGATAAGCTGATGATAGAACATAGACGTTCTGCATATAGGAAGATAGACTTAGTTTGAATGATGCAAAATACTACAATTGAAGAATATCTGATAATTGCTATGTTTCTTGTACTGGAGATTTATATTATTTATATAGGATTATGGCATAATAAAGCAATTGCTCCCCGCTGTGATCTTGCAGATGAAAAATATCGCCAGAAGTTTCATTTTACTTGCTTATTGTCACAACCGCGTTTCGTCTGCTCTCAGTAGGTGTGACACGCAGAATGAATCAAAGTGATTGAAACATGATTCCTGCTAGAAAATCGATCAAACAATGATCCTTTCTTTTTATTCAAATTGTTGATGCACTTTTCCTATTAGCAACTTTTCTGTATATGTACTTTTTAGCTACTACTTATTCATTTCGTGATTGCTTGTCCAGTGACTGTCCATTGCTTGATCGATATTCTAGCAGGAATCATGTTTCAATCAGTTTGATTCATTCTGCGTGTCACACTTACTGAGAGCAGACGAAACGCGCTTTTGACAATAAGCAAGTAAAATGAAACTTTATGAAACATTACATTGGTTTCCATGCATGCATGTATGCGCGTATTCAAGGTGCAAGTATGTAAAGTTATTGTCTTTTCTAACTTTTTGCAAGCATCTTGCGATGCTGGTGGAATTTTAGAATTAAAAACACTGCTATTATTGATAAGATTTATGATCCTAAGCTTTCACCTACTAAAACCGCATCAGATGAAACGAAAGAGGTTAAGCTTATAAGAGTGATTATCATGTTTGCATTAAAATTCAAATATGAATTTTAATTTTAATACATAATAAAAATAATTCAAAAAATTATGGACAATGGATTCAAGCTTCATAGATAATTAATATACTGTAGTGGCGGTGATATTAGATTTCTGTCATTACATTTGGTCCATACATGCTTATTTAGAGAGGAACTCATCATCCTTATGAATAGATTCTCTTCTTTGTTTCTTTGAAAAGTCGGTGGAAAAATTCGGCATTGAAAACTGAAAACCTCAGTTTCATGGGAGTTGTAGCATGGGAATAACATAGAATGGGGAATCATGGCTAGTACATCAATAATACATTAGTGGATCACGCATACTTAATTACATACATGCATATATAAAGACAAATACAGGAAGCATTACTTATTTACTATATTCGAAAGATGAATACTTTCTCGTAATTATTTCCTTCCTTCTGAGAGAATTTCAAATAAAATATTTATCTTTTTTATCATTTAAAAATTCTTAGATGCAAAGCGTCATTTTCTTATCACAAACGCTGCTTGATCTATTTCCTATCAGAAAAACTAAATGTCGGAATTTACATTCCTTTATTTAAGGCGGCCGTCTAAAATTTCAACAACCAATAGTTAATTTATTTAACTGATTTACTTGTCAAGTAGCGATAAATGGTATCAACTTCCGTGATATAACAGGCCTGCAGAAGAGAGAAGAAAAGTTCCGCAATCATTTGCCACAATCAGCAGTTTTTATATTTCTCTTTGCGCTTTGCAAGGATTATTAGCAAAAGCAAGAATGCAAATTATGCAGTGGATGAAAATTAATAGATAATCGCTGAAGATAATCGCTTGAAATATGATGAAAATTTGTCGAGTGACGTCCACATCTGTGCGCCCAGCGGGATTTTGAACAGGAAATGCATAATGGAACAATGACTAAAACCCGAAATCCATTTGGTCAGACTGGATGTTGAGATGATTAGCTTATATTTGATGAATCTGGCAGGCAAGTCTGCAAAGTTTCGAGGAAATAATCCATAATGTAAACATGAGTTTCACTGTTCTATTTCAAGACGATCACTTGAGAAAACCTGTGAGTTTGTACTAAGATTGCTTGCACATGGGGGTCAGACAACGTATTGGTTACATGCTGCCCATGTACCTAGCGCAATGAATGAATCACACAAGGTAGGCGTTACAGACAAGCGGGAAAGTTATGCATCGGCTACAAGGCAGAGTGACTAAAGGAAACGTATTGGAATGGAATCCTTGCTACTAGACTATCTAAAGTTATTACCACATGTATTTGGGAAACATCGTCAATCTATAGAATAAAGGAAATTATACAGTGCATCTTAGTCCATTCAATTTTTGGTTTAGACTTTAATATTCTAACTTATAATTTGAAGTATGAGTTTAAGGCAACCGAATTGAATATTAATGACGACTTCCAGAGAACTATTTTCTTTTACGATTATGCTTGCGTGTGTGTGTATTAATTTTTCGTGTTAGAGTGTCGTGGTACACTTATTAAGGTTACTTAATTTTCAAGAAGAACAGCATTATAACACATTATTACGCAGAATATTGCGCACGGTGCATCACGAATGTAATAAACAAGTGTAGCACTACTGTAGTACAACCCTGATAAAGCGCAATAACACTTAGTTATAATCGCTAGCATTGAATAATCAGCTCGAGAAAAATTTCAAAACATTTCAGCTCGAGAAAATCAAACACAGATTTTCTTCAACCAATTAAGAAAAAATATTAAATTTTTTTCTGTGTAACGTTTCGCTTTCTGCTTCTGCTGGTAAAATCATAAAAATAAAGGGAACTTTAAAATCACATTGAACGAATTGTACTAGAGTCTGATGCATGGGAGCTGCTTTCTCTTGTTCCCACAGGACGACGAATTTCTATGTTCTTTGCTGAGGTGCATAGTTGACCATTGAATCACTTTCATAGAAGGATTGGCACTGTATGCAATTAGCAGTTGATAGACATGTGATATAGGGACAGTCACGTGAACTCACACACTAGATCTTATTGTGCGAGCCGATTCTCCAACATATGTCGATGTGCAACCTGTACATTCAATGAGACATATACAAAACTTTAGCAATCACACTTCAGATTTGTAAGACTGTGTGCAGTATTTACAGATAGCTATCATATATACACTAATGCCATTTTTTATATATCCTCGTCAATCCATTGAAAAATTGAACTTAGGTGAACTTCAAGAAATGTGAAAAAATGATGCTTTGAAGGAAAATGACATGAATGTAACACAAATTCCAAACGGCAATGCAAGAGCGATTGTTCAAAGAAAGTTATCAGACATGCCATGAAACAAGTGAGTATATCGAGTGAAAAAGAGGTGAAAGAGAAAAGTTGCGGTCATCATTACCAAATAGCAATGAATTGAGAAATCAAGAGAAATAAAAAGAATATGGTACAAATGTAGCTTGCCACCTCATTGAATGTCTGTTTCCCTAATAAACCTCTATCTCATATTTTACTACCCATGTCACAACAGGAGTGTATACATGATAGCTAACTGTGCATACTGTACACAGTCTTACAAATCTGAAGTGTGATTGCTAAAGTTTTGTATATGTCTCATTGAATGTACAGGTTGCACATCGACATATGTTGGAGAATCGGCTCGCACAATAAGATCTAGTGTGTGAGAACACGTGACTGTCCCTATATCATATGTCTATCAACTGCTAATTGCATACAGTGCCAATCCTTCTATGAAAGTGATTCAATGGTCAACTATGCACCTCAGCAAAGAACATAGAAATTCGTCGTCCTGTGGGAACAAGAGAAAGCAGCTCCGATGTATCAGACTCTAGTACAATTCGTTCAATGTGATTTTAAAGTTCCCTTTATTTTTATGATTGTATCAGCAGAAGCAGAAAGCAAAACGTTACACAGAATAATAATTTAATATTTTCTCTTAATTGGTTGAAGAAAATCTGTGTTCGATTTCTCATTTTCTCGAGTTGATCTTTCCAACCACTTGTGAAACAATGGAGTCAACCTGATGGCACACCTATCAAAGGTTTTGAAAGTGAAATTAAAGAAGGGTTTTCTAAGTGATAACTAAAAGACCAAAAATAATTGGGCTATAATTCAATCAGATAGTAGTGTATAAATTGTTGGAACACCGAGGACTTGATAACTTACTTCATGGCTTAAAACACCGATTCGAGGATTTCACCAAACGTGGATTTCTCAGATGACGCAGCAGACTCGTTGAAAGAACCCGATTAGCCCGAACTGAAATTTAAAACATAATATGCTTGGGCCAGTTAGAAAGCTATGAAACAAGCGGAATCAAAAGATACACCCGGTATCTAATACAAGAAAAATTCTGTTCCAATTTCGATGTAACTAACTGCTGCATCATTTAAGTGATTACAGCTTATCTTCAAAACTTATAGCATAAATTTATGCGTAGGTCTTCGCTGAGATACGTAGGTTTACGATTTTTAAATTAATATCCTGAATATTTTAATCTAGTTAAAATATTCAAATTTACAATAATTTTTGTGCTATGATAACGCACATCGCATAGCACTTGAACGTATTGTTGAAATGGCTACTTTACACATACGACAATTGAACGAGGAATAGATAGGACTGTCTACATAAATCTTATATTACAGTAGTTCTAATTCCTACCTCGAAAAATCTAAATAATTGCATAATTCAATAAAACAGTGCGTGAATGAATTGCTGGAACAATGAGGACTTGATGGACTATACAAATGATACTGAACAATGATACTGAACAACTGAAGTTTCATTTGACCTTACTCCATTGGTGTGATGATTGAGACAAACCGGATAAGATGATTGATTCAGCAAACGACGGATTTTCATAAAAATACGAGACACAGAGACACGACCAAAGGATGTGATTAACAATGACTGTTGCACATGCCAAAGGCATCTGAAATTATACTGAACATGCAAATGTTGCAATATCATTGGACAAAGTCAGATTACGGAGTCAAAACTGTCGCTGCGCGTTTGCTTCTTTGGATAGCTTCTATGGCACTCATATTTTCCCACTTCTAGTGCAATTGGACCCAATTGACTTCGATTGAATGGTGAGGTGTGCTATGGCACTCCCATGGCGTGTCATAGAATGCCATAGAGTGCCATTGAATTTGGTTAATCGGGTAGACTGTAAATAGCAACAAGCATTACAGACTCATAGAATACACTAAGAATGCAATATTCCAATGAAATTGTTCGTTTTCAGTATTCAACAAACATTAGTTTTAAAGAAAATTGATAGTATTAACCACCACTTACTTCATTTATGTTGTTGTTGTATTTAACATTTGTATATCATATTACGCCAGTGTAACTAAAACGTTACGGTTTCAAAAAAATTACGTGCCATGTCATGAATGAATATCTGAGCAAGTATTGATCGCTATTTTCGGTATTTGATGGATAATGAGATCACGCAAATGACATTGAGAGTAAATTACATGTGGACGTTCAGACACTGAGCCTTTCAGTATATTAGAAGATTTTAAGCCCATTTTTTGTCTAATTTCGTGATAAAATATAAGCACTAAAAAGTGTTAATTTTTGAATTGGCGATTGTTTACCTGAAAATATGTGATAAATAATGTATGGTAATCAAAATATTGTATCATATATCACAAGCTGGAGAAGACAGCAGATTCCGAAAAGTGCTGTAACGGAAACTTTACACTGGCGCTAAATGTCGGCGGTCACAATTGTGACGTGTTATTCATTCATTGATTATTATTGCCTTGACAACTGATGTGTGGTGATGAGGGTTTGATCCTGCCAGTTAACACAGTCGTATAAGTGGCTCGTAGCTCAGTTGGTAGAGCACAGGTCTAATCAACCTTGGTCATAGGTTCGAATCCTACCAGCCGCACACCTTTTGCATGTTGTAATTTCCATTTAATCGTATGATTATAATTGTACTTCTGCTATTACTAATGCAGATGACACGAAATTCCACTTAATTTCTATTAAAAAGCGAATGATGAATTATTAGCTGAACAAAACCGCAGACGTTTTGGATTTAATTCATTCCTAAAATATAAAGCAAACAGCAGGCAAGATCAAAGGAATGAGATAGCGATAGATAAATGTTTTGAGATATGTGAAGAACGATTTTTCCTTTGAGAATTTTATTAATTCGCTTGCGGCGTTTGACAAAGAGTGGAACTTTATGCCGTCAAATCTTTTGTGCAAATATATTGGTCTACTAGGAACAGTTGCCAACAGAAGCTCCTCAACTTGTTTGTAAACAAGGTAATTGCTTTTGCTATACGACTGGTATGGAGCATTAGCTTCCTTATCGAAGTGAGTCGATGAAATATTGAATCATTTTAATTACATTCACCTCATTTTTCTTTAAGGCGACATTAGGATTATAAATCATGAGATAAATGCAAAAGTCAAACAAAAACTTCGTTGCTTCGCTCAGCTCGTATATTATAGTTGTCTTGAAAAGTTGGAATGAAAAAGAATTTCATGTGGAAAAGTCGAAACATGATATTAGTGATATTAATAGTCGCTTATTGAGAGGATGAAACATGAGCCAGCTCTCAACAATAAAATTAAATTATCGAATCAGATGACCAGTGCAAAAAGTCTAGACGCTCGTGGAAATTTTTGTTATTTCTTATTTCCGTTCTTTAGTAACAATTTTTTCAACACTTGAGATCTGCAATTAGCAAGTTAGTGAAATGTCGACGGGCATTCATTAAATATCACTTTAAACACACTACTGGCAAATCGCCTAATTTGGTTCGCATACAATGATTAATAAATGCTGCTTTTGCAAACACAATGTAAATGAGATTGAGTAAATTTAATATTGAGTTGCATCCGCAATTGAAAAATGGAAACAGACTTGAATAGCTGAAATTTCATCCAATATCAGGAATTATCAGCAGGCCTAGTAAATATCTCTCAACATCAACACATCTCCCTATTTAACACTGCAGCCATGCACGGGTCAGTTTGAGATTTGCAATTAGCAGGTTAGTGAAATGTCGACGGGCATTCATTAAATATCACTTTAAACACACTACTGGCAAATCGCCTAATTTGGTTCGCATACAATGATTAATAAATGCTGCTTTTGCAAACACAATGTAAATGAGATTGAGTAAATTTAATATTGAGTTGCATCCGCAATTGAAAAATGGAAACAGACTTGAATAGCTGAAATTTCATCCAATATCAGGAATTATCAGCAGGCCTAGTAAATATCTCTCAACATCAACACATCTCCCTATTTAACACTGCAGCCATGCACGGGTCAGTTTGAGATTTGCAATTAGCAGGTTAGTGAAATGTCGACGGGCATTCATTAAATATCAATTTAAACACAATACTGGCAAATCGCCTAAGTCAGTATGCCTTCAATAATCAATGAATGCTGCTATAGAGCTGATCACAGAAAACGGACCACTTAAACTACGTTCAAATTCAATCGATTCTCATGCTTTCCAATCGTGTGGCACAACAACGTGCCCCACATCACTAGAGAGCTTGCATTCTCAGCTTTAAAATGAGCTATGATGGACTTGCATCCGCTGCTGTATTTGCTGAGCAGTGCTTTTTTTATAAGAAAACATATTGACATGATAATGAATCAGGCACGAGGAGAACGAATAGTCTTTGAGCTTTCTTTTGATATAAGTCATATAATTCAGTTTTTTGCTCTAGCTCCTGAAGTAAGACAATTTTCTCTTAGATATTGACATGAAGTCATCCCAGTGACACAAGAAGAGCACCCATGAATCATTCAAATAGCTACTTTATGCTAGTGGACAAAAATCGCGTCGGCTAAGGGACAAATAGTTTTAGTGGACAACTGAAAAATGTAGAATTCATATAGAAGATATAATTTGTCCAATCTGTAATGGACTTTGATGCAAATACCTATCTCAACTAAATATCCACGAACAACCCTTTTGAAAAAAATTGTAGGTGTGTTGCTCAGATATGTACCTGAATATATGTGTTACATACCGAAGACAAGCATTTTCCCCATTTTGTCGCAAGATTCCAAAAAGAGTATTCAGCAGATCTTGGAAACGACAGGTGGGACTCATCTTCATACCAACAAGCAATGCAAATATGAAAGACTAGGATAGTTCACTAATTTTGCTGGACTATATCTAGAAAAGACACAGTATTAGGACTAATTTGCGGATTTCCCTTACTGGTCATCAAAATCAGTGAACAAGGAAAAAATGAGTGATATCGTGAAGGTATCACAAAATCATAAGTCTTTTGACTGAAAATGTTGTATTCTCACTTTTTCATCAAAAATGTTCATGTTTGGTATCTTCAGAATCCTTGTGATGTAAAGAATGCGAATATGCAAGTATTATTCAAATTAGTTCCACATCTCTTTTTCAAACTTCTTCAATATTTTTCCTCATTATCGCTAAAGTATACAAGCAACATGCAAGTGAACGAAGGTTCAAAACAAAGCAATTAGCGAAGGGATGTCTTCCACAGGTTCCACAGGGATGTCATGGTTGTTCTCTGTCCACGACTGCAGATTGTTTACCTTGATTGTTTGTGTACTTTAGCGATAATGAGGAAAAATATTGAAGAATTTTGAAAAAGAGATATGGAACTAATTTGAATAATACTTGCATATTCGCATTCCTTACATCACAAGGAATGCTTGTTGTGTATATTGCTGTTCTGTTAACTCTCCTTCCAAGCCAGATTTAGGTAGAATTATGAACAGGAGTTTTTCTCCAAATGGGTTGGCGGGAATTCAATCGCAGGGCAGGTGGGATCCGTAGGTCTTCGCGAATGGGAAGGCCGGGGTTGCGTTGGAGCTTCTCCAGGAGGTTTGATGTTGCCTTCTCTCTTCGGATTGCTGGAGGGGGGATATTACAAAGCACTGGTAGCCATTCTGCATTGGTGCACCGGATTGTGTCGCTAATGGTGCGCATGGTTTGGTTCAGATAAACATCGATTGCACTGCAATGAGTGGAGCTTTTCCGAACTGGTGCGCTGTATTCAACAGTAGAGTAAAACAGCGCAAGAGCAGAGGCTAGTAAGGTTTTAATATTGGCTCCCCATGTCGTTCCTACCAGCATACTTAACAGATTGTTTCTTGTTCTCACTTTGGCTGCGATCTTCAGCAGGTGGTGTTTGTAGGTTATGGATCTGTCGAGTGTTGCACCGAGATAAACAGGCTTATAAACAAGCAGCATGTAAGTGAACGAAGGTTCAAAACAAAGCAATTATCGAAGTCATGTCTCAGTTCTCTGTCATTTTTGATGGAAAAGTGAGAATACAACTTATGATTTTATGATGCATTCATGATATCACTAATTTTTTCCTAGTTCAATGATTTTGATGACCAGTATTTCAAAAGGAAGCTCAGAAAATGCTCGTTCTCCTCGTGCCTGATTCATTATCATACTCACATATTTTCTAATAAAAAAACTTGCAATTTTTGAACTGTGCGATTTTCACATTTTGAGCACTGCTCAGCAAATACAACAGCGAATGGAAGTCCATCACAGCTCATTTTAAAGCTGAGAATGCATGCTCTCGAGGGATGTGGGGCACGTTGTTGTTCGACACGATTAGAAAGCATGAGAATCGATTGAACTTAAATGTAGTTTGGGTGGTCCGTATTTCATGATCATCTCTGCTCTAGACTTAGTACTTTTCATTTAATCAGAGAAAACATGGAAAATCTCGGTGATACCGAAAACTTCAGTCTCCCTCTGATTGGATTTAAATGCATTTTTCTTTGATCATGCCTGGCCGCGTGCAGAACTCCGAAGACGCGAAGATTCGCTCTGAGATCATTCTGCAAAAGTCTCATTTTCTGTCTTGCATCCTACAGAAGCTGGTTCTGGCGGCCGTACAATTAAGAAATGCACTCATCTGAAGTTGACCTTACAAAGATCATCATATTGTCTGATTAGCTGAGACGTTACTCGTTGACCTTCCAAATGAGAGATTCGAGGCGTCGGTTGTCGATGTAAGGAACGTTCTCTAAATTCACCTACGGCAGCCCGAAGCATCTGTTACGTTCCCGCAAAATGTCAAGACGAGTTATACAAGGCAAGGAAGATTTTTTTCTTCTCAATCAAGAATATGACACTGTCAAAATTGCCTGAACCCCTATTCACGACTTCTCTGCAACAGCAGCCCCTGTCTCATTATAGTAGATGACAATTCAAAATTTAAAAACCCCAATTTTGCAAATATTTCGAAAATTTTGATGCTTTGATTACAAAAATTCAACTTTGCCAAATAGCCACTGACTAGGAGATTGAATGAGACACGATCAAAGGACAGGATGCGTATAGTGGATCGGCCGTGAAAAGGCAAAACAACGCATTTGGAAAACATCTGTTTTGAGAAATCCGTGCTAAAAGCAAACGGACAATTTCAAGCTAAAAACAGCGCATTTCAAAATACGATATTCAGTTTCAGCGTCATGAAGCGCCAAAACAACGTGTTTCAAAATGTGCCTTATTAGTTTCAGAGGTATGAATAGCCAAAACAACGTGTTGCAAAATATTTTATATCGGAAAGAAGAGGTATGATGCGATTGCGAATGTGTACAATCTACAGTCCGTTTCATAAAAAGTGGATCATCCTAAAATTTGACTAAATAAAACATAAGTATGATACAGAAAGCATTTTTCATGCTATTTCATGTCCCTAATATATTTCAATGTCCTTATATAATCTGATAAGCTATGATACAGCAACGTTTCTTAAGAAGCTAATATTTTGTGGCCCTACCCTTATTGTCAATGACATTACTAATTCGTCTAGGCATTGATTCGATGATATCGTTGATTTTGACTGATCTAACTTTCTCCACTCTCTTTTTAACAGTGACGTAAGTTGTGATACGCCATCTGTAGGTAGCAGTGAACGACGAACGTTACGTTTTAGAATACTCCATACATTTTCTATGGGATTCAGATCAGGAGAACGAGCTGGCCAAGATAATGTCCTAAGCCCTAATTGAGACTTGCATAAGTTGACTCTACTACTCCTGTGACACGTAGCATTATCATCCATAAATAATCAAGTTGATCTGTCATTTGGCCATTGTTCATTCGTAAAACATTCACATAGCGTTCAGAATTCATGGTTCCTTACTGTATGTGAAGTTCAGAGCGGCCATTGGTCCAAATGCCAACCCAAATCAGTAGAGTCGCACCACCTTGTACCCGGGGATGATGTAAATGTCTTGGAATTTCCTGATCAGATTTTATCCATAATCTCAATCGACCATCACTATCCTTCAGACGGACTGATTCCTCATCAGACCAGACAACCCGATGCCATTGATTTCGCCAGTGACAATGACTCATTGCCCATCTGAGACGTCTTTTTGTATGCTGATCTGATAATTCGATCTGAGAGGGTCTCTTACAGCTCTTGAAATTCAACTCAATAAGTCTTCTACGAATAGTGGACTTAGAAATAGACGAGACTAGTGCAGCCATCTCAGTTAACGAGAGACTTGGATCAACTTTAACAAATCTCAAAATTAGGCGGACTCTACGTTTGGATGTTTTGCGTGGACGGCCAGAGCCCTCTTTACGACAGAGTCGAAAATCATCATTATGCCATCGATGCACATTTGTGTAAGGGACATTTAGTCGCTTGCTTGTAGCTCGCAAAGAAAACCCTAGTTCTAGCAAGGCTGACACTTTGCCTTTTGTGAATGCGATCTCGTTATTGTTCATTTGTGCTTTGTATTGTTTTCAACCGGTAAGAGATAGATTTCTAGCTGAAAGCAATCAGGAGTGCTGCCAACACCACCGCAACGAAGTCAGGAAGCTATGGAACATGAAGTCCAGTTAATCACATGTAGCAGTTATATTATTGTTGATTAATAATGGTGCTATACTGGCTCTGATTGACCGATTTTCTTTATTTTTGTTTTGCTTGATAGCTTTTGGCTTGTAGAACAACATATTACATAACAAAGGAAACAAATGTAATTTTATAAGAGTGAGGTATGATTTTGTGTAACATTGCTAAATGAAGATCAAATTATCCACTACTTTTTTATCTATAACAGGAAAACAACTCAATATTCATGCTTGAAATTTCCAACAATGATATTAGTAAGCAAAACTGACATATCTTCCAAATTTCAGAGAAATTCGTTCAAGTTTGGCGGAGTTAGACAAAGTTGAAGTTAAGGCGATGTTTAAGGGTGATCCATTTTTTATGAAACAATCTGTATTTTAGATTTCTAATCGGTAATTTTGTGAATGAAGAATCAAATATTGTAGCGTATTTTAAAATACGTTGTTTTGCATACTCATAGCGTTATGCTTGTTATAGTTCGTTTATTTACCTATCAGGCATTAGAAAATCACGATGGAGTATGTATAAATCGGTAGAATTCTCAGGATTACACGAATTCCAGGAATTGTCTATCATAGTTAATTTGTGCGTCACATTGTAATCATGCCTACAAATCCTGCTGCTCGCGTTAATATTAAACTTTTATTTGAAAATGGATGGAGTGAACGTCAGATCGCAGTAAGATTAAATTTATCAAGGACAACAGTCCATGATATTATCCAAGTTATCAAGCAGACTGGATCAACAGTTCCCAAAAAGCAGCCAGACAAAACAAGAATCACCAGCCGTCAAACTGATAACATGATACGCCGTGCTGCTGTGAGAAATCCTTCCATATCTAGTTCTCAAATTAGAGCACAATTACCTGAAAATGTTTTAGTCAGCATTTGAACCATCAGAAGACGTCTCTTTATTGATGCAGGTCTTCGCTCTTACGTCCAGCTGTAAAGCCTCGACTTTCTCCAAAGAATATTGAAGATCGACTTATTTTCTGCAGAACTCACAAAGACCGGACAGTTGACCAGTGGCGGAGAGTACTCATCAGCGACGAAACACAAATAAAGCAGTTTCAACCACACAGGGCCTTGGTTCGACGTCCTTCAAAATAGTGATTCAATCCAAGGTTTACTGTCCCAGCTGTGAAAAAATGTCCCTCAATCATGATTTGGGCTCGATATCTGCATTTGGCCGCGGAGGTGTTTACTTTGTGCAGCAAGGGAAGACGGTCAATTCCGCTGAATATTTAAAAATCATTTAAGAAAAGGTGCCAGCCACATTTGATGGAACTTCATGGGTGCGATGTGTTCCAACATGACGGTGCACCATGCACCAATCTCGTGCTGTAAAATCTTGGCTTCACTGTGATAACATTGAAGTACTCTGTCCTTGGACAGGATCATCCCCAGACTTAAACCCGATCGAAAATTGTTGGGTAAAGCTGAAGTTGGCAGTGTCGAAATCCAATCCATCTTCACTGATAGATCTCAAAGCTGCTATTCTTCATGACTAGACCCATGAAGCGTTTTGTCAATCTCTTGTGGATTAAATGCCACGACGAATCAATGCCGTTCTAGCTGCTCATGGTACTGCAACAAAGTATTAAAATTTTTGTGAAACATTGACATTTTGCACCTAGAATGACCAATGACATTTAAATGCATGTACAATTGTTCACATGCATCAATTAAACATGTTTCATTTATAAGTTGCATACTACTTATTAACTAATACTTTGAACTCTTTTTATTCTAAAAATATATGGGTGGTCGGATATCATTGGCCATAACTGCATAGTGCTTCCACCATAAATGAACGAACTGTCTATGTCATTTGAAACACGAGACGCGAATCGTCGAGTGCTTTAAGTAACCTAGACAGTTCGTTCAATTACAGGTGGAAGCACGATAAGCTATGCGGTAGTATATTTCCTGCATGATATTGAGTTCTTGCACTAGTGCGAGGAACTGCAATGATAATACATCTGATAATACATCAATACATTCAACACGTAGATTGTCGATCGATGCAAGAGCCACTTTTTAAATGCAGTGACAA
The DNA here is from genome assembly GCA_907163375.1 of Prostheceraeus crozeri. Taxonomy (NCBI): domain Eukaryota; kingdom Metazoa; phylum Platyhelminthes; order Polycladida; family Euryleptidae; genus Prostheceraeus; species Prostheceraeus crozeri. The sequence goes on along the minus strand of CAJQUW010015884.1, from coordinate 21,574 downwards.
AAATGCGAAGAACTACAATATCATGCTGGAAGTGCTGTTCTTGAATATCACTTTTTCTTTCAGCTATGTGCGTTTACAGGGTTGCAGGTGTCTGTTGTTTCGGTTGGCGATGTCATAACGGACCGCAACACCCATTATTACCCACACTGCAAACTCTAGAGTACGAAAGCTGACTGATTTTGACTACGAAAACGATGTACAAAATGAGAATAACAAAATGTATGAAAGTACAGGGTGACTCAAAAGTCTTAATCGGGTTTCAAGTCAAAAATTCTCAGTAAGTATTTGCACTACAACCTTAATTTTTCGTTTATACTGTAGAGGAAGAACCAGAATTTTAGTAACATATCACAATTTGTGAAAAAAATCAAGTTAGAGGTCGAACTACTTGCTCATTCATTTTATGGAGGTCAACCAATTTATCAAATGGTATGAAACATTGTCCGCTTACGATTTGTTTCTCATTGACTACAACCACATGCTAATACTTCATCATTAAATTTGATTGATCAAGTGACCTGCTAAGTGTGAATAAGACTTAATGCACATGCGTCCATTGAAATAATAGCGGAAAGTTAATACGAAGGCATAATGAAAAAAGACAACAAAGAAGAATGCTAAGCTATCCATTTCCATTAATGTGTGATTGGTACTTATAATAATTATCGAACTTCTACATTAGCTCAATAGTTATGCATGACGTCAAAATGTCGTTGAATTGAAGCATAGGCATAGATATCTGTGAAAAGACTGATTTCGGAAACCGTTTAGTACTTAATAGCTGCTGATATTCAATTTTCTATCATAGAAACCAGTGATGTTATCTGTGCAAGATCGGATCAACGTTGTGTTGCTTATGGCTTAGCATGAGTCCGTAACTACCGCCCGACGGGAGTGGCAAAGAAATTTCACATCAAAGCCACCTTCTGAAAGCACATTCCGACTTGTGTTTAAGAAATTTACTGAGACGGGTTCTGTCCAAGATGCTGAGCGAAGTGGTCGCCCATCCCTTGATGAGGATGATGTTTTACGTGTGAAAGAGGAGTTTGAGAACAATCCAAGATCGTCGGTGCGGGATGCAGCCAATCAGCTTGACATGTCACGCGAGACTGTTCGACGTACTCTGAAGCGAACAATTGGCATGAAATCATTTCACATTTCCCGTGTTCATGAACTGTTGCCAGACGACTATGAACCAAGGCTTCAGTTTTGTGAAGAAATTAGCCGGCTATGTGATGATCCCAGCTTCATCCACAAGCTATGTTTTTCTGACGAGGCCATCTTTCATCTGAATGGCAAAATTAACAGTCACAACTGTGTGATTTGGGACTATGAGAATCCACTTTTATGTGACGAGATTCCTCTAAAGTCGAAAGGCTTGGTGGTCTGGGCGGCCATGTTTTGCGACCGGATCATCGGACCTTACTTCTTTGAAACAAACGGTGACGAAAGACTCCTATCTCGAGATGCTGAGGGATTATTTCATTCCTGAACTGAAGAGACTACGAAGATTTTCCACGACAGTCTTCCAACAAGATGGCGCTCCTCCTCATTGGGGTCTGAATGTGAGAGAATTTCTCAACATCCAATTCCCTAATCGATGGATTGGCAGGAACGGTCCCATCTACTGACCAGCTAGGAGCCCAGATTTGACGCCTCTTGATTATTTTTTTGTGGGGTCATATCAAGATGGTGTACAAGAATAGGCCAACAGACAACGAAGAACTGCGAGTGAAGATTGCAGAAGCAGTCCAGTCCGTGACGAAAGTCACGATCAACAAGACTTTTGAAAACTTTCAAAAAAAGAGTCATTCTTTGTAATGAAGTTAACGGAGCTCACTTCCAGCATATATTGTAAAAATGCAAGTCTCTTTGGAAATTCTGGTTCTTCCTCTACAGTATAAACGAAAAATTGAGTTTGTAGTGCAAATACTTAGAGAAATCTCAATTTGAAACCCGATTAAGACTATTGAGTCACCCTGTACTATTGTTCGTTCTCATACACGACGAAAGCGATTGGCTTTCCTATTGGATTGTCTTCCTCATCCAATATGAAAGCCAATCGCCTCCGTAGTGTGTGTGAGCACAAACAATAGTGCTTTCGCACATTATGCTATTCTCGTTTTGTACATCGGTTTCGTAAGTAGCTTTGGCATTGCACAGTTTACAGTGCACCCAGTGACTTGTTGATTGACAGGGCAATATGGCAGATATCATTTGTTTTTGAAACTGATTCTTTGAAGCATGCCTTTAAATAGATTTATATTGAATGCCAACATACTTGCAAATTAGGCCTACAGTACATAGTGTACAGTGTAGACATCTGACAACCAGAGGCTAGCGTCTCGAAGGACCGTTAATCCTAACGGAGAATTTAACGGAAACTTCGAGCGTCACAAAGACTCCGTTTATTAACGGCCCGTTTACTTAACAGAATCAGTGCGTCAGGAAGAGGCGTTAAGGCTCCGTTTATCTCACCGTTTAGAAAATTGCTAACGGAGGTGGGGGCATCTTTAAGAACTCCGTTAAGAAGAAATCTCTCTTTTATTGACTGCTGAATTAAACATCAACTTGATACGTGACTGTGCATTCTCCGAAACAATGCACTTGTAGCGGTTAGATTTCGATGATTACTATTCCGAACGAACCCGTGTTTATCGCGATCGGATCAATCCTTAGCAACATCTTGGAAATGTCGAATTTTTTTAGAAGTATAGGTTTCCCAAGTCCATTGTCTACGAGCTTTGTGAGGACTATCGATCATTTTTATAAAGAAGAACACAGAGATCTCAAAGTCTGTCAGTGGAATTACAAGTGTGCATTGCGTTGAGATATTACAGTCATGGAGGATTTTTAACTCACGTTGCGGATATCCACGGAGTTTCGAATAGATCTGCAAGTAGATCTATACATAGTGTATCAGCGGCAATCGCAAGAAATCGCAAAAAGTACATTGCTTGGCCATCGGAGATGACATGCTGAGGAACATGGTCAATTTCTATAATTGCAGCAGATTTCCAAAGACAATAGGAGCAGTCGATGGATGTCATGTTCCAATCAAAAAGCCTTCACATCTTTCCATGAATGTACGAGTACATTCATCAACAGAAAGGGGTATGCATCAATCAATTGCCACGTGGTATGTGATTTTGATTTAAAAATCATTGACTTTAGTCCGCGATGGCCTGGTAGCACACATGATTCCTTCATGCTACAACAATAAAATTGTTGGCTTCAACAAGAAAGCATGTCGAATTGCTGGATTCTAGGGGATTCGGCATATCCTTTGTTAACGTGGTTATTGAAGCCATTTGATTCCCCCAATCCGGCAGCTCAGAATCAGTACAACAAATCTCACAAAAAGGCAAGGTGCATAATCGAACGATGCCATGGAGTTTTGAAATCGAGCTTCCGTTGCCTTAGAACATTTATGGACTTTTCATCGGCAAAGTGCTCTAACATTGTTATGGCTTGTGCCTGCTTGCGCAATCTTGCTCTTGAATCCAATATCAAAATTCTAGAAGAGTTTAATGATTCACATGACGTTGATACCTCACAATTTCACTATACTACTGGTATCACAGAAAATGCATACACTGTTCGTCAAAGAGTAGTGAATGAAGTATTCAGTACAAATTGATTATTCCTGTGTGTCAATAAATCTAATGATCATGATAAATAATCTTTTTGTGAGGAAACACTCAATAGTAAGATAACTTCTTGTTTATACACATTTTTGGTGAAGAGATGATAGTGTAGCCTATTGCTATGATAAAATTCCATGTAAGAAAGCCACTAGTCTCATATGCAGGGATTGTAAATAATTGATTGGTAGATAAAAATTTATTATTTACTAAAAAATAAACTTTAAAATTTATTTATTGATTATTTTTCTTTCAATCAATTAATTTTAATTGGAAATTTATCAATCACTTAATTTTTTAATTGGAAATTCGTCAATCAATTAATTGCAATTAATTGCCAATTATTTTCTTAATAGGCCTAAAGGCCCTGGAGTACATTAATACAGGATCCCCTGATATGATTCATTTTCTCGACATGTCTTTAGACTTTTTATCGACTGATATTCGCCAGACTTTTATAGATGATCTGTCAGATTGCAGGTAGGCCTATTAAGAATATCTTAACTATGTTCGTAAGTGATAAATATCCGAAAGGAATACGTATACAAGGAATAACTGAAGGGTAAATTTGGATATATCTATATTCATACAATAGGAGCAACTTATGCACTCCAGGTCTCACCTGACTTAAAATTCACACGAGTAGTCTCCACAAATAATAATCGTCACATTGAGCTAAGCATTGTCTGTAAGCAAGCATGCGAGTTTTAATTGTCGAATGGAAGTTAACCCTTTCGATCCTGTTTCGCATCTATGGCTTCCTCCCCTAGCTGCCTGTAAAAATCCTAAAATTTCGGGATTTTTCAAATGCTGTTTACTCGACCATAAAGTGTTGTCCTGACCCCAACCAACACTAAATAAGATGCCAAATAGATCGAATAGTCCCCTAACATCAGAAAACATGCAAAAACAGTCGAAATTATCCAAAAAAATTATATTTTTTTAAAAATGCAAAAATCATCAAATTTTCACTTGGTGGGACATTAGTCATGTTTAAACTTATTGAAACAGTCACCCAGGCAAAGCCCAGGCTTGTCAGGGCACGAATCACAGATGTATCGTGATTCTCTTCTGATTCCGTTGCTGAAACAGACACGGCAACGCTTCAATGGATTTTTCTTGCCAGTTGTGGATGGGATTCTTTTTTGCACATGTGTAGTCGTGCGCTGTTCCTCTGATGGTCGTCTTTTTCTTCTGGCTCCCTTTGGTGTTGATTGCAAATCTGTCAAGACTCGTATGGCATCCCTTAGGAAGTCAAAGAAACTCACGTTGCTTTCTTTCTCTTTTCTGTATAGAGCCCATGAATTGAAAAGTAGCCGAAGAATGCAATTCAGGCCGATCTTCTTGTACCAGGCATGCGATTTGCGAGCGCAGTTGTATTGACGAATAATTTGGTCTGTGAGATCTATCCCTCCCATTTCTTGATTGTAATTCTCGACAATTGATGGCTTGAGCACATTGGTTCGAACATTGCCCTTGGAAATCCTTTCTTTTTGCACCAGAGAAGCATTGTCACACGTGGACATCAGATAAACATCCTTTCTGTCACAGAATTTTACCGCTATAATTCGGTCCTTTTCAGCGAATGCCGATGACAGGTTGCAGTTTCTTTTGAATGAGAATTTTTGGACTTCCTCTTTGCGGTCTGACTGTTCCACGAACACCGTATTTCTCGAAAGAATGTACTCTATCAGCCGCAAGCTTGTAAACCAATTGTCTATATTCAGGACGTATCCCCTGTCAAGCATGTCAGCCTTTGAAAGTAATCGAACGACTATCTTTTCACTATTCGAAAGCGCCTCAGTACCAGGCTCGCCGGTTTCATAACAGGTATCCTTGCCAACATAGATTTGAGAATAAATCAGGTATCCCGTTCTATCTGCATGAATAACTTCACACCAAACCTGGATCTTTTCGTCCGAATAAACATCTTGATTGAAAGCCTTCCCTTGAATAATACAAGACTTTCATCCAAACTCAGAGATTGAAGTGGTCGTTACTGAGAACAAAGATCATTCACAATAGAGAAGAAACCACTAAGTCTGCTTTCCTTCTTGGATGGGTCCACCGCAAATGGATCCGAGAATCTCAGGAATCTCAGAATAGCGATGTATCTGTCACGACTCAGACACTTTGGTTGCAAAAAGAAGGGAGTTGTCATCATTTCTTCGGTTTGCCAGTAAGATCTGATTGTGGGTTTCTTTACGATGCCCATTAGAAGGGTAATACCAACAAATGTCTTCATTTCTAAAATAGTAACATTTTTCCAGTGCATTTCTTCTTGCTCTTCCTCCATCATTCGAACATTTTCAATAAGGACCCCATCATTCACCCATTTTGTGAGGGTTTCAAACAAATTGTCTGGTAGAAATTTGATTATGTAATCTCTCACAGTAAATTCGGTACTGTCAACCCCTCGGTACTGTCCCCACTCTCCAAGAAACACAAAGTTAGTTGCATCACTGACATCTGTCGGCTCGATGATAGTCCACCCATCTTCGGCACTCGCTTCTAGATCTTCACTGCCATCAGAATCGGTATCAGAAGACGACTCATCTGTAATATGGGGAGGATCAAAAGTCGTATCTTCATTGTCCGAATCGTCTTCACTGTTATCGGAATCAAAACCATAGCGACGGACTGGCTGCACTCGGCGTGTTGAGTGCCTGGTACTACTTGATGGTGCCGCTGCCATTGAAAGAATGATCAGAAATTAGTTGTGACAAATGACAATATACCGTGCAAGCTGCTCTACCTAACAACGAATCAGCCACGCGCAATCTTTACCGGACGTCATTATACAATCATCATCAATCAATACTTTGAATATGCTTCATGTGTGGCTCGACTGAATGCAGGTGACATCGCACTGCAACCGCTGAGTTGTATTGCCGACAATCAGATCATGTAAAGACAGCAGAAACACAAGACACAGCTGATCGCAGCAGCATGAAACTAATGCATTACTTGCCCGCAATAGACTTGATGTACGTGTACATGTAACCTAATACATGTACATGTACCATTACAGCGGTTAACCCATTTTTGACCGAATTTTTGATTTTTATATTAGCTGTAATTTTGATATATTTTACCTTGGTACATATCGAATTCACTATTTTTTCTTTCGGAATTTCATTATTGCGCTCAATATTTGAAATTCAAATTTTGTTCCATAAGTGGAACTGTGAGCATGAAAGGTAACATTCACTTTGTTCCACAAGTGGAACTGTGAGCATGAAAGGTAACATTCACTTTGTCCTCCACAAGTGGAACTATGAGCTCTGAAGGAACAGTCAATTCAAAGATATTCTCATTGACGTTAAGTTTTCAAAATTTATTGACTGCTTAGAGGCAACACAGACGGTGATAAGCAACACATTATAATCAATGAAACGCAATTCAGTTTTCAAATATCAATAGACCATTATCAAACTTAATTTTTTCAATGAAACAACCGAATCAAGAATAAACACAAATTATCTAAACACAAACTAACACTCAGGTTTTAAAAGTTCACTTCAAAATTAGTTTCCAACAGAATGAAAATCAGCAAAACATCTTTCATGCAAATTCACTGAGCATTTCAAACACATCTTCTCAGTGTTTGCTCGACACAGAGCACACCTGTTCTGTTTAAATGCTGGTCCAATGTTATGATCACCCACATTGGATTTCCTCAAAGTCAAAGGCACTCGTTTTTCGAGGCTCATGTGCTTTGCTTGTGGAGGACTTTCTCGATATGGTCGTTTTGTTCGCGCCATATACAGATAATTCTGAACGATATTTCTTCGAAACGCAAGTTGATCCAGATCATGTCCAGATTTTCGATGTAATTGCCATGCATTTTGCATCGCCGACTCTATCGCAAATAAAAACAACGGCCACCACCACTTCTTTGAACGAATGGAAGTGGCGTAATATGACATATTCTGGTCCATCCTGTCTACACCCCACCATGTATTTGTTATACTCATGGATCAATCTTGGTTGTTTTATTGCTACCTTTTTCTTCGACGCCGCTGACCATCGGGAAGCTGCAGACATAGGTTCGATGCCGTGTGCCGTGCTGACGACGTAAAAAACTTTATTATCGTTAAAACAACTACGATGGTCTCAGTACTAGTGTTAACACGATAGTCAAAAGAGCCCCTTGGTTCTTTTTTAAGTTCCTTTTGATCTTTCAATGGGCATTTCGTTGTTCTGTTCGACATGATGGTACCTGTCAAACTAATATTTTGCCGGAGAAGTCGATTACATAACTTCAGCGAAGAAAAGAAACGATCACAATAATATTGCAGGGAAGATCTGGTACACCTTTTAACAAACGCAAAACTACACTTACTCCCAATCCAAGCTCAGGATCAATCTGCGATTTACCTTGATAAGGATCAAAATCAATTAAGTAACCTTTCGAGTCACATAAACACCAAATCTTATACCCATATTTCTGAGGCTTATTATGAATGTACTGCTTACCACTGTGTTTGCCGTAATATTTTGCCATTGCTTCATCAACACACAGGTTTTCTGGAATGTGATCCTTGATTAAATTTGAATAAATGGCTCTCAGCCTGTCGAATAAAGGACGAACTTTGGCATACTTGTCGTTTTTATCCAATTGATCATTGTCACTGAAATGTGAATACTTTTTCAGCAGTTCGAAACGAGCTCTGGACATCGCATTACAAACGAAGGAATTTGTTGTTTCAGTATCATCTTCCCACATCATCCTCCATCGTGGAACACTGATGTAACCGGAGATAAAAAGAATTCAGAGAAAAGCACGAATTTCGACCTTGTCAGTCTGAAACGTAAAATCATAATAGCGCTGCGCAGCATAGATTTTGAACATGTCCACTATCCACTCAATCATTTCATCAGTCATCACCGATTCAAAACATTCAACAGGATTATTTGGAAGCTGTAAAGAATTTTCAGTTGGAAAAAGTCCCCGCTCTTTTGGATTTAGGTCACGCTTGACCCAGGAGATCACCGACTCTGACACACATGTAGGCACATCAGCATTCGTATGAACCGAAGGTAATTCGTTAATTTCATGTGATCGTGTACAGAAATGTCCTTCAACCGGAGCAGTCAGTTGTCGTCTTGATAAATTGTTCACACTAAAACACTCATCCTCACTCCCACTGTCCTCATCAGACTCTTGGCCGTCCCCTGGCGGTTCCATTATAATCTGGGCGCTAGTAATATCATCGTCGTTTTCAATAATGCTGACAACTTCATCGAGCGTGTATCTTTTCGACATCTTAGTTAAAAAATGAAGATAGATAGCGTTTATGCACGGCAATGGCACCTATTGGCTATCGAGTGACAGGTAATTTCTTTCAACAAGCGCTGTGGTGGCAGACGTCAGATTCCAACGTCATATGAAGGGAAGATATCCATGCACCTATGAGAGTTTCGAAAGGCTTATTCCATCTGTGGCGTAGATATTGCACGTGTGATAACTGATTTTATTCAATCTTTCAACTATCGCTGAGTCAGCAGAAGTAGCTGTTGATAATATCATGTTTCGAAAGTACTGATACCTGTCATGCCCACAGTTCCACAAGTGGAACAAATTTTGAATTTCAAATTTAACAGCGTAGGATCTGTTTCAAGACTGAGATTGCATTAAAGCATAACAACCTCGATGCGAACAATACATTTAAAGTGCTATTTCGTTGTTAAACATATTTTTTATATCAGATTAGAAGCAAAAAGAAAAAGACGTATTTAATCTTATGAAATTTTTGGAATAACTCATGTATTCATGCATTTCAGAAGCATTGTGGTTATGAAGAATGTCATGTTTTAGATTTTATATCATCGGCTGCTTCAATTATTATGTCTAGTATACAAATTTTTATACAATCAGTTTTCATTGCCTGTCCAACTTAATTTTAAAATTTTGTTCCAGTTCTGGAACTGTGGTCAAAAATGGGTTAATTCTATTAAATATAGTTGGTTTGCATATAATATGCGCTAAAGACAACATCTAACGTGTTTTACAAGCAACTGGAATACTTCACGCCTAAACAGTTAGCAAAATTTCTCATGACGACACGCTGTCGTCATAGCGCATGTAAGCGTGACGACAACGTGTCGTCATAGGATCGAAAGGGTTAATCTCAAACGAGTGCGTGTTGACTGCTGTGAATGAAGTTTGAATGTACCAATGCTTCAGTTGAATTTTTTAAAAGACATAGGCCCCCTGCTGATCCAAAGGATACTGATACAATTACTTGCAATTAATTTTGATTATTCAATCAATTAATAATTTGATACAAATTTATCAATCAATTAATAATTGGATACAAATTATCAATCAACTAATTGGTCCAATTAAATTGCAATTAATTTTAAACTAATTAATTTTTTACAATCCCTGCTCATATGCATGTATTTGTTTGTAAGGAGTCATTTAAATCCATCTGGTGACTGAAAATATCAAATAAACTTACATGTATTGGATTATACAACTAGGCCTAGGGCAGGTGCAAGTAAAGTGTGACGACGGGTAATATGGGACATTTAACAAATATCGTTGAGAAAAAGGTACTTCCTTAAAGATTACTTTTATCTCCCCAATCAGCACAATTTAGAATGAAAAAGTGAATTCCAATTCAGATGTATGTTTTCTTTGTACTGAAGTATCGGAAGTAAACACAACTATCTAGAAATTATTGTGTCAAATGTTTTGATAATTTGAACTCCAGTCACAATAGTAGTTCATTGAAATATGCTGCGCTGAGTCGACAGTAGATTGGTTGGTATTCGTCCCTGGATTGACGCAAGAAGAGTTGATGGTACGAGTAGAAGGATGACATGTATTGGCATCCGCACATACATTCTGAATAAGAGACTCAATGTATTTGGTTTTTGTTTCGTAATATCTTATGCGAGCTTTCGACACATCTTCCTTTATCTTCAGCATTTTTTCTTCAATTTGTAGCATTTTTGTATGGTAGTCATCAGCTTTCATTCGTTGCTTGCATTCACATGTAGGAATCCATTTCCTCTTTTTCCTTTCACTCATGCGGGTCATGTTCAATTCATTTTCCTTGTCATCGTCATCGTCATCATCCTCATCATCGGTGCTTGGTATGAATTTCTGGGCCTCTTCGTCCCCGGTTTGGACAGATCCGGGAATTCCTGGAAGAAAGAATTATTATTTAATCTCAGATATTTTATTGGATCGTTGATAATGATAAATCATTTGGTGATGAGTACCAAAACACAATATGAATATGAAATACAATTTTATCTAAATTCAGAGAATGAAGAAGTGTGATCTTATTATTTGAGACAAATAAGATTTTCTAGATATTATCTAATCAATGAAAATGCCAAAACATATCATAATCAGGATTATTTTCATAGAAATAGAAATATATTTTTCACCAATACAACAATACAACCGCTGTACATGATTCGTGAACAAAGGATGTTGACATATACAGATTACAGAATATACAAGTATATACCCCATACGGTGGATTGAATACAAAAATAATGCACAAGCGATTGTAGAGGTGGGATATACCGGCGTAAATTATGAAATAATAGAAGGAATTTCTTCAATTTGGTGTTCGTTAAATATTGTGAATGCGGTTGAAAGTTAAGTTTTGATCAATAATTACTCCTAATAATTTCAAACTTTCTACTCTCTTAAGTTTTGTCCTATTGAAAAAAACTACGTGTCGTGAAACGTTAAGACGCTAAAAAGAGAGAATCATGTATTCTCTTTTGTTATCGTTTAATCTAATACCATTCGCTTCTGGATCTGTTTTGATTTAGGTCCCACAACTGCAGAAAATAAAACTTGGATAAATGAAATTAAAAAGTCAGCCATATAGGAAACCATTTCCCTTAATCATAAAATGTTACCAATATCTTACATTTCGTGCAATGGTCAGCTAAAAAATACATGTTTTTTTACGATTTCCCCCTTGTTCTCATCTGTTGGACAGACGAAACATTTCAGTCCATATTTGTTCCTTCATAAGATGTTTCCAACCAATCGATCCTTGGATAAAATCATTCAACACCACTTATTACATGTCAGGTATTTTTCAAGAAGTGAGCATTATGACCACCTGATTACTCTACATTATTCACATGTCCGTCTGTCCAACATATATCTTTGTGTTTTTCTATACAAAGTTTGTTTTTTATTGTGTGCTTTTGAGCATTCAGTGTCAAACCAGTTCTTATTTTTAGCTCTCTTTAGCGAAAGTCTAATTTGAGGAAAAGCTGATTCGTATGCATTTCGAATCTCTAGTAGACAATTTTCGTACAAGGTAGTTGTACTAATCCCCGTATCAATGCTATCTAAGAATTTCTCATTCAAAAGATGAATAAGTTTTAAAGATGCAGAACAGGTAACCTACCTCAATATAATCAATAGGGGCCTATATAATGTCATGTCACTGGTGTAATGCTGCGTCATGTAACGCTTGTGTCAGTGGTGCAACAATGTCAAAATTGAATTACCTGCAAAATTGCACAGCATGTACTTTGATCAAAGACACAACCATACAGTATAATCTATGGGCATTTGACTGAGTTTTGTCCTGTTATTAAAACCATACAAGAAATGTTATGCTGGCAAAAATGAACTTTTGGTAAAAAGTTGCTGAATTTCATTGATTTATGACAATAGTTTAAAAGTTTTCTTGAATCGAATAGAATTCAAGCAAAAGGAAGCAATCGAAATATAACTGCTTATTTTCTGTAATATTTAAGGATCTATTTACATATTAGCACCCATTCTTTGTCCCGTTGCACCACTAACAATTGCCTAATCATCAAACTTACTCTTGATATCAACTCCGAAGGAAGAAGAGATCAACGCTGCTGAAATTTGTTCAGTTAACTTCAGGGTATGTAGTATTGATGTATATGAACTTGAGTTCATTTTGCAAAAGTGACTTTTTCATTACTTTCATGACTTTCTTACTTCTGAAATTTCGCACTCTGTAGAATGACCCTCATGTACGTAAAAGTCTAGCGATAGATCTTAGTTAATGGGCTTACAATTTAGTTTTGCCGCACACTTGAAAAAAATGGATCCCAAGTATCTTAAAAAAAGTGCATCAGGGCTAATCATCTACAATTCTTATTTAGGCCTACACTTACTGTGAAATCCCTATATTCTATAGGCCTGTAGGCCTATAGGTACACTATATAGGTGCGCATCAAAACGATCGATCGTATGAAAAGGTACAAAAATGTTAGAATCCTACCTTGAATACTCTCCGGTGGGATTATTCCATAAATCATCAGACCAGTCTCATCTAGAAACTCCTCGATTCTGATGTCTTCCTGTTCACCTCCTCCAGTCTTATTTTGAGACGTCTTTATCTTTCGATGATATTCGGCAGCTTTCTTCCTGACAGTTGTCTTCAGGTTTGACCACTTGTCTTTTATGTTGTCAAGACTTCGATTCTTCCCTCCAACTGAATTTATTTTTCTGAATATTTCATCATACACAGCTTTCTTCCGTTGGTTAGTAATTTCATTTGAATGCGCAGCACTTAACAAAGAATTGTGAGCAACAAATTCTTTTACAAGTGTCTTCGTTTCACTTTCCGTAAAAGCTTCTTTTCTCGTCCGCTTTACCGCTCGTTTGCTCATCTCATAATAACTGTCGCCACCGGTAGCCATAGAGCTGCACGTTTGTAAGCCCACCAGTACATGTATCACTGTTCCCTGTCTTCCCGTTTAGTGTCTGATCGGCGCTGAGATCTCACGCTGTCAGCACATCCACGAGCGAATTTCATAGGATAATCAAATGGCACGTGCATAGCAGTGATGCCAGTGTGACGTTCTTAGTTCGACCTTCAAGTAACTGCGTCATCCAAATAGCTCTCTGCTAATTTAACAGAACGTCAAGTAAACGGAGTCTTCGTGGCCTTCATTAGGGTTGCTCCGTATACGGCTTCCGTTAAGACCTCCGTTAAAATGAATTTAACGGAGGTTTCGTGACGCTAGCCCCAGGATATCACATTTTAACAATTCTACCTTACCGGCGGGCAGTATTGCAGTTGTCAGCGGACAACATAGCAGTCGATTGAAATAACACTACAGTTTCCGGCCAATATCGCGAGTGGGTAATAATATCGATACAGCCCATAAACTTCGGGCGATAATGACAGCCCTCGCCCTTTTCTGTAGGGTTGTAAAGGCATGCTACGTTTTTGAAACTTTGCACATAACACACCGATAATCATAGGAAAATGAAGTTGGTGTTATGGTTGGTAATCACGGTCTACTGCATTGTTCAAGTGAAATGCGAAGAAGAGGATAATGCACAGGAAAATAACCAAAAATGCTTTTGTGAAATGTAAAATGAAAGAATTATAAAACCAAAGACAGCCGGAATTCCAAAGATTTCAAATTATTAGGAAAATGCACAACAATTAAATTTTTCCATTATTGATGTTGCAATGATAGAGCTCCATACAATTATAGATGGCGTTTCTTATATTGCTATCAACAGAGCGCTATCTCATAAATCTAATGTACAACTTTATGAGAGTCGAAGATCAAACCCAACTTACAAAAGTAATGTTTCCGTGGACTGACAACGTAACTCACAATAACCAAACTTTCTCGGCTGTTGTAAAGCTCTCTCACTAGTTCACAATTAATTTGCTACTATTCGGTACTGATGTATTTCGGAGTCACTTGCAAATACTGTACTGTAGGTCTACTGCTTATTGGTTTATCTGAAAATACTTATACACTGTAAACTGTCACCTCCTAAAATCGAAGAAATCTGCATCCTAAAGCGCGACACACTAGAATTTTAGGAGGTTGCGTGAAATAGAATGCTGACATACTAAAGAGAACAATAACACTAGTGCGCTAGCCTCCTAAAACGCTTTGCTTTAGGATTTTTTTATTAGTTACGAATAGTGTCTCGCTTCAGTGTGTGATTTAGGAGGTGCTGGTTTAGAGTGTAGGCCTACTCCGTCTAATAATTGAGATGTAAGATCAAAAATAAATACCTTATTTCCTCAGATAAACACCACTGTGCTTATTTACAATTGCATTTACTTTCAAGTGCGGCGCTCATTAGAGAGCATTGTCTAAAAGATGGTGGCCACGATTTTCCACTTTTGAAATTCTTCCTAGCTGAATAGCAATTAATAGTAAATATATGACTTTTAGAAAAAATGCAACCATTAGTATGCAGTACACCGAATCATTTTGTATTGATTTTCTTTATGTCGGAGGTACGGCGTCTATCAAAACGTTGACTATATACATATTCGCATGCTAGATGACAGTACAAAGGAAAAGCAGAAATACAACAAGTCAAATTTGAAGTTCCTCAGCCACAGGATAGCGTCATTGGTGGCCTGGTGTAGATTTTTCAGTCCGGCACGGAAGGATTTGATCGGACAGTTCTTAACGATGTACGACATCGTCTGCACCTCTCCACAGGTGCATAAAGGGGATTCCCGAGCTCCCCAGCGATGTAAAGAATCCTTACAAGGGCCGTCACTTATTCTGAAACGGTTCAGCAGGGTCCATTGAGTTCATTGAAGATCAAAACAAGGAATTCGCATTGTTGGGTCGTCGATCAGGAATTTGTTGTGTAGATTGCTGTTCTGCCAACTATCCTTCCAAGCCAGATTTAGGTAGAATTATGAACAGGAGTTTTTCTCCAAATGGGTTGGCGGGAATTCAATCGCAGGGCAGGTGGGATCCGTAGGTCTTCGCGAATGGGAAGGTCGAGGTTGCGTTGGAGCTTCTCCAGGAGGTTTGATGTTGCCTTCTCTCTTCGGATTGCTGGAGGGGGGATATTACAAAGCACTGGTAGCCATTCTGTATTGGTGCAGCAGCAGAGTAAAACAGCGCAAGAGCAGTGCATGGCTCGTAAGGTTTCAGCTTTGGCTCCTCATGTCGCTCCTGCAGCATACTTAGCAGATTGTTTCTTGTTCTCACTTTGGCTGCGATCTTCAGGAGGTGGTGTTTGTAGGTTAGGGATCTGTCGAGTGTTACTGCGAGATAAACCGGCTTAGGATCGTGCTTCAATCGGTTTGAATTGACAAAGATGTCCAGCTCAGAATTTTTTCTTGCATTGCGTAAATGGAAGACACTTGATTCAGTTTTTTATGTGCTTGGTTGGAGATGCCACGTTTTGCAGTAGTTAGTAATCAGGCTCATGCATATCGACATTGATGACGGTGTTCAACTGACTGAATTCCTTTGCTTGGTAAGCTATGCAGATGTCGGCTGCATAAATGAACTTCCTGCTCTTTGTCATTGGGAGGTCATTGATCTAAAGGTTAAAAAGGATCGGGGCTAATACTGATCTTTGTGCCAAGCCGTTGATTTGCCGCCGCCATGAGCTGGATCGGTCACCAATGTGGACTCGAAAAGTACGGTTCTGCAAGAATGTAGACACAATGTTAGTAGGTAGGATTTTCCATATTTTCGCTAAAAGTCCTTCCTGCCAGATGGTGTCATAGGCTGCCGTCAAAGCTAGGAAAACAGCGCCAGTTTTCAATTTCTTCTGGTAGCCATTCTTAATGAAAGTTGTCCGAGCCAGTAGACTACTTTAACGTTGACTACCAGCAGCTGATGGTGACTAAGCAAAGGCTTAGAATTAGGAAAATCATCTAGGTTTGACCGATATTTGCTCTCAGGTTTGAAAGGCTTTCTGATGGATTTGCAATCCGCTACTTTGCCTTTCCTGCGGCAGGAGAGAAAAATTTAATTGAGTTCTTATTCGAGCATTGATAATGACCATCAGACTAAGAATTATTATGAAGGATAATATCCATATTTTCTTCGACCGCTTTATTAAGATAGAGACAAAAAACGAAATGAAATAACAGAAATATTAAAATTTTCTCTTCTTCACATTCATTACCACAGGAAAAGCAGTGTCAAATTTTCGGCGTAGCCTTCACCAACAGTGTCAAGCAAAACTCCTTGACACCTCTGCTGAAGCACACGCCGAAAATTTGGATTCTGTAACTTAATTTTTCTTTTTATTATTGTTTTAAATACAACGGTCGAAGAAAAATAAATATATTTTCTTTCATGATGCTATCCCGACCGATGGTTTTAAAGAATAATTATATTAGGAAACCTTCGGGCCCTCGAAATATCGGATTACTCAGATGGTTATTATTCTTATGTTTCACTTTTAAAGATAAGAACAACTTCACCTGTGTTTCTAATGTTACCTGTACTCTGATAGCTAGGGCAATTTTTTATGACATGTCATATTTTTAGGGTAAGGTATTATTGTCATATTTTCTGTGTGTCATCATATTTATTCACTTTTTGGTCATTTTGCTGTAGTTTTGACTATTAGAGATATACTCGTAGAAATGACCGACGTTTGCAGAAGGACGCAATATTGGTTTTCTCACCAGCGCGATGCAGTCTGAGGACAGTTCTAATGCATGCATTGCCTGCGGGTATGAATATCATCGTGGGCGCCAGGATTGGCTCGTCTGTCGTCTGTCTTTCCTTGCCAGCCAACCGCTGCTTCGGTAGAGCGTTCTTCTCTATGTTGAAGAAGATGCTATGCAAAGACAATTTTTTTAGCATCAAATAAAGTAAACTACATTACTGTTTTGTGCATCAAGCTGTAAATGGGCATATTTTGGCAGAAGCTTGAAGTAAATCGTTCTATTTGTCACATAATTTTCGCTATATTTTACTAAATTATAATTTGAGATTAGTCAAAATTCAGTCAAATTTTGGGATATTTAGGTCACATTTGGTTATATTTTAAGCTTGTTTAGGTAATATTTTTTCGATTTATAGGTCATACAAAATCGCCCTACTTACAGCGCATTGCTTGGAAGATAAAGTTTAAGGAACTTCTAAAATCTACATGTATGCAGTCGTGATTGTAACATAGATTTCGTCTGACTTAGGTAATACCATAGAGATGAATCTCTCATTCATTCGCGCGATGTGTGTCGACGATATAGGCTGTCATTTGAAGGGTGATATAATTATCTTCTTCACTGCACTATTACGTCAAATCCAAGGCACTTTCAATACGTGAGCATTATTCGGTAATATTTTTTTCGATCGCGTTGATCCTCCTCGTGAGATTTCATTTTTTTCATTTTAAAATCCATTAATGTTTTCTTCGAGCTCCGTTAAAACCCTTAAATTGACTGCTCAAAAACTTCTTTTTCTAAAAGAGCTGACATTGAATTTCGAAATTTGATGCATGAAGATGAAGAGATGTTTGAAACATAACATTTTCTCTATCTAATTAATTCAATTAGATATTTCTGAGCTTCAGATTGAACTCAAATTTCTTGTTTTAAAAAAGAATGATTTTAAGAAACTTTTGTCTTTCTATCATTACTAAGTGACTTGATTTGATTAAAATCTAGCCGCAAATGAATCTTAGCACTAATCAGACAAATAGAACAAGACACAGTTTTTAAATCCCTTGCCTTTCAGGGAGGAGATAAATGACTGTCTGAGAAGATTTTCTTGATTAACTTTATCCATCCAGCATGTCCTTAGCTTAGGATGCCTCAATCGAGTAATCAAATTAGATTTTTCATCTGAAATGCATCATCCATTCGATAAATTCGGAGAAATCCATGTATTAATTCACTTCAAAGCATTAAATAATGGAAAAGGTCTCTCGCTGGAAGGGAGACACTTTACATGGTTTGTCTGAAGTCTAATCGAAATGGCGGACAAGTTGCTTCAAGCTGACTTTCCAGGAACTGCAATGTGAGGTGGATAAAAAAGTATTTATCCTATCCAAATGTACTACTGTTTTCAGTTATGTTCTACAAAATTAATCATAACTTCCTTAGCACTAAATATCTAAAGAAAATGACAACTACTAAGTCAATGCAAGACACCAACAGCCTTGATTACCCGATTGCACACACCCGACCCAGTAATCGAACCGAAGTCCGCGATGGAGACGAGCTCGCACCTTCTTCACTACTATTCCGGCGGCCAGAACGAGTTTCTGCAGGGAACGAGGCCGAAATTGAGACTTTCACAGAATGATGTGCACCCTATGTCTACTATGAATTCGCGCGTCTGACGAGTTCTAGTGAGTCCCTTTTCTTGTCAGACAGGATCAAGGAAAACAAATGTCAATCCAATAGGAAGCATACTGCAGTTTTTGCTTAAAAAGAAATTTTCTATGTTTTCTCTGATGAGACGAAAAGCACTTAGGTCAGAATCATAATACTTGACATGGCTTCAGGTCATTTCCTATGATGTGCTTGTGCTATTATCATGCTTCTGATCGGCAATGTATGTGAGAATGTGGTTGAATGTGGACAAAGGTGCACAAAATGTTTGCCGACATTAACAGGCACGCCAAATCTAGATGTGTTTAGCTTTATAGACAGGAGTGCATGAATATGAATGGAAATGACCTGAAGACATTCCATGCCAAACATTATGATACTTAGTGCTTTTCGTCTAATCAGAGAAAACATAGAAAATTTCTTTTTAAGCAAAAACTGCAATCTGCTTCCTATTGGATTGACATGTGTTTTTCCTTGATCCTGTCTGACAAGAAGAGGAACTCACTAGAACTCGGCAGACGTGTCGATTCGTAGTAGACAAAGGGTGTACATCATTCTGTGAAAGTCTTATTTTCGGCCTCGTTCTGGCTGCCGGACTATATGTCACGCTGACGGTTCAAAAGGAATGGGTGTGATGGCAGAAGTCAACTCCAAATGATATCGACGGCTTATTGTCCTATTATTATTGACAGAACACTACCAGCATTCATACGTCACACAGTAGATTGACAACAAAGCACTACTGTCGCAGTACATTGAATATCTAAAGAGAATGACAACTGTTATTTCATGTTGTAGCGAGACAGACCAGCGACAGACCTTTGTTGTCAATCCACTGCGTGAAGTAGTCGAGCGACATGCTGATATGTTGTCCGCTACAATATGAATGCAGGTAGTATTCTGTCATTAATAATAGGACAATAAGCTGTCGATGTCACTTAGAGATGACTTCTGCCTTCACTCGCATCCCTTTTGAGCCGTCAACGTGGCCTAGTGAAGAAGGTGCGAGCTCGTCTCCACCGCGGATTTCGGTTCGATTCCTAGGTCAGGCGAATGCGGTCGTCGAATCAAGGGTGTTGGTGCCTTGCTGTGACTTAATACAGTCCGTTTCATAAAAAGTGGATCATCCTAAAATTTGACTAAATAAAACATAAGTATGATACAGAAAGCATTTTTCATGTTATTTCATGTCCCTAATATATTTAAATGTCCTTATATAATCTGATAAGCTATGATACAGTAACGGTTCTTAAGAAGATAATATTTTGTGGCCCTACCCTTATTGTCAATGACATTACCAATTCGTCTAGGCATTGATTCGATGATATCGTTGATTTTTGACTGATCTAACTTTCTCCACTCTCTTTTTAACAGTGACGTAAGTTGTGATACGCCATCTGTAGGTAGCATGAACGACGAACGTTACGTTTTAGAATACTCCATACATTTTCTATGGGTTCAGATCAGAAGAACGAGCTGCCAAGATAATGTCCTAAGCCCTAATTGAGACTTGCATAAGTTGACTCTACTACTCCTGTGACACGTATCATTATCATCCATAAATAACCAAGTCGATGGATCACCAAGTTGATCTGTTGGCCAATGTTCATTCGTAAAACATTCACATAGCGTTCAGAATTCATGGTTCCTTGCTGTATGTGATGTTCAGAGCGGCCATTCCAAATGCCAGCCCAAATCAGTAGAGTCGCGCCACCTTGTATCGGTAAAATTAGGCGGTCTCTACGTTTGGATGTTTTGCGTGGACGGCGAGAGCCCTCTTTACGACACTTTGCCTTTTGTGAATGCGATCTCGTTATTGTTCATTTGTGCTTTGTATTGTTTTCAACCGGTAAGAGATAGATTTCTAGCTGAAAACAATCAGGAGTGCTGCCAACACCACCGCAACGAAGTCAGGAAGCTATGGATATGAAGTCCAGTTAATCACATGTAGCAGTTATATTATTGTTGATGAATAATGGTGATATACTGGCTCTGATTGACGGATTTTCTTTATTTTTGTTTTGCTTGATAGCTTTTGGCTTATAGAACAACATATTACATAACAAAGGAAACAAATGTAATTTTATAAGAGTGAGGTATGATTTTGTGTAACATTGCTAAATGAAGATCAAATTATCTACTACTTTTTTATCTATAACAGGAAAACAACTCAATATTCATGCTGGAAATTTCCAACAATGATATTAGTAAGCACAACTGACATATCTTCCAAATTTCAGAGAAATTCGTTTAAGTTTGGCGGAGTTAGACAAAGTTGAAGTTAAGGCGATGTTTAAAGGTGATCCATTTTTTATGAAACAATCTGTAGCTGTCATTCTCTTCAGATATTCAATGACTGCGACAGACCTTTGTTGTCATTCCTTAAGCACTATTGTAGCAATCAGACTTTGGTTGGAAATGAATAGGAATGTTTGCGCCATCCCAATCCCACATGGTTAGCTTTGTGGACATTACTCGTACATGTAGGACAGAATATAGTATATATGTACGTGCGTACATATAGGGCCATTGGAACCGTTGACAAGCCCTAGAAGAGTGAAATGGAGCGTCTACATCTGCAGGTCTGAGGATATCTTTCAAAAGTGGTATTTGATACAATCAAAAAAGCACACACCGGTTGAGGCGGAGAAAAATCAAGAAATTTTTCCAGCACGTGTAAAATCCTCCGCTTTAGCTGGAGACATTATTCTCATTGTTAAACCCCTTAGAGACCTGAGGGGTCCACTGTACCCCGGAGCCATATTTTTCTATTTCACGTATAATATCAACCGCTCATGTTCATGTAAAATCATCATTTTTGACTGTGATTATGCAAGCATGTGTCATTTCAATTGAATCAGCTGAAGTAGTTAT
>CAJQUW010015883.1:470000-520898 GCA_907163375.1 Prostheceraeus crozeri | reverse complement strand
TACTAATCATTCGCGATGTCATCAACTTCCCTAAATTATGGAAAGTATTAATACTTTGCAGACCTATAGCCTATCAGGTCGATGTTATGTTAAGAATACAAACGCATTCTGGTTAACATTATTGTTTTGAATTTGACATAGGCATTGGTAATACGATCAGGCATACTGTAAGGGTAGAAATTATGCTGTGGGTATTCATATACATGTATGTAGTTGCTGTGATACAGTCTATTTGTATCATTAAAATAGTCATCAACATTTTATTGCAAATATTGTTATTATTATTATGGTTGTAGCCTCACCAAGTCGATTCAACTAAGTTAGAATTATAATCCTGATGTCTAGAAAACTATTTATATGCCTTTGGTTGGCACTTCTACCTCATATACTTCCGAAGACATGACAAAAATGCATTTTTTAGGTTCGGTGGCCGCCATTTTGGATTTGGCCCTCTAGAGCAAATTGCCCAAGGGTGCCAGCTGTGCACCCGGCAGTTTCTGTTCCCAGATGACCCAATAAAGGATTTTCTGCAATAAAAAAAACTTTAGACTCCAAAACAAGGTTCGGCAAATTTCTGCCGGACTAAGTCTGTTACAGCTCCTTCAAAATGAAAACTCGCCAATATGAAAGTTATCCCGAAAACATACCTGCAAAGATCGACAGTCTGCGAGGAACTATTGCTGTTCAGTCATTACAGATTAAACTTGTCGAGAACTATGGACCGAATCAATTTGCTTTCAGACCCGGAGTATCAACGTTACATGCCCATATTCATATTCATGATTTTATTACTCGCACGATGGACATTCCTGACAACCAAGCATGTACTGTGATCTCAATTGATATGGACAAACTTTTGAGATACTTCTCTACCAGTTTCATCCTTTGGTGCATCAGCTTTTTGCAAGATAGAAGGCAGCGGGTATATATTGACTACACTACTTCCAGTCATCTGTATTCACTAACTTCAAGTGTTCCCCAAGGCTCCGTCTTGTCACCGTATCTCTTTTTTATTCACATGTCTTTCTTACAAGCGAAATATCCGACATCGCAAATGACTAAATATGCCGACGGCGTTGTTGTTGTTATCCCGATTTTTCCCGCCAAGGAGTTATCCCGCCAGTTTCACTCCGTTGTGGATGCGACGATATAACCGGGGTCTAAAAGTCTTACTCCAACTCGAACATGAAGACAACATTCTGCATCATCTTTGCCCAAGACGTTTTCAGCGCTCTCGACATTTTGAAATGCCGTTGACACACACAAGACGAAGACACAAATAATTCATTCTTTATCCTCTAGATCAAACTACAATAATCAGGGTGTCCGCGCAAATTTGAATGAAAATTTCCAGGTGTTTTCCAGTGTAAAATTCATTTTCCAGGTTTTCCAGGGAAGTTTACCAAAAAAGGGGGTCAAATTTGAACGAAAATTGCCAGACTTTCTACAAGGAAATTTTGCTCAAATACTAGCGTCAAATTTAAAAGAAAAATTCCAGGAAAAATCAACCCAAAGTTCTGTGGCTAAGGAGCTTACACACCATAAAATTAATATTGACGAAAAAAAATTGAAAAGTGGCGTGAAATTGGTTGAATTTTGAAGGCGCAGGTGATTCTAAATAAAAAATACCAATACATGCATCAGACGGATACATTATATTTATAAAAAAATGATCGATCGTAACAAATTCAAAGCTTGCGGATTGAGGAGAACAAAATAGAGAAAGAGTATAACAATAAATAACGAAAAATATAAGACTTAACAATGAAATGTAACATTAACGGAATATCTGTAAAGTCACATTTCATTGTTAGGTCTTATATTTTTCGTTACACTTATATTTATTGTTATACTTTTTCTCTATTTTGTTCTCCTATTTGAACTAAAGCATTGCAGCGTGAATCCGTGGAAGGTGGAAGACCAAGAGCCAGAAAGAGGAACATAATGGTTGATGTGCTACATATGCATGAGAGTAATCACAATCAGTTTAAGAGAATGACACAGAGAAGAATTGAACGAGGAAAGCTCATTGGCGCACGACGTGTCGGGAATAATATATCTAAATATTGAAAACCTGCTTGAAATGTGTTTGAAAATATTCGATATTAGCCTAGGATCATTCGGATCAAGCCTGCTGCCTAAATAGTTTATATGTTAAGTACCATTTTGCGTCAGTAGATTCTGCCACACGGCAACCTAGTGTGTAATAGTATTAATCCTAGATTACGGCTCCTAGTTCCCCACACCACACGTTCAACAAGTTAGTATGTCCAGTTCAACATACCGCGCAGCGTTTGTGAGGGAATTCACAGCTACTAATTCACCATATTGTACAACGATTAGGAGTTCGACAACAGTTCATAGTTAACCATACCACGCAGTTCAGTCTCATTCATGTTGTATACGTTATGATAGGAGATTCCAGTCACTGAATATTCTAAAAACAAAACATTGTATGCGAATGAAGGCTATAATTGTAACAAATAAGTAGAGATATGAAGAGTAAAATCTGGGAAAATAGAAAGCACTTCAACCATAGAGTAAGTATGACTTCAGCAGCTTGCAATTAGTGTTTTAATTAGTCTCAAAACTTCCAGGACTTTTCCAGGATTTCCAGGTGTTTTCCAGGGGGCGCGGACACCCTGAATAATTCACTATCTTGACATTTCTGATTTTTTTCTTCCTTTTTATTTTGATTTTTCAATGTCTTGCAATTGTAATTTTCACCACTGTCAATAAACGTATACTACTACTACATCAAGATCACATATACCGGTACTTGTCGTTCTGGTGGCAACATGTTTGTCAAAAATGACATGATGAAACACTATTACACATTCTGTTCTTGAAAAATGAAACCCTTTTAGGAAATTTTCTAATAAAATGCCACGAAATGTTCAATACATTTTTAATATACCTTTTCTCGCTGAAATTCAGCATAACTCCAGTCAATTTCGTCATCGACACCGCTACGGTAGACTAAACTTCAATGAATTTCGTCAGCGTGAGCAGACGATGCTAGAAAGAAAAATGAATTTCGTCCCAACTCCATTGAATTTCGGATAAGACAATGAGTCATCATAACTCACACATTTCAATTCTCACAGTTCAGTAAGTTAATTGATTGCGGATTGTGTTGAAAATATGTCACGAAGTAGCTACAACCGAGTATCAAATAAAGACTGGATAAGTTTTTCTGAAGAACTTGGGATAAAACGTCAAACGGCGCAAAGTTTCATCAAAATATTCCGTCACAGTGGTCGACGCATTAAATTGGATCGTGGTGGCTCTTCATCGATAGTTACTCATGAGATGGGAAGGTTGTTTATAAGTTTGGCTGAAAAAAAACCGACAATTACATTGAAGGAAATGCAGGCTGCATTGCAAAACACTTTTCCTAACAGGCCAACAGTATCATGTCAAAAAATAAGTCGCGTGCTTGACGGAGAAATTATTTCATTAAAGATGTGCGGTCCATACCGATGCAGTGGGGAATGAAAGTGAAGTCAAAATTGAACGAAGAGAATACATGGAATGGCTGACGACAGAAGGATTAAACGGCAATCTCGTTTTCGTGGATGAGTTTGGAATTAACTACTGGACCTCCAGGTCTAAAGGAAGATCAAAGTTGGAGAACGGGCAGTAAGAATTACAAATCGACAGAGAGGACAGAATTTGACATTTTGTGCTGCTTAAGTCTGCTCAATTCGGCTTTGCACACATCAAGTTTGTGATCGGCGGCTTCAGTAAAGAGTATTTCTCGGATTTCTCAATGGAATTAAGTCAGCTGCTTCAGGACGAAGAATGTACAATTCTCTGTGATAACTGCCGTGCTCATAACGACGCACCAAGGACGGCTGACATCGACGAACTCAAATACTTGCCTCGTTATTATCCCTTTCTCAACTGTGCTGAAATGGCTGGTTCTCAGTTGAAATCAACTGTCAAAAGAAGTTTGACCGAAGCTGAGATTCAACCTGAAATGGACGATCGTGCGGCAGCTTCTGGTCAACCATTACATATTCACAGACTGACGATACAACAAGATGCAACATCTCACTTGACGCCAGGAATGTGCAGTGGTTTCTTTCGATATGTTCTGTCATACGCCTCAAAATGTGCCCGTGAGGAAGACATATTTGACTGAGTATACAATGATCATATATAAGCGTTGCCTTCAGTTTCTAATAAAATGTTTTGTATTTTCACATACACTTCTGCTAAATTGAAATTCTGTGTGTAAGAATCAAGTGCCGAAATTCAATGGAGTTGGGACAAAGTTCATTTTACTTTTTAGCATGACGAAATTCATTGGAGTTTAGTCGACCGTAGCGCTGTCGATGACGAAATTGACTGGAGTTATGGCGAATTTCAGCGAGAAAAGGTACCAATTCTGTCGCACTATACATTTCGTCTATCCTTAATCAAGTGCAAACATGGACTGGATTAGAAACTATTTTCAAATTCAGAGCTGCACGCATATAGAAATCATGACGAATAAAATAATGATTACTGCTTTGTTACTTATTCCTCTGAAATTGCTTGAGAATACGTCTTATGTTCGATGGATGATTTATAATAACATATATTGTATAACATATATAATTGCATAAAACGATACTCAAATACGCTATTTTCATTGTGATACATAATTTCCAGTGGTGTGGCTTTCGACAGTCCGCCTCCTGTGCTTGTGGTCATCCAGATCAAACAGTGGACCACATAATCTCGCAATGTGGAGTCCACAGGTCTCCTGTGCACCTGTGCGTCTTTCGTGATCCTGATAATGACTTGAGAAGTTGGCTCCAAGAGCTAAAAAGTGAACTTGGCATACCAATATATATATATATATGATCCAAGGTAATCCTGAAATCCAATGTATCCAATCTACATGTAAACGAAATTGACCAGACGACGGCAGATCATAATGATTTTCAACAAAAAAGTGCAGGAAAAACTCCCCAAAGGTTACGGTCGTCAATGTATTGTTGTATTAAGATTCGCATACAAGGTGAAAAATTAGAGTACTCATGGTACCAAAAAGAATGTCATTCTGGAATTGTTCTAAGAAAGGATTCATTCTTACCGGCGCATGTCAAGTCTAATTACGTAAAAAATAGTATTAATACGATAAACAAGAGGTCCAATGACCCAGAACTGCGGAAGGAAAACATTTCTAAGTTTCAAAATATTTTGGAAAGTAATGGTTATAATAAGAAGGACATAGATATTAGAAAGTCAAATAAAGTAAATAAAACCCGTCAAGAAAGGAATATGAATTTCAAACTACCATATGTAAATGATCGCTGTAACCGCAAAGTTAATAAATTGATTAAAAAGTATGATTTAACGGTAAATTTAACAAATGAGTACGGCTGCAATTCAGCGTCTATTCTAAAGATTAATAAAGCAAATATATCTTGCGACTGTAATATTTGTAAAGACTTGGCAAATACTAAATTTACTTGTAGAGAACGCTTTGTGGTTTACCAATACGTACGTGTTCATTGCGGAGACTTTTATATTGGTAAAACAGCGAGGATGTTGAAAACGAGACACTATGAACATATGAGAGCAATTGGGAATAAAAATAATAGCAGTGCGGACAACACAACGGAGAGGGCAGCATAGGAAATTTTCAGGTCGGTCTCATTAGTAAACTGTTCAACACACGAGACACAACAATAGCAGAAGCAAAGGCAATCACACACTTGAAACCTACAATAAACAGGAAATACGAACTTCCACACTACAATCTGACGTCACAATTAGACATGCATTCATACAGCCAGCATATTTCTTAATATCACTCATTCTTCATATATCTTCACACGGCTTGCTTGCCTCATAACGTGTTTTATTGTAAGATCGACCACCGAAGGCGCTGGACGCCGAAGATCTGTCGTGTACTAGTATTTTAATTTCAATACATCGTAACCTTTGGGGAGTTTTTCCTGCACTTTTTTGTTGAAAATCTACTTGTATTCTTGTGACGCTGCTCAATGCGGTACATCGGAGCCACAAGGCGCCACCTGGCTGTCCGCATTAACGAGCATCTTAAAGGCTATCCTAACCCTACGGAAGTATCGATGCATGATCACCATCTGAAATCTGAAAATTTCTCTATTGTCGGTAGCTCTAAACATCCTTTGATTCTTGAATGTATTTTGCTTAAAGACAATAGCAATATGTTGTCCAATGAAAGAAACAGATCAGTGCCACTCCTCTTGAACTTGTATATACATTGTAATTACGCAGTTTGACCTTTGTAAATATGTAGATTTCTATGCTTCTAGTCTGCCTGTAAAGCAGGGTTGGAAAAACCCAGCCCATGGGTAAAATTGGTTTTTTCAAAAAAAATGAATTTTCTTAACGTGACATCATAGCATCTATTTTGAGCCTTATTCTAATGGGGTGGGCACAC
Organism: Prostheceraeus crozeri; assembly: GCA_907163375.1. Taxonomy (NCBI): domain Eukaryota; kingdom Metazoa; phylum Platyhelminthes; order Polycladida; family Euryleptidae; genus Prostheceraeus; species Prostheceraeus crozeri. Next base: position 514,474 of record CAJQUW010015883.1, on the reverse strand, counting down.
ACTGTAGAAGGGCAGAGTCAGGGGGTAGAGAAACCCCAATTATATTTTTTGTAAATTTATTAAATATTGTAGCTCATATTTTGTTTAAATCCTGCTCTCGAATGACAAGAATTCAACTCATGGTTTCAATCATTTTTTATCTATCGCCTCACTGCGATACGATCATAACGCGGAAGCACTGCACACGTTTCTGCTGCTACAATTACGAGAAGACCATGCTACGGGAGAAGGTATGTAGTTTCTCAACTGTCTTAGTGATAAGGAAAAGTACCGTGAGTATATTCATCATGAAATAAGCCTACATACCAGATCCGCTACATTATAGAGATACTTGAGAAAAAATGTTTATGTGAACTTCTTTAAGATTTACCTAACGGTTTAGTGCACTTCGATAATACTCGAATAGGCCTACTTATGATTCATGATCACATCACAATGAAAGTAACTTACTGTTATTTACCATGTCAATTTGATTTAGCATTTTGATTTTAATATTACAATTGGCTTCACTTTACAGCAATAAACATCGCACGAATGCAGAGCAACATTTCTAAAGCAAGTCTTGTGATTTGTGAAGGTGAATGCGCACGTGCGCTTGTCCTCCTGCATAGAGCTGGACATATGTGGCTAAAGTTACCTCAGCTTGTGGCCCTAGAGCATTCGCGGATATGATGACAAACGTTTTCTCCCTTCCACCGTCATCGGGTGGCATCGAGAGGATATTTTCGACTGCCGGCCTTGTGCAGTCACCTCTCAAGAACCGACTAACAATTGAGAAGGTTGGGCGCCTTGTCACTGTTTCCCGCCTTCTGTCTCTAGATGGAGGAGTGACGGAGGAAGCTGGCCTGGAGGAGTCCTTTGAAAACTGCTAATGTTGATGTGATATTTGGTTACGATTGTTGATAGCTAGTATTCGTTTTGCATAGTCCGTGAGTTAGCGACGAGTTGTGGAGGGAACGACGTAGTAGACTACATGGAACTTTCACACATCATAGTAAGCCTCTTGTTTTACCCACTATGACAATGCGTGTCTGTCGGGTTGGATGATCTGGGTTTCAGAAATAGAAGGGTTCAAAATAACTCATGTACATGTATTTCCGATTGCAAAATTTATCACAATATACCGTACTCTCATTTTCTTTGGAGTACTTAATTATATCTCAATTCTGACAACCAAATCATCCAACCCGGGCATTACAAGAGGCCTACCATGATTTGTGAAAGTTCCATGTACTATGTCGTTCCTAGCACACCTCGTCGCTATCTCCCGGTAGGCGGTAGGTCTGCAATTTTGTTTGAAGTTCAAGTTCACAAGTTCACTTATCAATATTTTATTTAGTATTTAGAATAATATTGGTGCTCCATTTTTACGAAAATTGCATTTGTTCACAAAGTCCGAAGTACACAAAGAACCATGCTTCGAAATACAGCTGTCATCATAAACCATTTTCATCATCACTATCATAGCACGGGGTAACTGCAAGAACGATGGTGTTGCCAACACGAACGACTACAACCAATGATAATAACCACATGCATACGCCGTACTATATAAGCATATCAGTATATGCAAGTTTATGAAATATTACGCCAATCATTTTGATCTTTGGACTTTTACCTACGCAAAACTCGACAATGTACTGTATTTTGTATAAGGGTACAAACAAAATAGGTGGCATCCCGGAGTCCTACCACTTTGGCCGTAGTCGGTGTCCTATTAAGTGACAGGACTCGAGACAGTAATGCATGATAACACTGTTACATCGTGCATATAATTATACTAGCTGAAGCGACGCTAAAGCATGCCGCTAAGGCATGCGGACACCTTACTGAGGACATGAGGACAATTTGCATGTAGTAAGCATGGAAGATGGAACTGATTTTTTGAGGATAAAATTTTAAAAAAGTTCTAAGCTCGTTGGGATTTTTTCATATACTGAAAAGAGGTTTCAAAAATATCACGTAGTCAAAAATTTACGCAGTCTAAAAATTTCTAAAAAAATTTATCAAAAAATGGAAACCTCAAAAATGGAAGAAACTTCGAAAATGGAAGAATATTCGAGAATATATCCTTCGTTAATAAATGATCGTAGTTCTACTTTAATGGACATTGAAAAACACAAAGATAGGGTTAGGTATATGAAAGATAAGGAATCACAATTATTATTAAGATTAGAGCATTATGAAAAATTAAGAAAAAGATGGTCTAAAGTTAAGAATGTAACACAAGGTATTGGGATATTTTTAACAGTAAGTTTAGGTGCTTTAACAATTGTTATTTCTTCTGGCGCTCTTTCAATTCCTGTTATTGCTACTGCTTTAACAGGTACGGGTGTTTTTACAACTTCGCTTGTTACAATGTTAGATAAATCTTTAATTACTAAGAAACGAAAATCATTAAAAAATAAACATTCTCACGTTTCAGAAGTTTATGATAAACTGCATTATTACTTTCAAAGAGTATGTGATGATAATGTTATCACGTTAGATGAGATTGAAAAATTTGATCAAATAGCCAATGAAGTAAATAAAATTCCTGTTAAATCTCATGACAAAGTAGACAATGAAGCTTTTTCAGAAGAAGTAAGAACTTTATTAAAAACGTTAGAACAAAGTTCCACTGGCAAAGCTTGACTAGAACGAAAATAAGTTGTTCAGTAAAATGTTTTTGCGTTTAGACACGCTTGGGTGAAGCCATTAAAAAATAAAAGTGGTTTATCAGTTAAATATGCGTTTGAAGAAATATTCAAAGAAAGTAATAGAAAGCCAAAGAAATTGTTTGTTGATAAAGGATCAGAGTTTTATAACAGAAATGTTAAGCCATTATTTGAAACTGTTTATTCCACAGAAAATGCTGGAAAAGCTGTAGTAATAGAAAGGTTTAATAGAACGTTAGAAAGTAAATTATTTAAGAAATTTACAGAGCAAGGTAATCAGAAATGGTTAAAAATATTACCAGGAATTGTTGATGATTATAACAATAAGATTCATTCAAGTATTGAAGAAACTCCAAATAATGCCTCTGAAAATCCAGATTTGATAAGAAAGAAGATATTTGAAAATAATAATGAGAATGAAAGTTATGCTAATTTACAGAAACGTAAGCCGAAATTTAAAGTTGGAGATAGAGTGAGAATTTGAAAAAGGTTTTGTTGGTTATTAGGCTAAAGAAATATTTGAAGTTTGTAAAGTAAACCAAACTTATCCGATTACTCATGAAATAAAAGATTTAGATAATGAGGAAATAAAAGATAGATTTTATGAAAATGAATTACAAAAGACTGAACTTTAGCCATTGGAACTAACGTTTCGGGAATTAAATTCCCTCATTCGATTCTAACATAATATCAAGAAATGGTACTCCTTCCTGTAATTTGAATAAAACATAAAGACTTATTGTCCACAATAAGTAGTTCCTGGTTTTTGAATTTGAAAAGTATTGTATGTTCCACTACCAAGTAATTCTTTGACTTCATTTGTAGGGGGAAGTCCGTATGAATCGAACCAATAGTTCTCAGCCTCCGGGCGATCAAAATAAAAATTAGAACCGTTTTTATTTCTTTGCCCTGCTGACCAATGTACTCCTTTTTGTTCTGATGTGTGAAGATTTGTTACAAAATTCACTTCAGGTACATCTTTCATCAACTGCAATTCATCTCTCATTAACACGTGGAAACTTTTTATGCCTAATTGATTTGCGATCTTATTTAAATCGAAATTTGTCGTGGTTTGTTTGCCGTATTGTTTTAGGAACTACATGTATTTTATGTTAATCATTTTAAATGGAATAAAATCTATTTCAGAAATTTCTCAAAAGAATTGGCGTGTAGCAGCTGCCAAAATTGTGACAGTTGCTAGGGGTGAGGCAAATCGCAGACAATAGCGCATAATGCGGGTTGTGAAATCTCATTCACACTATGGGAACAAAAGAACAAAAGAATCCAAACACAATAGACATATGAGAGAGAGGATAAATGAATGAATGAATGAGCATTTCTCTTCCTTTTAGTTTCCATAATTCATGGGACATTGTTTTGAATGGAAAAATACACCAATTGTCGAACCATGTCGGCACTTTTATCGACAGCCATGTCGACAAACTTCCTGACACCGGTTCTGGTTTTGGTGTAAATTTCCATTAGCGTTCAAGGTCATTCTATTAAAAGCATACGGGAATTATTCTCATTGAAGACAAACAATTGCTTTAAAGAATGCATGTCATTGTGAATACATTATTCCAATTCCTTGTGTTGCGTTTCCTTATTTTTCATATAACGTACTGTATATGTTTTTCAATGTTCATCTTTTCTATATCCATTAAAGTAGAACTGCGCTCATTTATTAACGAAGGATATATATTTGAAGTTTTTTCCATTTTCGAAATTTTTAGATTTTTGAGACTACGTAAATTTGACATTTTTTGGACTACGTAAATTTTCGACTACGTGATATTTTTGAAACCTCTTTTCAGTATATGAAAAAATCCCAACGAGCTTAGAACTTTTTTTTGATTTTTTTTTGATTTTTCATTTTTATAGGTCTTTTTTCAGTATATGAAATATTCCGACTTTGCATTCTGGAGGTATCTTATTTTTTTTATATAGTTGTCCTGAACCGGCATTTTTGAGGTATCTTATTTTTTTATTATTTTTTTTTATTTGTCCTGGACCGGTCATATATACATTACTAAAGAGAAACAAAAACTTCTTCTCTTTCGTCAATTGTCAAGGTGATCTTGTCAAGGCGATCTGGATTGCTGGCAATCATGTACAGTAATATTTGACTAGCGAGCAACGATGTGACAAAATCTCAAATTATAGATAGTTCGAATAATCCCTCTTTTTTACGATATCTTAATGTGTTCGACTGTCTCTGTCTTAACCCATTTGGCGCCATCGTAGCGTTTTCGTTACAGCACTTTTTGGAATCTGCTGTCTTCTCCAGCTGGCGACATATGATACAATATTATGATTGCCATACATGATTTATCATAAATTTTCAGGCAAACTATCGCCAATTCAAAAATTAGCACTTTCTGGTGCCTATATTTGATCACGAAATTAGACAGAAACTGGGCATAAAATCTGCTTCTATACTGGAAGACATAGTGGATGAACGTCCACATGTACGGTATTTTACTATCCATGTGATTTGCGTGATCCCATTATTCATAAAATACCGAAAATAGCAATCAATACTTCATCAGATATTCATCCATGACATGGCATGTCAATTTTTTGAAACCGTAACGTTTTAGTTACACTGGCGTAATATGATATACAAAATGTCAAAAACAACAACAGTGAATATGAAGTAAACGGTGATGAGTACTGTCAATTTTCTTCAAAACTAATGTTTGTAGAATACTGAAAACGAACAATTACATAGGAATATTGCATTCTTAGTGTATTCTATGAGTGTGTAATGTTTGTTGCTATTTATAGTCCATGGATTTCCCGTCACAAAACCAACCGAAGTCCATTGCCATAGCACGTTCCTCAACATTAGATTTGTCGGCTCATGTACGAACGAACGTCAAAGAGAGACCAAATAACAGGCATTTCCACTTATAGCCTAATCACAAGCATTGCATGTTGCCAGTTCGCCTGAGCATAGAATGCAAAGATGTCCTCCGACTCGAAAAACTTCAATGCAAAACTTCATTGGCCGTAGATGGTGTGTCTCGCCCTACAAGGGCACGCCAGCGGCCCGAGATGGCCCAAACTGGTTTGAAATATCGAGAAAGGCTGAACTTGATTATATCAACCTCAGGGATATCCCTGATCAACCCATGTAGCTATCTGAAGACAATATCCAAGCTATTGCTTACTATGGACTGAAATATGCAATAGGCCTAATGCCGACGATGACGGTATAGGACTGTTGCCACAAGACCTCCAGAAGTAAATGCTTCATCAGAGTTATGAGACGGTGAGGAGTTGAAGATGAGTATATGTGTCTCAGAGGTATGTCTCCCAAACGATGTCTCAGAGGTTAGTGACATCGTAGGTCAGTGTGAGATTGCAACAAAAGATGATTTGAATGATCATCTCAGTAAACAGGGAAATCAGTCAATAAAATGGCAAATATCGGTCATTCTCATCTTCGCAAATAGGACAAACATTCTCTGGATGCATTTCAGGGCAAGAATCTTCATGAGATGCTTGACGCGCATGCTCATGGTCTTATCGATCTCTTAGTGGCAGAAACCAATGACTACCCGGGACAAAAGAATTGTTTAGGCCTACATAATGCTAAACAATCTCAAATGCGTTCACTTCTTACTGTTCTTTATTGATGTGGACATTGCGAAATACCGAGGCGTCTCCAACTCAAACTTGACTTTGGAGTCGACGCAGTAAGATAATCAATTTCTCGACAGGAATTTCGAAATATAAATAACTTATTTTCATTTCAACGATAACGATTTCATAGCAAGCAGCAACGACAAGTAGCATAATGCAGGCCTTTGAATAAAATTTGCTAATTCACAGTTTCGACAACTACCTCTGAAATGTGATGGAGAGCTTTTATGATGAAGCTATGACTCATTACTTCGGCAGGAATTGCTGGAGCAATTCATAAGCTACATTTGAAAAAAGCATGCTTTTGTATATTTTGACATCATATGACGCCATCGTAACGAAATCGTTACGGCTCTAATTTCTAAGAAATGGTTATTGTAGTGCACTGGTCATCATGTATTATTCTTAATTATAACTTTCTGAAATACTTACTACCATTTTTACAGAAAATTTGCCGATATTCATGTAGGCGGCCTTAAATGGGTTAAGTCAGCGTTCTCCTGAGCAGTGTTGCATTGGTCCTAAATTTTTGATTTTTGTTTTCGCATTTTAAGTGTTTCATTATTTTTTTATGATAAGGGCTCAAAGTATTATTAAAAAATTACTTTCACATAATTAATAGCAATTCTAATTAATAGCTTACAAATATTACATAAATCATGCTTCTGACACAATGTTTTCCGATGTTTGTCGAAGATGATTATACCTGTACAGATTATAAATCAGGCATGATTATTATACAAGAATATGAAATTTGTCAGTTGCACAAAAGTTGCGCTGATTTGACCTGCATGGGAACTTGATGTGTCAAACACACGAATATTTATGAAGCAGCCAAATTGAAAAATGCCATGGTCTGATCATTCACGGACATGAGGTATATCTGCTCTGTCATCATACCTGTTTGAAACATAACAGAAAAATGACAAAGTGACTATCTGTTCTAAATTGCGTATTTTTTTATTGACACTTACGGGAAGAGGACGAGCCTACACACCAAAGCAGAATATCAAATGCAAAGAAGATCATCAAATGAAGAAGATGATTAGGGATGATAAAGGAATATAACTAAATACATAATTACAAGTGTTATCAGAGAGATACAAATAGCATTATAAGCTGCATTAGTCGGGTTAGCGCGACATTGGCAACTATGATGATTCAATTTATGCCGTACTAACACTAAGCAAACACATTACAAATTGAGCCAATGATCTCGAAATTAAGTTCAGAGCGGCTCCCCTTTACCAGATGCCATTAAGTAGCAATAGGATTGCTAGGGAGAAGAAAGAAAAATATTTCATCACATTGCTTAAGCCAGACCTGAATTCTGATCCGTGCATTATTTTTCGTTTAATCTCTATGCTCAAATGTAGCCATGTAATAAGTTGATATTTTTGTAGATTTCTAATATGACGTAGCCCTATTTTTAAATAAATCATTATTCACTTGAAAAGTCTCGAGAAGAGACGACATCGGTAGGGAAATACCTAGATTGTTTTGATTTGGGTTAATCATTCATTATATATATATATATATATACACGTGTTTAATAGAATTTAAGATTGATGGTGCACATGATCAGATCCATCATGCACATGAACCATCATGATCATATCATGGCCAAAAACAGGCTCCAGTTCTTCGTTTATTTATTGAAATCTTATGTTTAATTGAACATTTGAAGTTGAACAGGCGTCGGTATTAATAATTTTGAATTATTAGTGACAATATATCCTTTTAATAAAAAAAATCAAATCAAATTATGAAAAAACATAAAAATTAAAAAAACTTTTTATAAACATGCGATAAAAAAACATGTTTTATACAACCCTAGCCTGATCTCGAATATATATCTATACAGTATATGGTTATTGAGAGCAAAAGTGATAATCGACTATATGATTCCACTGTTTCCTAAAATCGGCCGTGGTGTTTGATATAATTTGATTGGTTCTGATGATCAAATACATAATGGTTCAATGATCCACTATCAATTTTGTTTAAATACATATCATAATTTATTCATTGTTAGATATAAATCGGCGTACTCTTCGGTCTCTATGTTTTTGTCCGACAAACTTCGACAAAGATGGTGTTACGAAACAGTATTAGTTTCTGTACATCTGTTGCACAAGTTGCTCTGAAAATCATATCTGTTACTTATAATCTTGCATTTAGGGATATGGGTTAATGCCAACCCTACTTCTGAAATAAATCTACACCGAAAAGAAAACTGTCATTGCTCATACTCAGCACGAAGACCAATACTTAAAGTACATAGGTCAGAGGCCTCGCTCGGTCTCTGGGATTGTGAAAAATATGGAATTTGTCATAGTAAGCTTCATCGATTGATCATCTTCCCAATGCTTCCCAGAACCAATCATCTTAAGAGCAGTGAATAGGGATGTCCAATGAAAATGCTCAATGACGTATTTCGTTGTGGAGTTATTATAAATTGGCTCCCTTGCTTATGATGTTTTTCTATAATTCTTTGAGAAACTATGAACTGTTGTTTTTCTAAAGCAACGAAAATAGTCCAGTGGCAAAATGCGATTTTTGATGAACCTTGTTTTGTTTGATAACAGATGTTTTATTGTTGATTATGCTTAAATATGTCATTTAGAGCATATTTCAGTCGGGTGCCAGGCTGGCACCCTTGGGCAAAATTTTTTATCGGCCTATTTTCAAAATGACCGACCATGCGCTTAAAATATGCGTAAAAATTCTCTAAATCGCCCTGTTAATAGATTTGAAGGCGGGAGTTAATATGGCGGCAACGATATCAATCTTAGTCAGTCCAAATTTTCATGAGAAACCCGAATTTTAGGTGCTCATATTCTTCAGACCTCCCTGTTTGCCGTGAGAGCCGAATATTTGCATCATACTACTCATAAAATATGAAAATACGATTTCAAAGCTGCTAGTAGATATCCATCTCAAGAGCACTTTTTCTACTCCAAATTTACATGAGAAACCCGAATTTCAGGTGCTCACATTCGTCAGATGTGCTAGCCGTGGGAGCCGAATCTTTGCATCATACTTACTTATACTTACTCCATTTAACGTCGATTTCTCCATCCATGTTGGGTACAACGATTCGCTTGTATGGCGTCTCTCCATTTCGCTCGGTCGTTTGCATCTTCGACACGGAGCCCGAGCGCTCGAAGGTCTTCGTTGATGTTATCGCTCCATGTCTTCTTTGGACGTCCAACTGGTCGGCGCCCATCCACTCTCAATTTCCACACGCGCTTCACCCATTGACATTCGTCCTTTCTTTCTACGTGGCCACACCATCTTAAGCGACGTCTTCTTATGGAGTCGCCGATAGGCTCCAGGCACACTCTAGCTCTCAGCTCCTCGTTTGAAATGCGGTCGCGAGAGGAGACTCCGCACATCCAACGGACCATCCGCATTTCGTTCACCTCAAGTCGCCTCAAACACTCAGCTGACAAGGCCCAAGTCTCACTACCATACAGCATGCTGGTGCGCACACAAGACTTATAGATAACTGCCTTCATTGAGAGTGCAGTTGCTCTAGATGTTAAAAAGGGAGCCATCTCACGAAACCTGCACCAACCGCTTCGGATCCTCGCTCTGACTGCTGCACTTGCACCTCCGCCAGCATCAATGACATCACCGAGGTAACGGAAAGTATTAACTACTTCGTAGCTTTCCTCGTCAACCTTGAGATGATCGCCGTCACCAAAAGATGGAGCTTGATCGGCCCTTACTCCACTTTTACACCGACGGCACACGAATGTAGCTGCTGCGGATGAAAGGCGGCCCACAATGCCACTGCAACGCTTGTGAGCCCAAAATTGACATATTGTGCACTTGATGGAATTGGAACCGACACCTTTGCGGCACACTGCACATGGATCATGGCCAGAGGGTTCTGTCTCGCCCTTGCCAGGGTCTGAAAGCATGACCTTTGTCTTTTTGCCATTTTGCCCGCAAGCTCTTCCTCACTCTCAGCCACCAGGAGTAGATCATCAGCAAAAAGAGCCTCCCAAGGTAGGCCATTTCTCACGCTATTTGTAACGGCTTCCAGAACACATGCGAATAGAAGAGGGCTCAGGACCGACCCTTGGTGAACGCCTGCACTTACATCGAACTCTCTACTGTCAACAGAATTCCATCTCACTACCGACTTTGCGCCGTCAAATAGAGTCATGATCGCTCTCACCAACCATTCGCAGACCCCGAGATTGCGTAAAGCCCAACTCACAACAGGGCGAGGGACACGATCGAATGCCTTCTCTAGGTCGACAAAAGCCAGATACAGGATTCTCTTCTTTTCGAGGTACCTTTCTTGGAGTTGACGGACCAAAAATATTGCGTCAGTGGTTCCTCTACCTGGCATGAACCCAAATTGCATTTAATCGATGGTGACCGTTTCACGAATTTTCTGCTCCAACGTGCGCTCGAATATCTTCAATACCTGGTCCATGAGTTTGATGGCCCTATAGGAATTAAAAGATTGAGGATCGCCTTTGCCTTTGAATAGTGGAATGATGACGCTTCTTTGCCAATCAGATGGAATGCATTCTTTCGCAAGGATGACATTAAACAGATTTGTTAACCAGTCCACTGCGATAGCACCCGAAGCTTCGATCATTTCGATAACGACACCGGAAGGACCTGGAGCTCTTATTCTGCGGCTTTTCCGCATGGCACTTGTTACATCCATACTACTGATACAATATACAGTATTGTATGATAATACTACTGTTACTACTCATACAATATGAAAATACGATTTCAAAGCTGCTGGTAGATATCCATCTCAACAGCGATTTTGTTACGCCAATAGGATAATCTCTATGCTCAAATGTAGCCATGTAATAAGTTGATATTTTTGTAGATTTCTAATATGATGTAGCCCTATTTTTAAATAAATCATTATTCACTTGAAAAGTCTCGAGAAGAGACGACACCGGTAGGAAAATACTTAGATTGTTTTGATTTGGGTTAATCATTTATTTTATAGATATACATATACGTGTTTAAAAGAATTTAAGATTGATGGTGCACATGATCAGATCCATCATGCACATGAACCATCATGATCAGATCATGGCCGATGACAATCCTTAGTAAGTCTTAGTGGAAAAATGTGCAAACTGCAAAGCCTCCGATGAGACATTTTGACGAAGGACTTCGATAGCGATTAAAGATCCTACTTTAAGTGTGATCCTACTTTAAGATAATATGTTTCACGATTGGGTACCTACATTTCTTACCAAGCTTGCTCCTTTTGAGCGTTCGCTCCCGCTGCCTTGTTGCGGCTTTGAAGAACTTCTCTCATTTGAGAATATAGCTCCTTAAGCAATTTAGTATCTTCTTCGTTGAACGAGTTACCGGTGTTCATGTTAGACAGTGACGTCTTAACTCCCTTCTCGGATACAAATGAATGAATATTTCGACCTCTTGTGTTGATATGATGATACAACTCAATCATTCAAGGTATCACATATCAGTTTTTCAGAGCTATCTGTGGTACTCTAAAAAGGAGTGGCTTCTAAAAATATAAAGTGAAATTACAAACCATACAGATTGTTGACAAGCCGATGGATATCTCCATCTCAACTCTACCGCTGGAGCATCCCAACTTCCGAGACTGATGAACAGGCAGATTCATATGAGACAATCCTCTTTCTCTCTCTCTCTCTCTCACACACACACGCACACACACACGCGCGCACGCACACGATATATTGAAACAGTTTAAATACTGTATACTAAGAGACAATGATGTTACAACCAAGGCTGGAACAGTTCATTGAAACGGCTGATGCGTCTTGACGAAATTATATTGACAATTGATTGTTCAGGCATGGCCATGTTTTTGGATTTGGACATAGTTGATGGTCAACATCGGAGAACGAAGCGATATCGTGATATATTCAATCCTCTTAGTGAATATCGAGACGACGAACTCTACAGACGGTTTCGATTTACTTCCGAATGGATTCAGCAGTTGGTCGACATATTACAAGATGATCTTCCTGCACTCAACAATGACCGAGGACGTCCTATTTCGCATCCCACCCAAGTAATGGTAGCTCTTCGATACTTAGCTTCGAACGCTTTCCAAATTGTCATTGGTGATACTTATAATATCAGTCAGCCTGTTGTTTCTTTGATCATCGACAGATTCACAAACAGTCTCGTTCGTCATAAAGATGAGTTCATCAAGTTTCCAACCACAGATGAAGAACTTCGCGCGAACAAAAACTACTTCCACTCAATTGCTGGAATGCCAAATACTATTGGCTTGATTGACGGAACTCACATCTCTGTTATCCCTCCAGCATGCGATGAGGCGTCTTATTTGAACAGGAAAAATAATCACAGCATCAACGTTCAAGCGGTAACCGGATCCCATGGAAAGTTCATCCATTTGGATGCTACATGGCCAGGGCGATCACACGATTCTTTCGTACTGAAAAAGTGACCTTTGGCATCGTCTTGAAAATGAAGACGTGCAAACTGGAATTATTCTTTGCGACTCGTGGTATCCTTTGAGAAAATGGCTTTCCACCCCTTACCTTAACCCACAAACTGCGCAACAAAGAGGATACAATAAATCATTGAGGAAAACAAAAGTTGAGGTGGAGCAAGTCTTCGGTCGATGGAAGAGAAGATTCGCGATTCTGCACTCAGAAGTTCGGCTGCCTATCGAAAAAGTTCCGAAGACTGTCATCTGCTGCGGTACACTGCACAACATGGCTGTAGACCTCCAACTACCGGCTGTAGATGAAACAAACAACATGCCTGGTCCTCCTCATGAAATCATTGATGATGGACCTTCAGCTCCGCATGCGGTGAGAGACCGTTTCGTCAATACAAATTTCTAATGAAGACATTTTTTATCATTGTCTATCTGTTATGCATCATTTTATGTATAATGAATGATTGCCAATCTTGAAATTTGATATGATAGTTTTCAAATTTACTGAATTGTGTGGTTTTAGAATATCTAGTACATCTTTAAATACCCATACAAACGCATTTTAGGCTAAACTGCTTGACATTCACAATCGTAGATCAATTTGTTTGATAATGAAATTGTAATGAAATAGTGTGCGTAAAATTCCTAAGTAATCGAATTGTAATTTTTTTAACTCATTACATGTAGTCTGATAAGAATCAAGATGTATTGGCGATAAATTGAAAGGCACTTTTCTCCAGAAAGCACTGTTCAGTGATTCACTAGTTCTGAATTCAAGTAATTCAAAATAATACAACAAATTCAGAAAGTACGAAAAACTCCTAATCAATACATCTGGCACTGCTAGTGATTTGATCAAAAGCGTTCAAGATAGGAATTACAATAATGCATCATTTTTTATTTACATGTAGTGACTTGTTCACACTTGTCAGACAATTCGAGGGATATATTTTCTGATATTTCATTCTCAGATTTTAACGTATGCTTTAGATTCATAACTAGAGCAATCGTAGCATGAGAGGATCCAATACCTACCAAAATAATGAGACTGAGACTACACATTGAGTTGCCATTGATCCATCTTGCGCGGTAGGAGGGACGTCATAATTGTGTCACTTACTGAGAGGAGAGAACCTTGGCAACATATTATTAGAATTGTATTCTAAATTGTTTCTACACTTCTAAATTTAGCTAAATATTATGTCACATTAATGATCGGAAGATCATACCGATTGGAATGAGCCCCATTTCATGCATCGAATTATTCATAAGCAAGGATTTATATATATTTGATGTTTTATCTTCTCTGAATGATAAGTGTCAACAGCCGGGCGGGAGAGACGATAATCGCTTTGATCTCCGACAACCAGCCTTGTATTGTTAACGCCAAACGCGCGCGCATGTGTAAAATTTTCTTTCGAAGTGATCGTCTAATTGGCAGATTTCCATATTCCACATTTTCGCTAGAGTTCGGCCTCCTCGTAATCCAGCAAAATTATAGGGATTGTTTTAAAATTTCGTTGAGTTTATTCAGGTTCTCTATTACAGGAATCATAATTTGGAGTTCAATGCACGTGCGGAGATGTCAAGTGGCTAAAATTCTTAAATTCATCCTTTCAACCGCAAATAGTTCACTGCTGATATTCGCGTTACATTTCACTCTATTGTGTAGGACGTTAAACACCGCAAGCCAGTGGCGCAGCCAGGGGGGGGCATGGTGCCATGGCCCCCCTTGAATAGATAACATAAATCATAATACCATGATTACTGTTCACTGTAGTGTAGTGCTATTGAGCTAGAGCTATTTCCGCGGTAACGCGATGTCGCAAACAAATTCCATTGCGGTGCCGTTTGTATGTAATAGTTATTGCACTGGGAGCAACAGTCGAGCGCGTAGCGCGAGACTGGCTTCCAGTGCGATAACTAACTTATCGGCACTGCTTTCTGTGCACGGTGTCACACAAATCTTCACTTTTTCTTGTGTGAACCATGTGTGAGCCATGTGCAACACATGTGCAGCACGCTTCAGACCGCTCTGGCGTTGAAACACGGACTGGACATTTCTCTCTTGTAGTTGACAGAGACACGGGGAGATTCAAGAGAAGATGAGAAGTTAAATATGTAGTCAAAATTTCACTGAGTTGTCTCTTAGTGCCTTGCTTTTATTTTAGATGATCTCCACATGAGGACTAACCGTCAAACATAAAACGTTATTGATTGTTCGTTTAAATCACTTCGACTTTACTGTAATTTCTAAGTGTTATTTTAGGTACGTTTTATGGAACGTGTTGTGAGGAGCACGCGTCATATCGCTGTGGAATAGAAACCCGGAGTAATTATTTCTCTAATATGAGTGACAGCGACATGTGGATAATTAATTGGGAGTCTGCAGTCCGAGAATTGACAGAAGATGATTAGAATCAAATACTTTCAGATTTTCATTGAAGTGTCTAGTTTCCTTGCTTTTCTATTATCTCTACACTTCATGATTAGTAGTCAAGAGTCTGAGAATTTAAAGATTGTGAGACGCAAGCAGTTAGAAAATTTGACACAAGTGTGCATGTTCCATGTTTTTGCTCCATTTTATCGCTACATTAGGGCTGACCGCTTTCTTTCCACAACATCGATAATTTCTTCCACTCCACTATGTGATCAATTTTCTAGGAGCGATTAAGTCTCATACGTTTCCTTTGGTGTCAGTTATCTATCTCCTCACTTATTTATGTGTGGTTTTATATGTATTATGGTTTTCATCACTCCCAGAACTTCATCCTTCCTTACTTCATGTTTAAAAATTTGCTTTGTGCTGCTTTCTCGATTATATGTGCTCTTCGTTACTTTGCATATACTCATTGCTTGATATTCGCGATTTGCATCAATTAGAATACTTTCAATATTTAGGCAGTTAGTGGTTAAAGAAATCTGTCGGTTCCATGTTTTTATTGTACTTCATTGTTGCATCAGGGATGACCGCCTTCCTTCTGCGATAGCAATAACTTATACCACTTCACTATGTGATCAATTTTGGAGGAGCGAGAAAGTCTCCCACGTTTCCTTTGGTGTTAATTACTTTTTCACCTATTTATATGCAATTGTATCCGAAGTATATCTTCCATCAGTCTGAGAACTTTCTTTAAAATTCTCCCGCATGAATTAAGAATCTTGAAATCTTTATATCTTCTTGTGCTGATTACCATTGAAACATTTGAAACAACTTTATTCCGACTATAGAGAGCAAACTAAAAGAAATTACATTAATTACCACAAAATCGTAAGCGCCCGATCCATGTTTTGTTTACTGTGTTTGTGTAACATGACCAAGACTTAACTTCATACATTTGCATTCTCATCCGTAAACAGATTTTACTTTCAACTCGTGTTGATGATGTAAACACCGCGATTCATTCCATTCCTACACAATGGCATTCACACATTGCATACAGCCATGATTTGGAGGAGGCAATAAGCAACCAAAAAAAAGCTCGCTGTGCGATAACCAATCCACTAGTTGGTTGTCGCACGGGAGCTCTTGTTATCGTTCGCTGTACGATAAGAAAATGATGCACACTCGCACGACGCACACTACCCTTGAATAAGTCAGCTATTGTTCGAGCCATGTTAGGAATCTTCCCATAGGCAAGCGTGACAGGAGAGCCGGTGCGCTGACTGTTTGCGAGAATGCACGTGGTAGATCAGCAGACTGACTACAGTAGAAAAGTGACTCATTTTGTTGACAGTTTCACAACAGCGACTTCGATCCCAATATGAAGAGACGGAGTGTCTTAAGTAATTTTATAATTTCGAGTAAATCTGCTAAGAAAGATCCAACAACCGTTGACAACAAAGAAAATACGAAAGAATTGACTCAGATCTCGACCTCAGCATCCGACGAATCTGCTCTTACTGGTGTTGACTCCGGTAATGTCAATTCGGAACATCTCGCTCAAACATCTGTGTCAATGTCCGACGAATTTACTCCGGGTGCTCCACGGAATGATATCGGAAGAGTTGCTGGATCAGTTGTCATGATATCATCTCTGACATACGAGGAAAAGCTGATTTTATTGGACAATCATTGGAGGCCTGATGACAACATGATCTGGCCATTTTCAGAGAGAAGGGACGGAAACAAAATTCGTCGTAAATACTTAGGCTCGCAGCACATAAGTGGGAAATACGACTGCTTCGCGTACTCACCAACTCAAAAAGGTGTGTTCTGTGTGCCTTGTGTTCTTTTCGGATCGAGATCTGCTGGCGGCAATAACCTTGCTAGACTGATTCGCTCTCCGTTGAGAAATTATTGTCATCTAACAGGCCGTGACGGTTATTTGACATCACTATGTCAAAAGTCTACCACGATGAGAGCTGCTTTAAAGCAAAACAATTTAAAATGACTGCTGGAAGTTCGGATGTATATTCGCACCATAGCAAAGCAGCCGCAGAGGAAAGACTGAAAAATCGCAACATCCTCAATCGAATACTCGAAGCTATAGTTTTCCTTGGACGTCGTGGTTTACCACTGAGGTCACATCGGGACTGTGGACTTCTACCAGTAGACAACATTAGTTACGAAGAGGGAAACTTCCGAGCCTTGCTTCAACTTATGATTTCGTGTGGGGACGATATCCTCAGACAGCATGCAGAGACATGTAAGAAAAACGCTTCATACATATCCTGGAGCTCACAAAATGACCTCATTCGTGCTATTGGTGTAGTACTTACACAAGACATTGTAGCTGAGGTTAACAGAAGTAGATATTTTACATTAATGGCAGATGAAACGACTGATATAAGTGGTCAAGAACAACTGAGTATTTGTGTACGATACGTGGCATCTGATAATTCCATCAGTGAAAGACTTCTTAGACTTGAAGTTGCTAATGATTTGTCAGGATCTGGATTGTCAGGTCAATTGTTGACAACGTTACGGCTTCTAGGCATTGATACATCTCTCATGGTCGGCCAGGCCTACGACGGGGCTGCTGCAATGTCCGGCGAAAAGAACGGCGTTCAGAAACATATCAAAGAGGAATGTCCATTAGCTAGCTACACACATTGTGTATCTCACCGATTGAACTTGTGTTTAGTGAAAGCCTGCTGTGTACGTGAAATTCAGGCGGCAGTGACAGTAATGAAGGATATCGCTACTTTTTTTCAAATTCACCCAAGCGCCTTAACCTTTTGCAACATAATTGTTCATTGTACAGAAGCATCTCAATCGCGTTTGAAAAAACATTGCTCCACAAGATGGGTTGAAAACCAAGAAGCCGTTATTGTCTTCAAGGAACTGTATATGGCCGTCACTGCGTCGCTGGATGAAATGACAGATTATAGAGATAACGAAGTTGTCGGGAAAGCTACATCCCACTTGAACTCTATCTCCGATCCTGCTTTTCTGGTAAGCCTCGAAGTTCTTACCACCATCTTGAATATAACGAAGCCGCTTTCGAAAGCCTTGCAGAGCACACAAGAAACAATTGTTGGAGCACTGAACTCCATCAACAGTTGCAAGGGTGTCCTACAGAGTTATCGCGATGAGACACTTTTCAAACAGCTCTTCGCAAATGCTGAGGCATTATATGGTGATGCGATTCCAATGCCCCGAGCTCCGGTACGACAGCGTCATAAATCAAATCCCCCAGCGACTAATGCAGAGGAATTCTACCGACGTTCTGTGTTTTTACCCTTCGCCGACACTGTTTTGCAACAGCTTAACGAGCGTTTCTCGAATGAGCGCATTGATAATCTTATGTTAGAAATGCTCATTCCAAATCAATGTGCTTCAAGCAATTTCTCAGCAATCAGAACTGCTGTTGCCTACTACAGTTCGCTGTTGAAGGACAATCTCGATACTGTTGAGGCAGAATTTCTGAGATGGAAATGCCACTGGAAATTCCGAGAAATTTGTGACAGACCAAATTCAATTTTGGAAGCTTTGTCTGAGGCAAAGGCAATGCAGACGTTTCCCAATCTGACTATTCTTGTCCAAATAATGGCAACATTACCCGTTACAACAGCAGTAAATGAAAGATCTTTTAGTGCTTTGAAGTATTTAAAAAATTATCTTCGATCAACAATGGAAGAGATCCGTTTAAATGGACTTTCTCTATTGTATGTTCAACGAGATATGATGTTAGATAATGAAAGAGTAATCAACAAGTTTGCAAAGCAAAATCGACGTTTGAAATTCATTTAACAATTTTGTACTGAACTGGATTGTTTATATAAACACGCAATTGAAATAGATCAGTTTGTTTATTTCGTGAATTATTTTTACATTACGAAAGATTAAATGAGGATGACGGAGGTATAAAATGTACTGTGAAGTTGGTAAGCTCTCACAATATAAAGTAACATCTGATGTTAAATTTCACTTCAACTATTCCTTTCCATATTTAGGTGTGTATGACTTTTTCATCAATATTTGTTATACAACATGTCATCCATTTCTACATTCTAGAGTTTTTTCTGCATCTGTTTATAGACTTCATTTTCAATCAATATGTTACACATATTCATAACTCAGTAGTTATAATTTAGTAGGCTCGTCGTATAGATAATGATGACACCAGACACCAAAACCATTAGGTCCATACTCTTATCAACAACATTGTATACACGCATATGATATATGTACTTGACAAATGTTCGACACTAAAACATGAAGAACCCTCAAAGCCTACCCTGACAGAATCCTTTTGTGTTAAATATGTAATATAGGCCTACATCTACTCACACTATACATTGCAAATTGGTATTGACCTGGCTAACTTTTATCATCGAAACATGTATGTGAATGGATAGTCCTAATAGACTTTCCATATTCATACAACAATATACATAGGCCTAGTCACTTTGTGACAGAAGAATTTCAGTTTTGCGTTTGGTTTACACTTGTGATAATATAAGGTTAAGCCCCCCCCTTCTAGGAAACCTGGCTGCGCCACTGCCGCAAGCTAGGGACGTCATCTTATTCATTTACTGTAAAGAATCTATTCTTTTTTCGTAAATTGCAAAATTAGCTCATTCTGATGTCATATTGAAGATCGGGAGATGAAGTTGGTTAAAATGAGCCCCATTTCATATATCTAACTATTTAACAATCGTTCATTAGCAAGGCAGTCATCATTTTGATGTTTTATCTTCTCTGAATGATAGGTGTCAACAGGCGGGAATGAAGGAAACTGCTTTGATCTCCGACATTCACACTTGTATTGTTAACACTGAACGCGCGCGCTTCAACATATTTTCACTCGGAATGTGCGTCGAATTGCCAGATTTCTATGACTCGATTGCCGGACGTGAGAGCAGGTGGTGAATGCAGCTGCGCGCTGAATCGGCAAGTCAATGAAACTTGATCTACTCGTAGCATTAACTGGCGCCGGAGTTGACGCTAGGCTTTCTCTATTAATACGGAACTCAAGTTGCTACTAGTAGCAACTTGCCTAGCGCTACCCCTAGGAAATGCTATAGCAAATGCTAGCTCTATTAATACGGAAGTTGCTGCTAGGCTAGCACTAGGGTAGTGCTAGGCTAGTGCTATCTCTATTAATACGGCCCCTGGACATCAACCTTGAATAATACATCCTTTCGTTAAAATTTTCTACATTTAGTACAAATTCGAAATGCGTTTGTGTCGTGCTATCTTCACCTGTATATTATGGAGTATTTGTCATTCTCTTATCAATTCGTGCTTACAACGTCCTGTTGCGGATCTACATTCTGTATTTTGTGATTTCCATTTCAAGAAATATAAACACTTAATTACTTACTTACTTACTTCGGTGAAGAGGTTGGATCGTCCATTCATGACGAAAGCACTTGTATCCGTGAATAAAAAGAGTCATGAAGGGAAGAAGCTCTGCTTTCTTCATTATAATGAGTTCAAGGGCGAAATGAACAGAGGGATGTGATGAGTGGCATAGCCACAGAATAAGTCTGTTCGTCCTTCTTCGGTTGACTGAAGAGCTCTGACAATCTCAAGGTGTTTGTTTTGTGACTTCTTATTTTGTTTCTTCCATTAACAATTTGAAAAACACTCACCTCCCACATCGGTCGGATTCCTTGACGAAATACGAGATAATCACATGGTCCGTTCAAGTCATTAGAGCGCGTTAAATAACTGTATAGGTGCCAAAACTGCTCAACCTGAAAAATAAAGCATCTTTACAGTACCTAAGTTTGGTTGAGATCTGATTAAGTAGAAAAGACCTTGAGTCAAATTTACTAAGCCAAATTTTCGTATGTCACTTCAACAACAGAGGGGTGCAATAGCATATTCTAGCACTAGACCGATACCAGGTGATGGAACCATTCTCAACCAATCTGCCACATGAGGGGCTGACACATTTTCATTCGCAGTGTTACTGCCGTTGTACAGGTTGTACCAGTACTACAGGGTGGCGACGACTTTTGAATCTCGGAAAATATGTACAGATAAGTACATTTTCAATGACTATTAATACATTATAACGTAATACATCATAAGCCTTTTTATAAGCCTAATACATTATATGTTTAAGCAATTCAAATCTTAACAGCGTTGATTTCAATTGAAATGCTTACTAAGTTGTGCAGTTGAACCATGACGCATCAGGTTTGGAATAAATATAAAAATTCAAATTTTTGACAGTCTGGTTATGTTGACCATGTTTAGGCCCTTTGCGTCGAACGGCGTTGGAGGCGATAACAGATAAATATGTTGACTTACTTTTCATTATGTCATTCATTTTGAATCAATTGATACAAAATAGCATCACAAGAATCGTCGTCTACACCCAACACACTTTGCATTCAGTCATAATGTTTATCTAGAAATGTAGGCCGTAAAAAAGCTAGCAGATTGACAATATGACTGTTACTGGTGGGCATTTTGCATTTTTTTTCAAATTTATTTTCCGGCTAAATTCTGCATGAATTTCCAAGAGTAACCTGTAGTTTGTGTAAGTAGGTAAAATGCCATATTTCTTCATGATCATTCAACTTTCAAATATACATGTTGACTTTTTTGATGGACAATATTTCATAATCCAGACGCTAATTTCTCTCGATCAAATATCGTATAAATTCTCTATGCCCAGTAACTTTTATTCCATCCATCATTGTAAAAAAGATTTCATAAGTTGCATAAATAATCAGAGCCACCCGGGATAACGGGTGAAATGCCCAAGTTTTTGAGAGTTTCTCCAACTTTATTTGTCAAGATTTAATGATTTGCAAAAAATGACAGTCCTTGTCGATGATACTGCAACGCGCATGTTGCCTGTTGTCCGACAATTTTGACCAAAAATTGAATGCCCCAAAATTTTTTAAGCTCAAATTCCAGTTTTCCAATTCAAATTCCAATTGGATGAGTGTTTGTTAACCTTGTGTTGACATCATATTTTTGACATAGATAAAAATATGTTGAAAATAATATACAGGGTGTTAGCGATCTTCCCGCGGATTTTTGAAGTCTTTCATCTAGGTCACAAATATTGTGTTCATCACTCATAATATCATAGATAGCTAGGCTGGCGTTGTTCGCATGGTATATATGTAGATAGATAGCTATGATGAGATAAAATTTAAAAATCATTGATATTTAAAAATCAAACTCTTCCTCCACATAACCTTAATCTCATCACTTTGAGTAAGACTATTGCAAGTGCATGTTGACTGTTGAAATAAATTACAAGGACTTGATGAACGAAGAAATTGCTTCTATAGTGTCTTTTTCCGTTACTTATAACTGCGAAAAGGCTAGGCGATTGTTTGAGGAGAAATTTCACAAGACCCCACCACCAGCAAGGACATTATTGGATTGGAAGAAGAGATTCATGGAGACATTATCCGTTGTTCCACGCAAGCCTATTGGAGACCACAATGCCAGAAACCGTAGAAACCATCTATAACGATCTGTCGTTACTAATGACAAAAACACTCTTTTACCATAGCAAAAAGGTATTATATTACTTAACAAAGCACATTTTCGTACTGATATCATAAAAACTGCTCAAAATGCCCTCCATTCTGCTCAGCGCAGAGCTGACATCGCTGAAGAAAATTGTCATATGCGCGGCTGATGTTCGATAGCTCGATACTTTCCAATAGATTGATCAGTTTGGATCGAAGTTCTCTTATTGTCCTTGGTCTTGGATGTTTTATAAAGTTTATTGCGTATATCTCCCCACAACCACGAATCATTCACAGACAGGTCAGGGCTTCTTGGTGGCCACGATATTGGACCTGAACGTCCAATCCATCGATTTGGAAGGTTAGCATTCAGGCTATTGCGTACTATTAACGCGAAATGGGAAGGTGCGCCGTCTTGTTGATAGAGTTCAGTCCGATTGCCTCTTTGTGTCAACAACGGATAACTTTCTCCATCACAATGCTAAGATATTTCTCAGAGTCCATTGTTCCATCAATTATTTGATAAGACACACCATGAATAGGCGATAACATCGCCCAGCACGTAATTCCGACAGACTTCATAAAGTGTTCTTCAACAGCATGGGGATTATCATGAGCGTAGATGAACTGGTTATGTCTGTTAACTTGACCGTTGACGTGAAAAGTCGCTTCGTCACTGAAGTTTATTTTGCGTATGAAGTTCGAATCGGTTCTTTGTCTTTCGAGGATAAATCGACAAAATTGAAGTCGATTAATCTCGTCACTGTCTTTCAATTCCTGGACAGATGTAAGCTTCCAAGGTTTCATACCATCTTCTTTCAATACCTTGTTTACCGTAAACAGGGATACTCCCACCTCTTGTGCAACTTTTCGTTGAGACGTTCTTGGATCATCACCAAATGCATTCAGGACTGCATTTCTGTTCTTCTCCTCCTTCCTTTCAACAGTCAACATGCACTTGCAATAGTCTTACTCAAAGTGATGAGATTAAGGTTATGTGGAGGAAGAGTTTGATTTTTAAATATCAATGATTTTTAAATTTTATCTCATCATAGCTATCTATCTACATATATACCATGCGAACAACGCCAGCCTAGCTATCTATGATATTATGAGTGATGAACACAATATTTGTGACCTAGATGAAAGACTTCAAAAATCCGCGGGAAGATCGCTAACACCCTGTACATTACTTTTAAAATATGTAATTATCGAAATACATTCCGTTTCATAAAAAGTGGATCATCCTAAAATTTGACTAAATAAAACATAAGTATGATACAGAAAGCATTTTTCATGTTATTTCATGTCCCTAATATATTTAAATGTCCTTATATAATCTGATAAGCTATGATACAGTAACGGTTCTTAAGAAGCTAATATTTTGTGGCCCTACCCTTATTGTCAATGACATAATAGACACCAATTCGTCTAGGCATTGATTCGATGATTTCGTTGATTTTTGACTGATCTAACTTTCTCCACTCTCTTTTTAACAGTGACGTAAGTTGTGATACGCCATCTGTAGGTAGCAGTGAACGACGAACGTTACGTTTTAGAATACTCCATACATTTTCCATGAGATTCAGATCAGGAGAACGAGCTGACCAAGATAATGTCCTAAGCCCTAATTGAGACTTGCATAAGTTGACTCTACTACTCCTGTGACACGTAGCATTATCATCCATAAATAACCAAGTCGATGGATCACCACGTTGATCTGTCATTTGGCCAATGTTCATTCGTAAAACATTCACATAGCGTTGAGAATTCATGGTTCCTTGCTGTATGTGAAGTTCAGAGCGGCCATTGGTCCAAATGCCAGCCCAAATCAGTAGAGTCGCACCACCTCGTACCCGGGGGCGATGTAAATGTCTCGGAATTTCCTGATCAGATTTTATCCATAATCTCAATCGACCATCACTATCCTTCAGACGGACTGATGCCTCATCAGACCAGACAACCCGATCCCATTGATTTCGCCAGTGACAATGACTCATTGCTCATCTGAGACGTCTTTTGTATGCTGATCTGATAATTCGATCTGAGAGGGCCTCTTACAGCTCTTGAAATTCGACTCAATAAGTCTTCTACGAATAGTAGACTTAGAAATAGACGAGTCTAGTGCAGCCATCTCAGTTAACGAGAGACTTGGATCAACTTTAACAAATCTCAAAATTAGGCGGTCTCTACGTTTGGATGTTTTGCGTGGACGGCCAGAGCCCTCTTTACGACAGAGTCGAAAATCATCATTATGCAATCGATGCACATTTGTGTAAGGGACATGTAGTCGCTTGCTTGTAGCTCGCAAAGAAAACCTTAGTTCTAAGAAGGCTGACACTTTGCCTTTTGTGAATGCGATCTCGTTATTGTTCATTGTTTCATTGTTTACAACCGGTAAGAGATAGATTTATAGCTGAAAGCAATCAGGAGTGCTGCCAACACCACCGCAACGAAGTCAGGAAGCTATGGAACATGAAGTCCAGTTAATCACATGTAGCAGTTACATTATTGTTGATGAATAATGGCGCTATACTGGCTCTGACTGACCGATTTTCTTTATTTTTGTTTTGCTTGATAGCTTTTGGCTTGTAGAACAACATATTACATAACAAAGGAAACAAATGCAATTTTATAAGAGTGAGGTATGCTTTTGTGTAACATTGCTAAATGAAGATCAAATTATCTACTACTTTTTTATCTATAACAGGAAAACAACTCAATATTCATGCTTGAAATTTCCAACAATGATATTAGTAAGCACAACTGACATATCTTCCAAATTTCAGAGAAATTCGTTCAAGTTTGGCGGAGTTAGACAAAGTTGAAGTTAAGGCGATGTTCAAGGGTGATCCATTTTTTATGAAACAATCTGTAGAAATCATATTGTAAAATTATAATCATTATAATAATATAATCATTATAATAATTGTAAATCATATTATAAACAATCTGTATATTCAGAATAGATTTCCGAGTGCTGTACACATTACTCATTTGATTTGCTAGTCTAATCGGAATTCAAGAGCATTGAATTCTTAGTCGAGCCCTTTCATTCCACCTTCAATTTACTGATACCAGATACCGCAACAAAAATTACACTACCTCAAGTAGCAGTGCATACACTGCACAGTGATTATTTTGTTTTTTATTCAAGTGACTGCAAACAAAACATACGTGTACTATGTCAACGATGACAACTTACTGATGCTATTGTGCTAACTTTTTTTAGAGATTCATTGTAACTTGCTACTTTGCCGGGAGTTTTTCGTGAAAACCAAAAAGTATATCGATATTGAAGACGATGTTCTCCTTCACCCGGTTCAACATCGTCGGATGACGATGATACCTGGAAAACAAATTCATACTTCACAAAACATGAACACGTGCACGCCCGGGAATATGGTCATAAAACAAACCGTCGCCTGTTCTCAGGTCTAGCTACAATTTCAAAAAAACTAATTTTGATATTATCAAGCGACTACTGTCTTTTGTACCGATAAATCTCCAGCATATTTTTATGACATCATTTTTACTGTGATCGCTGACTGTGTGGCAATTGTGAAGTTCAACTCGACCAAATTTTCAATTTGGTGAAAGAAAATGAAACAGTTCACAAACAGCTCACCACGTTCAGCTGCAACACACTTTTGCCGAATTATTGTTGAAACTTGAGGCAACATTCTACTGATTGCAACTCCATTAATTTCATATATTGACCCATCATGAGACAAACATTGAATTAGGAAATCCTGCGTGCATCTGTGACTTCGCACATTCAAAAAATACTGAGGCATGCGATATTTAATGATAGAAGAACAAACAGCAGCTGACACTATCTGTTAGAAAAACAAGGGATTTTTCTACTGATTGCAACTCGATTCATTTCATATATTGACCCATCATGAGACAAATATTGAATTAGGAAATCCTGCGTGCATCTGTGACTTCGCACATTCAAAAAATATTGAGGCATGTGATATTTAATGATAGAAGAACAAACAGCAACTGACACTATCTGATAGAAAAACAAGGGATTTAAAACGCAGATATAGAAGAACTTATCACCTCTAAAACCAATTGATCGGACCATCTCGATTTCTTATAAACAACATAGTAGCAAACAACAATATATGAGGAATTCCATGCGACTTTCAACATTTAAGTCAAAAAATTATATTGTCGGATATTGATTATAAACACATTTTTTCATATCAAAATTTCCCCAAAAGTCCGAATCTGATGTTGAATTTTACGTTTGAAGTCGATTTACATTCTTTTTCACGTGAATTTCATTATGATTTTTTTTGCACAAGGGAGCTAATTATTTTTCTTTTCAACAGTAATACTTTAAAATCAGGTCAAGAATGATAGAAAAATATGTATGGATTCATTCAGTCTTTAATTTTTGCTGACAAATTTTACATTGTATAACACATGTAAAAATTGTGACGTTATTACGCTTCAGAGCGATTTTTTAATCTGTAGGATTATCTATTCAGCCGAATGTGGCATAATCTCATATCCTAAGCTAGCATCGGTCACTTATGATGGAACAACCGTGAAATTGATTTTCACTTGCTTCACAAATGCTGCACAGAATGCAACGTTATTATGCTTCAAGCGTAATAACTTTACACAAACTATATTTCTCATTGCAAACAGTCATCCTAGGTCTCAAGAGGAACCTCGCGAGCACCGCGACACAAGCTTCGATAAATTTTAAATCATGTCGTGTATATATGACATCAATTTTTTCTAAAAGTACAACTGGTCGTTTTTATGAGAACAACGCTATATCGCACGTAAACACTTCCAATGACGCATTTTGTACTTACAGTATATTGAATAGGTTGGCATCAATTTAGCGGATAAAATAAATAGTATGTATCTTTGTGGTTGATGCAGATACTCCGAAGCTAGTGTTTACATGTTTCATTTGCTTTGCTATTCTTCATGAGTGAATCAATAATAAATTGAAGTACGCTGAAACAAAGTTGCACGGTTTGCTATGAAAATTGAGTAGTGGCTACTTATGAGAAAAAGCCTACGAATTGAAAGATTTGATCGAGAACATTATACCACATAAGCAAAGTTGAAATCATATTAGTATCCCAGTTGTTGGAAATTAGTACGTGGATTGCCCTAGCAGTGGCATGTGCTGCATAGTTGAAGTCACGGAGTCAAGTCAAAATAATCCTCTGCGAAATGGTCTTGAATAGTTTTGATAAAAATTGTTCCAGAAAAAGTCTCGAGATAAAATGCAAATAACAGAAACGTCCTCAGCAACATTTGAAACACACGCCTCTCTTAAATTTTAAGCGGAAAATTAATAGTCTCTTTTCTCTAAATAATCTTTAATAGAGTTTGAAACCAGGTATAAGTACTCCTGCTTCCACTGGCAGTCGCAGGCTATTAGTCTTCCGAATAAAAATTTAACGGAAGCATAGTTTTTGATGCTGCTGAGACCGTCTCTGTTATTCATATTTTTTAGCCTTACCCTGGGACAGATCTATTGAAGCCGAATTTGAGGACCATTTGGTGAAAATAGCATTTTGACAAGGAGCCAAAGTCACACTTTGCCTTCAGATTGTTATCTCATTTGTCATGTGATCATGCTGCTGAAACTGAGTGGGTAATTCTGCAAATGTCCATTGAAAACGCAAGCTGCCAAATCATGATTAAAAATGCATGTGCTTTCTTGTGTGCATTTGTGACTTCTTGAACTGTAATCCACGCTGCTGTACTATCAACCGCATGTCAATGAAAGCTTGAGTTATAAACAGATCATCCTGCAGACAAGAGTCTTCGGGAAATCGTACCTGTCTGAAAGAAGGTTTCATCCATAAAAATGTAGTTTGGATGTAGGACGGCATCGGTGTTAAATCGTTGGATGGTCGACACACGTTGTTTCGCAAACTTTTGGTTAGATACTCGTAAGTTGCTACCTGTGATCATGTAAGCATCATCCGAGGGCGAATCTGCCGACGTAACCGTTCTATAGTGTTCGTACAACACATAATATGAACATCATGATGTCTCTGAAATCCCGAGTTGTTTATTGCGGTTATAGTTCTTAACTATTTTGAATTAAATGTCTCTACGAGAACTCATGAAATCAATTTGAATGGTGAGGAAAAATTTGCATTCATCTGCTTCTTCCCAAGATAAAACATTTTAAAAATAACTGAAAGAAAAATACCTTCATCACTACTGCCTACTTTTATCAGCAGTAAGACAGGAACATCTCAACATTCATCTGAAAAACCCCGAGCAAGCATGGGAGGACTTCAAAGTGTTGTATTGAGGCTAAATGGAGCATTTGAAGCCGAGGCAACTTCCACCTCAGCCAAATGCAAATCCGGATTTCGTACGTGTAACGTTATTACGCTTCAGCTGTAACGTTATTACGTTTCGTTTGTTAAGATTGCTACTAGAGGAATGCACGAATTCAACTCCAACCACTTCTGTGATGTTGATATGATCTTCAACTTTGATTTCATGGAATAATGGCATCGATGAAATCTTTCAATTCGCAGACTTTTTCACATAAGTAACCACTACTCGATTTTCATGTCAATTCGTGAAACGTTATTACGTTTGACCTTAATTAATCATTGCGTCACAAAGAAAGAATGGTAAAGCAAATCGAGCATGCAAATATACATTTCAGCAAATCTGTTAGCCATTCTGTTCCGTAGATCGATACCAACCTGGTAACATCTATTAAAAAATATTATTGAAATGTAGTAAATGCGTGCGATGTAACGTTATTACGCATGGAATTGTTCATATATGCTTTCTCTTGAATAATTACTGACAACAGCGAGATATATGCTTGCTGTTAGAAAAACATGCATTTGAAGCTTTAGAAATGAAACAATCTTACGATAAAACAAATATTTACATCAAAACTATTTGGTCTCACGAGCTCGATTACATAACTGAAACTTACAATAGTTTCAATAATACAAGCTAATAATAATCTATGGCCAAGTATTAACTAACCCAATTGCAGCAGAACAATTGCGGATGGGTTGAAGTTTTCAAAATTTAGTGTCACTAGATCAGCAGAATACATCATCTCCATTTTTCAAACAATCATTTCATTCTTCATCTCTCCCTCCTACTCATTAGCTCCTCGACGCAATGCGTTTGATTTCATTAAAAGTTGCATACTTTTCTGAGCTTCAGCTTTCATTGCTTTGCTGTCTATCATTGACCGCAACAGTTCAATATTACTGGTAATGTGCGAGTATCTGCACATAGTTCACTTAATAAGGCAAAGCAAATTCATTTTAGGATTAGAAGATCACTATTTGGAGACTTTCATTTTATGTTACCATGAAATATTTATGGATCAATTAAATGTCAGCAGAAAACGGTCCCTTTCTTTCTACACCATTTTACCACCAAATTGGCAAAACGTGAATAGCAAATTGGCACAATGGGAAAACCAAATTGGCAAATTGGGAACATCAAATTGGCACATTTTTTACAAAACAAATTACTGAGATATAAACATTAATCAGTGTACGATCTTGAATGGAACATTGCACTGATATTTCATGTGACAGACGAATGGAAACGAATATTTTCGTCACTTTTCTTTCAAATGCTGTGTAAATCGCACACCGGATGGTTGTATGTCAAATTTATTAATGGCGAGACAGTCAAGAACATATCTACATGTATGATTCCCTAGGTTTAAATAAGTAGGTGAGACAGTGATTATGTAGCAACGAGTATGACAGATAAAATCTGTACAACACATAGACTCGATAAATGACTACGTCAATACAGCCAGCATCATAAGACGAGATGGTACCAAGAAGACCTCAGAATAGCACAAACAAATGATTCTAGATGAAGAAGCTGGAGGAGATCCATTGGCCTCGCTCAACAATTGGGTATTAACAAGAGAACGGCTTCTCAAACGTCAGACAGCGCTTATGTTATGCTTATCATTACTGAGCTACTTAGAAGTTCATAATCCAGGATCATAGAGGGCGAGTTCCGTAAACAATGTCATTTCAACAAAGACGTACTCCAGCAGAAGTATTGGATGGAGAAGGTGTAACAACTAAAATGATTCGACCTGAACCAATCAGTAAGAATACGCCTGAATATATTGAGAAGCGGAAGTTCACTGGATTTTATTTGGATGATCATGGCTACCGTGTTCACGTGGATGAATCGAATTTTAATTTATTCACGAGGAGAAACATTGGCCGATCACCCCACAAAGGGCCTATCGTAGGCTACACAATTCACGAGGGAAATATGTCAATATTCTCCTCGCTTTCAGTGATACCCAAGAAGTTCAATGGAAAAGCGTTGACGGAAGTTGCAATGAAGCATTTGTTGAATTCTTCACCGAGTTGAGTACGAAACTCGGAGAACAAATTGCAACTATGTACTTGGACATTGCACCATCTCATAGAACAGTTTCATTCAAACTTAAGCAATGTTCGGAAAAATCATGTCATCAAGCGTTTTGATGCAGCTCACAGTCCTGAACTCAATCCTGTGGAGGGTTGCTTCAATGTGATCAAATCATTTATTAAATCACAACTGCGAATGTGAATGAAAAATAAGAATGTGTTGAAAATAAGAATCGCTGAGGGACAAACGATGTATTGCTGTTCAATTTATGATAAGATACCATAAACTATTATATGAACTATGAGTATTTTATGTGTATAATATCATTGTAAAATGAATAAAAGTTGTGCCATTTTGGAAGCGCACTTTTGCCACTTTGGTGCTCCTATTTTGTCGATTTGGTGCTCCCGTTGTGACAATTTGGTGTTCCCATTGTGACAATTTGGTGTTCCGATTGTGCCAATTTGGTGTTCTCATTGTGCCAATTTGGTGGCGCACTTTTGCCACTTTAGTGGTAAAATTGTGTAAATCTTGGAGTGCTCGAGTGATGGTCTTTTACTGTTCAATAGCCAAATAAGTAGACTCCTTACTTTCCACAACTTCGCTCCAGAATACTTACTAGAGTTCTGATGCTCTCATAATTCTGAATTTCCATCATGATTCTCCGTCACTTGAATGGCTAGCTTCCTTTTCACCATTTCGTCATGAGAACCTTAATTTTCAGGTTTTCTTTTCGGAGCAGTCTCTTCCTTTTCTCTTCAACATCTTGCAGTCTTCTCTTCTCTTCAAATGTTACACTGTAGTCTAGAGAAAATTTTTTGACTGAAAGCATCAATGAATCGTGATTTAGCTGTTCATGAATCCGCCTGCTTGAGTGCATGAGTCTCTGATTAGGCTGAGCGCGACACAAGCACTTCTTCGTCAGGGAGCACCCGTGAACATGTATGATGGTTTTTTTCATTGAAAAACCTGATTCAGGAACTGCATTACAGTGACTAAGAAGCAGTACACATCCTGCTGGATTTGATATACACAGGCTGCACTTTGGATTTCCGGACTCGGCTGTTATTTTTGATACCTTTTCCCACTATTGCTCGATTCTTCTTTGTCCTGATGATTCTTCAGAGAGATAACCCAGATTATGCTCTTCGTAAACTCCTTTCCAGTATGAACTTTCAGACATTCCTCGAAATTCACTTTGTGACATAGAAGAGGAAATGACAAGACGAAATGTTGGTTTTAAGCCGATAGAGTCTCCATTCATTCCTCGAGTCTTAGCATATATCTTTTGATCCAGTTCCTGATTGTTCAGTCACACGTGGGAATGTAGTGTTCAAAACAGACTTCAGTTAGAGATATGAAACGGAATATTGAGGAAAGCCATCTCGGATCACGACGGTTATCCGGGTGAAGCATGGTTGCGTCTTTCAGCACCATGAATCAAATGGAAGTATGTTGCTGACAATTACCACAAAGATATCAACATATATTTTTGAATTTCTCCACGTCACGATCACAAACTTCATTTCAACAAATGCGACATGGCTTTCGTTCCAACATCGTGTTTGTGGTAGACTTTCTATTTTTAGGCTTTGTTGTATCAATTTTTGAGTAGGCCTATTTCAATTTTTGCTACGAACTGCTCGACGTCCAATTCATCAAGTGTTTTCACACTTTTCTTGAAGCAGATGTGCAGTTTGTGCAATGGACATGATTCCAGTTTGGTGATCGTGATTCCAAGCTTAAATTTGAATTGCTTTCTCAATCCTGATTCAAATAACGTTCTACCGTTTGGCCAGCCCATCCCAATTCACCTGATGAATTATTTCATGAATTTCCTAGCATTTTCCGTAAAACCAGACTTCATGATTTTTTTATGACTGAGACAAACCTTCGAATTTTATGATCTTCATGACACTGGGAGGCCTGACTTCGTGACATTTAGAATCGTGAAAGCAAATAATCTGCAGAAATTTAACTTCGCCATTCCAAAATTCACAAACTTTTCTGAAAAATCGTGAAATTCACAAACTTTCAAGGACCTTGAACTTTTTTTCAAAATTCACAAACTGTACGAATCCTGTGAAAGCATTCTGTCAAAATATGTCAATGCAAAATATTTGCCATATGATACAAATTACGTGAAAAGTTACTGATGTGAAAGAATTGGAGCAGATCATTAACCCATTAAACGCGGCTATGATTTCTTTGCATATTTCGAAAAATATCAATAAATATAGCTTGAAACATCAAGAAACATGAATATTTTCACATATAGAATGGACACAAGCCACTTCGATCTGAATTCGAAGATGGCATACATATACATATATACCATCGCGTCCTGCCACTCCTGAAAAGTAGTATATTTTGGATATGTTAATAAAAGACAAAATTAAAGCACTGAACTTTGTAAAACTGCGATAAGAACATCTTGCTTGAGCATTTTAAATTTCATTTTACACATACATTATTCATATCAACTGCCATGATGTATTATTCACTTACATGTAGGCTACATGTAAATCGAATTCAGAAAGGAACAATGCATAATTTACTATTTTTACTTGTAGTATTACTCAAAAAATAATTTGTGAACTGTTGCATGATATAGAACAAATCTTACAGCAGTGTATAACAGCTTCTAAAACTGTAATTTTCTCTTAAGTAGACCTATTTTGCTCAGTAAAACGACTGTCTTGTTTATGTGTGTATGCTGAACAGTTCATGTCATAAAATAAGTCACCAAGTGTGGCATGCTTTGAAACACTTGTCACAGAATCCCACGCCGCATTTGTAGCATTCGCGAAATGCATTGAACCAAGGCGAAGCAGCTGCTTCGGTGTGACTATCCAATGGTTTATCGGCCTACCATCGTTGCGCATTGGCCCGATGAATTCTGACGTCCGGCTTCTCCAATGCAATTATTATATATCTTTTTTAGAGTTTGTAATCGTCTTCCACATCTAGACCATGATCGTTAACTTCAGTGAGCGCCATATGTTGATATTCTACAATAAAAGAGAATTATTGAAAATAGCTCTCGCATGCAGCGTGTAATTTTCAAAATCATGCATACCCTGCATCACAAGTGACGAAAATAATCAAATGTTGTATCTTCAAAAAATTAACATGCTGATTTACACTGGTATTAGAAAGCTATAGTAATAGCAACTACGAAGCTACTTGCGCCAATAGTGGTGCGTGTGGTCAGACTGTATCTAACGTCTTCTAACCATGGGTGGCCTACTGATATAAATCCTGATCTCACATGTCGTTAACTTCCTACAATACTTTGCACAAGATTTGCATAATGCAAGATAATAGAAGAGCCAAACAAACTGATAACTCACAACTTTGCTTTTAAACAAGTGTCACTACAGGGCATTCGATAGACATGTTCATATTTGAAGGCACATGTTGGCTACAAATTAGGCCTACTTGATATATCATCGTCGAGGTCACCTTCGTCTTCTTTACCACGATCTTCACCATCTCATGACGGGTGCTACATCATAATATCACCCTCTCCATTGCTAATTAGATCATACAGCGCATGAATCGCTGAGGCTTTTTATCTTAAAGAGATACCTATTCTGACATTCACAGTAGCGGCGATATATGATATATATTATATATAATATAATATATAATATATATTATATATATATAATATATATATTATATATATATATTCCAGTACGTATTGCTGCATTGCCACTGAACTAAGGCAAATGAAACATACATGGACACGAAAAGATTATGCAAGATCAAAATCAAATGTTTTGCTGAACTTACCAAAACGAAGAATTTCTTCGCGCCATTTTGAAAAACAATTTGAATTTCCCGCCAAATGGACGAAATTGAAAAGGTGATTTCACATCACAAATCTTGAACATCGTTCTAGGTTCTGTTTTGTCAAAGAGAAATGATCCGAAAAACGAGTTTTCCCGTTAAAATGAAGCACAAGTGGAGGCAAGTTACCTGGCATATATATAAACACGGTTCACCATTGACCTGAATTATTTTTAAGAAAAAGAAGACGAGGTCAATAAAAACATATATTGGAAAGCTTTCGACAAAAGTCTTTTTCAATCCAAAAGTAACAACAATCTTAAACCAAGCAAAAAGGAAAGAAGGAAGCTAATCTAAGTCATCATATCCAAAATTTAAACGCTGATACAAAAAAGCAGACACTATGTAAAAATGGACAAGATATCGAAAGAATGTTGTAGTTATCAATTGTACATAACATTAATACTGGGTCTTTGAGATTTGATGAAATTTCTCTCGCAGACTTTACGTTCATAGACATTGGCAAAAAACGTCTGTAAAATTTCTATTTTGATGTCACAAGCTGATGGATTTAACTGATGTTTCACATGAAAATGCTGGTGTACAAGACTTATTTTGCTATTTAAATGTTCTAAAATTCGTTTGCTCATTGTGCACTGAGTTTCGCCTATATAAGTCTGTTGACATTTGTTGCAAGTGATTTTATATACAACATTTTTCAAAAAACATAAATTGCTGTTATTACATAAACAAGACTTATTGCATGGAATACTTTCTTCTTGATTTGGCGAACTAATGATGGTGGAGTTACAAACACAGGTTTCACTTTCAAAATTGGAATTTTATTTAATTCAGAGCGAATTTGTCTTGGTTGATTTTCATTGATAAAAGGAATACGAACATAAGCTTGCTTTTCTTGGTTAGTACGTGTACGAGTATGAAATGATGGAACAGAAGATGTTATATACTTGTTGACTAAACATTTGGGATATCCATTAGAAATAAAACGATGTTTGACAAAAGATATACCCTTTTCAATCAATGCAGAGGTGGTACAATTTCGGTGAACTCGTGAACATTCATTTTTCATCAAATTTATCTTTCTAATTAAAGGTACGAAGCTATCCCATGGCAACAGATGACCACTGTGGGTGGATTTAGAATAAAATGAGCTTAAACACGAATTATTCGTGAAAGAAACTTTTGTGTCCAAAAATGAAATACTAGCATTTTCGGGGTACTCAACAGTAAACTGAATAGAATTATTTATGCTATTCAACTCAGGAAGTATATCATCCAAAGGAGAAAATGAAATAACAAAAATATCATCAATGCATCTTTTCCAGAAAATAAAACGTGATGGATCAACAGATAGAATTTCCCTCTCTTCATGAAACATGTAAACAATCGCTAAAATAGTGGATAAATTATTTCCCATTGCTAATCCTGAATTTTGTTTATCGAACCGACCCTTAAAGAAAATGGTGTCCGTAGTTACAGCCAATTTCATAAGTTTTGTAAAATCAGACTCATTGATAGACGATAGAGAGGTACACATTTTATGTTCGTTGAAAAAATTTGTTACAATAGAAAATACATCATTAGGACCAGATAAAGGTATACGGCCATATAAATTTGCAACGTCAAAAGATCCGTAGAAAAATGGTTTAGAATAATCAATTGAAACATCCATAGTTGAGTTTAAAAATGTAAAAGTGTCTTTCAAATGTGTAGATACAAAATTCAGAAGGGGGAGTAAAAAATGTGCTAAAAATCTTGGAAGACTAGTTGCCGGAGTGTCTACTGAAGAAATCAGAGGTCTACCTTTGAGGGGTGATTTGTGATCTTTAGGCAAGATTGTCAATTAACTGGGGATAGGGTCGCTACATTTCAATTTTAGTAGGACAGTTTTCATCTCATTACTCTGCCGAGATGTAATACTAGTTAATTCTTTGTTGATCAACTTTTGAGCTGTGCTCGGTAAAACGTGTGGTTTTTCATCATAATTTTCTAAGTGTGGGTAGATCAAATGTTCATATTTACAATCATCGATCGCTATAATTCTTGTCTTGTCTATAATTCTATAAGTCTTGTCCGATGGCAGAATTCTAATATCAGGAATAGCTTTAATGCTTTTGATTATTTTAGAGTCATTAGACACAGGAATTTTTGATTTAGAGGTAATGTCTATTATTTTATCATGTATAGACGATAGACGACATGTACAACAATGTCCATCGTCTATACATGATAAAATAGTAGATATTACCTCTAAATCAAAAATCCCTGTGTCTAATGACTCTAGATTAATCCCTGATTACAGTCCAAGAAGTCACAAATGGATGCAAGAAAGCACATGCATTTTTAATCATGATTTGGACAGCTTCAATAGATCTGTCCCAGGGTAAGGCTAAAAAAATATGAATAACAGAGACGGTCTCAGCAGCATCAAAAACTCTGCTTCCGTTAAATTTTTATTCGGAAAACCAATAGCCTGCGACTGCCAGTGGAAGTAGGAGTATTTATACCTGGTTTCAAACTCAGATACTATTAATTTTCCGCTTAAAATTTAAGAGAGGCGTGTGTTTCAGATGTTGCTGAGGACGTTTCTGTTATTTGCATTTTATCTCGAGACTTTTTCTGGAAGAACTTTTATCAAAACTATTAAAGACCATTTCGCAGAGGAATATTTTGACTTGACTCCGTGACTTCAACTATGCAGCACATGCCACTGCTAGGGCAATCCACGTACTTATTTCCAACAACTGGGATACTAATATGATTTCAACTTTGCTTATATGGTATAATGTTCTCGATCAAATCGTTCAATTCGTAGGCTTTTTCTCATAAGTAGCCACTACTCAATTTTCATAGCAAACCGTGCAACTTTGTTTCAGCGGACTTCAATTTATTATTGATTCACTCATGAAGAATAGCAAAGCAAATGAAACATGCAAACACTAGCTTCGGAGTATCTGCATCAACCACAAAGATACATACTATTTATTTTATCCGCTAAATTGATGCCAACCTATTCAATATGCTGTACTACAAAATACATAATAATAATCTTTATTCAATGGTCTACTGAGAGTCGGTAGACGCAGCACATACGAAAATTGCAGAAGGTAAATACATAAAAAAACATCAGTCAGAACTATGTATAAAAAGTGGTCATGAAGCTATTTGCAAAATCGAATGAATGACTTCTGAAATCTTGAAGTCTTGGCACGCGGTGAGCGGAATTCACAGTTGCTTCTCAGCAGACGGTTCTTTCTTGTAAAAAATTTACGAAGAGAGGTGAGAGTCACTGGACATCACTTTCCCTACAAGAGTGGAGCAAGTCTTCTCAACAACGCCTTTACAAACAACAAACAAACGTACAGTACAACCAAGTTTTAGTCATAAGTATTCATATCAGGACTTGTTTCATTCTTTTTGTCACTGAGTTAGGTGCGTCTCAAATAGCGCTCGTGTCGAATTGCTTCTTCACGGAGGCGGATGTATTTGAGTCTCTTCCCTTTGGCAAAAGCACGATCACGATCGTCTTGTAGAATTCGAAGAGAGGGCTTCATCCACACGGGATCGCTGTCTCTGATTCTGATCGTACGTTGTGGGAAGCACATGTCGTAGATGACGTCTATCGTCGACTGGAGCACTTGGGCAGAAGAATCAACGCTAGGAGCAGATGCTACAAGTGAGTTCTAGTCAACGTCGGACATGATCGACGAGAAGGTTGCCCTGTTCTTCTTTGAGATGTTTCTGCAAGCACGTTTGACATACGAGCAGGACCGCTTATCCTGCTTCCACAAGATGCACACGGGGCGGCAAGCACTTAGGCAAGATTTCCACGTGCGTGTTTGTGAAGATCTGATCCACGGTCTTTTGGTCACGAGTGGGAAAGTCAACAAGAGCATTTGTCTTCGTTAGTTGGGATATCACGTCGAAGTAATTTCGTAAATCGTTGAAGTCGCCAGCAATGAGTAGTTGAGTGTCACAGGGGTCGAGCACCTTCGTCATAGCCAGAGCTGGAAAAATTCCACTGAAATTTTTTAATTCCAATTCCAGAGCAGAAATTTCAATTCCAATTCCAGTCGAAACAGTTCAATTCAATTCCAATTCCAATTCCATAATGAGATTCAATTCCGATAATTGCATGACGCGTATATGTTAATGTATCTAAAGTTTCCTCGCTTCAATCTAACCCATGTGCCCGTATCCTATCCTCGTTATTTCTGCGTGCCGTTCCCTGCGTCGTTCCTATGTGCGTTCTCATGTTCATAGTTCATATTTCTTGTGTACATGTATATGTATATATGTAGCCGGTCAGCGTACGCCATTTTCGATTCGTAAACGAGATATTCAACATATCTCGTGAAAAAGAGAAAAGAAAATAAGAAAATTAACGGTCAGCAAAGAATCAAACGCAGAGAGAGAGAGATACGATACTTATTCGGAGGACGGTTGACATTACAGGCTGTTATCTGTTTCTCAATCATTTCACAATCACATTCCAGAATGTCTACATCTGCTCCAGTGACGGCACAGCCTACATCACCCCTCCAATCATCTTCATCCTCATCCCAACATCCCGGTTTTGTTGCCTCCAAAGATAAATGCAGCACGTGCACCCACTCCATCGAAGACCAATTTTTTCTTGCATGTCGAAAATGTGAGAGGATCCTGCATTATTCGTGCACTGATCTACCCATTTACGAGTTGGTAAAGTACATGAAGGAAAATTTGTACAAAAGAAAATTTACGTGTGGCGAGTGCGTAAAGAAAGTTCATCCTACAGAGTACCAGATGATAGAAGAGAATACAAAGAAATTCAATGGAAAAGATCTGTTGGTGAATGAGTACAAGATGCGAATCCAAAACAAGGAAGAAGAAATCGACCAAATGAAGAAAATGGTGTATGAAGTAACCGTTCAAAGAGATGAAATCAAAGATCAAATTGAGACACTGAAGGAAGACATGGAGATGTTGAATAGGAAGAACTCGGATCTGCTGATGACGGTGTCAGTTTACGAAACCCAGTTGAGTGAGTACGAGGAAAAGGAACAGCAACAGAGAAGTCGAAACACCAGCAACAACAAAGAAGAAAGAACTGACAACAACAGTGACAGTAACAAGAACAACGAAGAGCTGATTAACCTCATTGAAACTCAAAAGCGCGACACGAATTCAGAAATAGCCGTATTGAGACATCTTATCGACGACCTCCAGGCCAGTGTAAAACATAGACTGAGAAGACAAGAAGAATATCCGACGTACCAACCACCACCACCGAGTCATCATTACAATCCAAGATCGTATCAGCAAAGATTCTACCAATCGCGACCCTACTATCAACAGCGAAGACGACCAGCGCCAATATGTCACTCATGCGGAAGGAGAGGGCATATAGCAAGAAACTGCTACTCAAATAGTCGACTAAATTGGTACACGCCAAGAAATAACTTTGCGAGACCGCAGCAACAGTATCGTCATCCTTCTCATCAACGATATCCGCCTCAGCAACAGTCCTACCAGCAGCAACCTCAGCCCACCATGTATCATCAACAGCCAACCTTTTCACCCATGACTCAAGGACACTATAACTTCAACCAAACTGGTATGCAACAACAGCAGCAGTTTATTTAGCGAAAGTGAGCGAGGAGAGGAGACAGAAAAAAGTGAGATTGAAATGCAGACAGTAAAATTATTTTACACAAATATAAACGGATTAAATGTCAATAAAATTGTAGAAGTTAATAAGATTAATGACACATGTGATGCAGATATATTATGTTTCACTGAAACACACTTAAGAGAATACAATAACTTGCCAATAGATCAATATGATGTTATGAATACAACTAGCAAAACTAAAAATAACCTTGGGCGACAAGTTAAAGGAATTAGCCTATACCACAAAAAGGAGAGTTTAAACATAGAAAAATTGGCATCTGAAAATGGAGATATTATAATAATTCAAATATCAAACCAACAATGAAAGGAAATAAATAGAATACATATCATTTTATGCTATAGAGAAAGCAGAGAGTCTAACTATGCAGATAAAGAATACCTTGACAAAATAAAAAGTTATATAGAAAAGTTCAAAATGAAGCATGTTATCATGTTGGGAGACCTAAATAGTAGAATAGGCAAACTAAATGACAATGCTCACATGAATCTCCCATTAAGAAATTCTGAAGACTTAATTGTAAATAAACAAGGAAGAGAACTGATAAATTTCTGCAATGAAACATCTCTCATAATAGCTAATGGCAGATTTGAAAAGGGAGAACATACATTCTGCAGACTTCAAAATGATAGATGTTATAAATCAGTGATAGATTATTTATTAATTTCGGAGTCAATTTTAAGATATTTAGAAGGATTCAGAATTTTGGAACCTCAATTATTTACTGATCATAGACCAATGAAATTTAATTTAAAGATACCTTTAAAGCCACTAACAACTAATGCATTAAAGAATAGATTTAAGACACAAATAAATCATAAAAAACGCATTATGCCCCTCAAGTGGTCACCAAAATATGATATAGAAAAGTTTCGTCAAACTATTTCATGTAAGAGTACAAGAATTCTAAAGGAAATAAATGACGAGAAACTAAATAAGTCAGAAATTTATGATAAATTAGTTGATGCCAATAAGAAATCATTAACTACTGTGGTGAATTTGAATAAACTAACAATTTATTCTGAAGAGTTAAGGCTACTTAGGAAAATATATAAACAAAATGTGGAGAAGTACAAAGCCGATCAATCTGAGCAAAACTTGAATTTATTATTACAAACAAAAAGAGAACTTAATAAGGAAAAAGGAAAAGAAGTCATTGCAACAGATAAAGCTAAATGAGCTCCAAGCAGCAAGAGCTAATAATGACACTAAAAGATATTGGGAATTATTGAACAAAAGCAGGACTAAGAAAAACACTAAAGATAAAACTTCGTTAACAGCTCATTCTTTCAAAGAAAGTATTGGAAACAGGAATGTTGATGTTGAAAATCTAAATAGCAATCGAAACGACGAAACTTTCATAGATCTAATATCACCCACCGAAAATAACGACACTATTAATCAAACTATTACAACAGCGGAAATTGAAAATGCAGTAAAATACTCAAAAACTTCAAAGTCTAGTGGCCCAGACGAAATAGTTTATGAAATGCTAAAGAATGACCCGAACCAAATTAATATCCTACATACTCTCTTTAATAATATTATGATTGAACATGAAACTCCTTGGCATTCCAGTTGGATCATCCCCATTTTTAAGAAGGGTGATAAAAATAATGTTAATTCTTACCGATGTTTGAACTTATCTTCGTGTATTGAAAAATTATTGACTAGAATACTAAATGATAGGCTAAATATATGGCTTGATAAATATAAAATATTACATGAATCTCAAACAGGTTTCAGGAAAGATCACTCTACAATAGACAATATATGGATCTTAAAAGAAACAATACAAATATATAAAAATGATAAGAAACCACTGTACACCTGCTTTGTTGATCTTTCGAAAGCATTTGATTTTGTCCAAAAAAGTAGACTAATAAGTAAATTGAGATGCATAATACCTAATGGTGACTTTTTACTATTGCTAATATATATTATAAAATTCAAAGCCTACAAAGTCTTGTTCAATGGTGAAGAGAGTGACGAATTCCAGGTGAAACATGGTGTTCCACAAGGAGACAGCTTATCGCCCACTCTATTTTGTATTTATATGAATGACTTTTCAACTGAACTTTATCGAAATATTACTAAATATGACCCTGCAAAAATAAATAGTTTAGAAATAGCGACGCTCATATATGCTGACGACATTTTATTAATGAGTGAAACACAAATTGGCATTATTCAACAGCTTAAGTTTCTTCATAAATTTTGTGAAGATAACAACTTAAAAATCAACTATAATAAGACAAAGATAATGATCTTCAACGAAACTAAAAAATATGAGAGGCTAAATTTAACCGTTGAGGATGATATAGGCCTATCACCAATAGAAATTGTCGACGAATACAAATATTTAGGTTATTGGATCACGAAAAATGACAGAAAACACATAGAAGAGCTAACGAAAAAAGGAAAAGCATCTTCATACGTAACTGCTAAAACTTTAAAGGAGTTCAACTGTGTTGATGGTAGAATACTAACAGAAACATTTGATATACTAACGGTATCGAAAATGCGATGTGGAAGTGAGTTGTTTTTTGATAGAAACTTAACTGACATAAATCGTGTGATTATGCAATTTTATAAAAGATTTTACCATTTACGGCTAACTACGCCAAACTATTGCATTATTGGTGAATTTGGTGTCAGACCAATTGAGTTTTATTGCTATAAATCGGCAATTAACTATTTTCTTAAGTTAAATGATGATAATACTTCACGATTAATCACGCGAATATTCAAAAACATACAAAGCAATATATACCATAAGTCCTATCGCAATACATGGTGTGTCAGGATAAGCACTTTATTTGACAAAATCAAATTCAGAGAAATGCAATGCCTGGATTACAGTGGAAAGTCCAAAAAAATAATTAATAATGGTCTGATTGAATTCTTCAGTAAAGAATGGATCAACAATGCCAAACATAGCAATAAAGGTTTAAATTATTTAGAATTGTGCAGATTCCAATGTGAATTAAAACAATATCTAGCACTAAGTAGCGACAAATATAAAATCAATAATATTATCAAAATCAGAACAGGAAATCACACACTGGCAGCAGAAATTGGTACGTATCAAAATCGCAGTACATATAAAGATTGT
Source organism: Prostheceraeus crozeri (assembly GCA_907163375.1). Lineage (NCBI taxonomy): Eukaryota > Metazoa > Platyhelminthes > Polycladida > Euryleptidae > Prostheceraeus > Prostheceraeus crozeri. Next base: position 470,831 of record CAJQUW010015883.1, on the reverse strand, counting down.
GTCTGTAAACTATGTGACCATAATGACAACGAAGATATCTTTCATTTCATTGTTAAATGTCCATATTATAGTAGTGTGAGATATGCTTTGATTCCACATCTTGAAGATCTCTCACGGACAAACTTCTATGATTTCATGAACTCATTAACATGTGCACAACAGATAAGAATAGTTAGCGAATATATTGATAGAGCAATGGACATCAAAAATAAAAGAACATAGATAGCGGACAGTAGACGAACTCATGTCTAAGAATGTGTTTCTGCACCACCCAGCGATAATGAATGACTTGTCTTTCTAAACAATAAATACAATTAGGAAACGACGATATCTGGAACAATGAAAATACTAACAAAATACCTGATCCGGCATCTATGATATGAAACGTTGCCGACTAAATGCAGAATGAAATCATAGATAGCGGATAGTAACAAACCTGATGTCCATGAATGCGACCATACAGTATCAACATGATTGACTTTTCTAATCAATATTTCTACGATATAAGTTGGTGAAACGCTAACACTTGATAAATGAACCGAACAAATAGAACAACGGGTAGCAGAATTGTATTGTTAAGAGATGGTAAAAATTACTCACAGACATTAAAAGTAGATTATAGGAATATCTCGGTCACTCGCTACGATACTTATTCGGAGGACGGTTGACATTACAGGCTGTTATCTGTTTCTCAATCATTTCACAATCACATTCCAGGTATGTACTGAAGATTATTGAATCACAGACATTGAATTTGATTAAATAACCGTGCCTCCGACTAAATAATAGGATTAATAATAGGGTTACTAAACTGCTGCTGGGTGTGATGTG
>CAJQUW010015883.1:462500-465000 GCA_907163375.1 Prostheceraeus crozeri | reverse complement strand
ACTCATGCGGAAGACAGGGTCATATTGCCCGCGATTGCTACAGCAGAGGACAGCAACCAAGATGGTATAGTGGTGTGAGAAATCATCAACAGCAACGGCATCCTCCTTTCCGACGATACCGGAGATACCAGCAACCTTACCAGCATTTTGAACAGCCTTATCAACAACAACAATATCAGCAACAACCAGTGAACTACTTATATCAGCAACCTGCGTATAATCCAACGATCCAACCAACAACTCAAGGATCATATGGTGATCAGCGGTATGTTCAACGGTATGTTTAACGAATCTGAAGGAGAAGGGGAGACGACAAAACTTGCGACATTAGATATAAAGGATAATCAAACGATAAAGATATTTTGCACAAATATAAATGGTCTTAATAATGATAAGATTACAGACTCAGATATGAAAATGGATACATTCGATGCAGATATCTTATGCTTCACGGAAACACATTTAAAAGAGCATTATAGCTTACCAATTGAAAATTATGATATGATAGAAACAAAAAGCCAAAGTAGAAATAATTTGGGACGGCAAATTAAGGGAGTCAGTCTTTATCATAAAAATGAACTAGATGAATTAACTATTGAAGAAATTGTATCTGAAAATGGAGATATGATCATCATCAAACTGATAAACAAACGATGGAAAGAAATAAAGGAAATATTTCTTATGCTTTGCTATAGAGAAAGTAGGGAATCCAAATATGCAGACATATACTACCTTGAGAAAATTGAAGAATATATAGAAAAGTTTAAAATGAAAAACTTAATTCTCATAGGTGATTTAAATAGTAGAATTGGTCTATTGAATGACAACGAACATTTGGACCTACCTTTAAGAAAATCAAATGACTTAACTGTGAACAAACAAGGACGAGAACTAATAAATTTCTGCAACGAAAATTCTCTGATAATAGCAAATGGTCGATATGAAAAAGGTGAAGATACATACTGTAAATTACAAAATGGAAAGACATACACTTCTGTAATAGATTATCTAATAATGTCAGAGTCAATGTTAAAGCTTTTGAAGGTTTTTAAAATACTGGAACCTAAGAATTACACAGATCATAGGCCGCTGAAAATAGAATTAAATATAAAGCTACAATCGGCAGCTGAAAAAAGGAAAATTCAGACATATCTTGGAGGAAATGTCATTCCATTTAAATGGTCATCTAATCTGGAAAATGAAAAATATCAGCAAATAATTTCTGACAAAAGTGTAGACCTTATGACAGAAATAAAAGAAAAACAGCTAAATAAGTCAGAAATATATAACAAATTAGTCAGCGTAAACATAGAAACAATAAGCATTATGAAAAGATCCAATAGACAAACCATTTATACAAATGATACAAGAAATATTAGAAAAAGATATAAACAATCTGTAGAAACATATAAAGGTGAAAATACAGATGAAAATTTAAATTCCTTATTGCAATTGAAAAAAGAATTGAATAAAAACACAAAAAGAGAAAAAAGACAATTACAGCAAATAAAATCAAATGAGTTACATATAGCAAAAGCAAACAATGACTCCAAAACATATTGGAAACTTCTTAGAAGAAGCAATAATAAGAGTAGAGCAAAACAATGCACTTTAACGGCATCATCTTTTAAAGAAACAATTGAAAATAGAGATAATCAATATAAAACTCCAAGTATGTATCGAGTGCAACAACGATCTTTGCATCAAAGTCTCAGTACAAAAAGTGCTGATATGCTGAACGAAGCTATTACAGAATCAGAAATTGTCAAGGCAATAAAATGTTCAAAAAATTCCAAATCGGGCGGTCCCGACGGAATTGTGTATGAAATGTTCAAAAACGACTTGAATCAAAAGCAAATATTATGCATTTTATTCAATAAAATTTTAAAAGAACACGACACTCCATGCCATTTCAGCTGGATAGCTCCCATTCATAAAAAAGGCAGTAAAAATTGCACTAAGTCTTATAGATACCTGAATTTATCCTCATGTATAGAAAAAATACTGACAAAAATACTAAATGAAAGACTAAATACATGGATCGATAAGCATCAACTATTACACGAGTCTCAAACTGGCTTCAGGAAAAATCACTGCACAATAGACAATGTTTGGATTTTAAAAGAAACTATACAAATATATAAGAATACTAAGAAGCCACTATACACCTGTTTCGTGGATTTATCGCAAGCTTTTGATTCTGTACCGAAAGACAAGCTGATAAAAAAACTTAACTGTATACTACCAAGAGGTGACTATCTCTCATTATTAGAAAACATAATACGATACAAAATTTATAAAGTTCTTTTCAATGGTAAAGAAAGTTCTGAGTTCCAACTGGAACATGGTATACCACAAGGAGACAGTTTGTCACCGACTTTATTTTGTATCTATATGAACGATTTCTTAGATGAGCTATATCAAAATATTGACGAATATGAACCAGTTAAAATATCAGAAATGAAGTTGGCGTCACTCGTCTATGCGGACGATATTTTGT